>OY987315.1:23667086-24039586 GCA_963920655.1 Geranium rotundifolium | reverse complement strand
CGACATCGATTTAAAAACTCAGTTTTCTCGATTCGCTAATTATTCTATCAAACCGAACCCATGGCACAAAACCTCCAGTTTTGTCCATGTAATGCTCCTCAAGAAACGTTAAGGTTTCCTTGTCTTAAGTTATCCGTCTTGAATGTGTGTGACCCTCTAGGCTCATGCCACCGTTGGCAGATCGGCGCAAAAGATCGCTCTTGCCCGATCCATCATAAGTGGTCTCTAGTAAGACGTTATGATTACCCAAGGTGCATGACGATCGATGATTCGACTTAACCTTGTGCGTACGAGTCACTATCCTATTATCTCTAGATATCCCGATTGATCACAAGGCATAGAGTCGTCACCCTTGTTTAATCAATCATTGTTACTTGATATGTGAGATGGCTGAGAACTGATAACCCGTATCACCGGCATGGCCATGCTCTTACTCTCAGTCAGTCTCCATCAAGAGGCCTTTTAACGGATATCTTTCCCATACCGTAGTATGAGGGATAAATCCCTTAGCCTTCTTTCGTGTCACTCATGCAACCCGTTCCGCCACCCAATCATGCCCGTTATTGCAATCCTGTCACATAAAGTGTTAGGCGCAAGTTAAAGCCGCACGTTCATTGCATAGTGATCACAAAGACTCCTCGGTCTAAGGATGTCGTGACAAGCTATCGCATTTGAATATGTTCATGGCTTAATCTATGAAAATACTATTCAAAGCAGGTCGTTCGATATATAACACCTGATGATATCTATAATATGATTTCGGGATCCCTCATCCCTATGACAAGTAGAACTACGTCATTAAGAACCATCCTCATACTGGTCGCTTCTAAGGAAGCATAGGTTGACCTGGGACTCGTTAAGTGTGATCCGTACAGATTTATGGTTCTACTACTTTAGTGGTCATAAACCAGATCATGCTTAACATATTACTTAACCTCATAAGTAATACAAAGCTGTTATATATATATAAGTTTTAAACGATGATAATGTACATAGACGTTTATAGGCTAATAGCAATTGGACTAGGGCACAAATGCTATCAATCTCCCACTTGCCCCTAGTTTCAATCTAAGTCCCAGTCTATACCCATTGACCTAACATGTTTATCATGTTTTGCTTGTGGAAGAGCCTTGGTCAAGGGGTCGGCTGTGTTATCATCAGTTGCAACGTAGTGGATCTTCACTTCACCTCTAGCAACAATGTCGCGGATGATGTGATACTTTCTGAGTACATGTTTGGATTTGTCATGTGCCTTGGTTCCTTAGCTCGCGCAATAGCCCCGGTGTTGTCACAATATAGCACCAAGAAGACTACATTGCTCCCATCTGCCTTTTTATACACGCAAGGTTCATCATCGTTCTTGACGAAGCCAAACTGTTTCACAACTTCATCAAAACGCTGATTCCAACTCCGAGATGCTTGCTTCAAACCATAGATTGATTTGAGCAACTTGCAAATCTTTCCCTTATTCTTTGGATCCTCAAAACCCTCAGGCTGGGACATATAAACGTCCTCAGCTAACCTCCCGTTGAGGAAGGCGGTTTTGACGTCCATTTGCCATATCTAATAGTTATGATACGCTGCTATAGCAAGTAGAATGCAGATAGATTTGACCATAGCTACTGGAGAAAAGGTCTCTTCATAGTCAATTCCGTGGATTTGCCTATAACCTTTTGCTACCAGTCTTGCTTTATAGGTCTGAGGTTTGCCATCCATGTCTATATTTATTTTAAAGATCCATTTACACCCAATGACCCTAACGTCAGGGGTATGTTCCACTAAGTCCCACACTTGATTATCTGACATGGATTGCATTTCTTCCCTCATGGCTTCCAGCCATTTCTCAGAGTCGGTTTCGTCCAAGGCCTCTCGAAAGGTAGTTGGATCATTGTCCACTAATACTAAACCATCACCTCCAGTTACTATGAAACCGTATCTGACAGGTGCATGACTTATCCTTTCAGACCGCCTCGGACCGTCCTCATTAACTGTAGCTATTGGTTCTTGCTCAACGACAACTTCTGGCTCTACTTCTTCTAGTGGGTCGTCTAGTGGTTCCCGAGTGACCATCTCATCTAGAACTTCATCAAGATGAACAGCCCTCCCACTGACTGTCTTGGAAATGAACTCCTTTTCCAAGAATGTCCCACCTCGAGCGACAAAAACTTTATTTTCGCTCGGTTTGTAGAAGTAGTATCCTTTTGTTTCTTTTGGGTATCTAACGAAAGTGCATTTATCTGATCTCGGTTCGAGCTTGGTTGCAAGCAACCGTTTTACATAAGCATCGCAACCCTAGATTTTTAGGAAGGACAAAACGGGTTCCTTCCCGTACCATTTCTCGAATGATGTCCCTTCCATTGCTTTCGACGGAGCCCTATTTATTATGAATGCGGCCGTTTGCAGAGCATAACCCCAGAAGGAGATCGGGAGATCAGTGAGACTTAACATCGATCAAACCATATCCAACAATGTCCGATTCCTCCGCTCGGACACACCATTAAGTTGCGGTGTTCCTGGCGGAGTCCACTGAGATAGTATTCCACCTTCAGTAAAATAACTAAGAGACTCCTCGGATAAGTATTCTCCACCCCGATAAGAGCGGAGTGCCTTGATACTCTTTCCGAGTTCCTTTCCTACTTCAGTCCTAAACTCTTTGAATTTATCAAAAGCTTCGGACTTATGTTTCATGAGATAGACATAACTATATCTACTGAAATAGTCAGTAAATGTGATAAAGTAGCCTAAACCACCTCTGGCTGGTGTACTCATTGGTCTACATACGTCTGAATGTATTAGACCCAATAGATCACCTGCCCTTTCACCTAAACCAGTGAAGGGCGCTTTAGTCATCTTGCCCATTAAACAAGATTCGCTTCTATCAATCGTTTGGAATTCGAATTGACTTAGAAGTCCGCGCTTATGAAGCGCTGAGATGCGTTACTCATTTATGTGACCTAGACGACAATGCCAGATAAGAGTTTGGTCTAAATCATTAGCTTTAAACCTCTTAGCATTTATATTATAGAGCATGTTGGATCTCGGGTTTTGCATATTCAATATGTATAACCCTCCAACAGTGTGAGCATTTCCATAAAACATGTTGTTGCGCATAATATTAAAAAACCCGTTCTTAATATTAAAATAATAACCTTCTTTTTCAAGAAGAGAAATTGAGATAATATTCCTGCTGAAAGCAGGTACGCAAAACACATCATTAAGTTCAATTACAAGCCCACTGGGCAGAACAAGGTTCACAGAACCCACGGCAGGTTTTGCAGCGACCGCCGCGCCCTCCTACTCATCGGGGCCTGGCTCTTGCCCTGACGGCCGGGTATAGGTCGCGCGCTTCAGCGTCATCCATTTTCGGGGCTAGTTGATTCGGCAGGTGAGTTGTTACACACTCCTTAGCGGATTTCGACTTCCATGACCACCGTCCTGTTGTCTTAATCGACCAACACCATTTGTGGGTTCTAGGTTAGCGCGCAGTTTGGCACCGTAACCCGGCTTCCGGTTCATCCCGCATTGCCAAATCTGCTTACCAAAAATGGCCCACTTGGAGCTCTCGATTATGTGGCACAGCTCGATGAAGCAGCCGTGCCATCCTACCTATTTAAAGTTTGAGAATAGGTCGAGGGCGTTGCGCCCCCGATGACTCTAATCATTGGCTTTACCCGATAGAACTCGTCCGCGTGCTCTAGCTATCATGAGGGAAACTTCGGAGGGAACCAGCTACTAGACGGTTCGATTAGTCTTTCGCCCCTATACCCAAGTTAGACGAATGATTTGCACGTCAGTATCGCTACGGGCCTCCACCAGAGTTTCCTCTGGCTTCGCCCCGCTCAGGCATAGTTAACCATCTTTCGGGTCCCGACAGGCATGCTCTCACTCGAACCCTTCTCAGAAGATCAAGGTCGGTCGGCGGTGCAACCCTCAGGGGGATCCCGCCAGTCAGCTTCCTTGCGCCTTACGAGTTTACTTACTCGTTGACTCGCACACATGTTAGACTCCTTGGTCCGTGTTTCAAGACGGGCCGAATGGGGGGCCCGCAGGCCGACGCCGGGAACGCGCAGGTGCCGAGGCACACCGTGACGGCGCGCGCTGCCTTCCACAATCGCGGTGACGGTGTCTCCACGGGCTTATCAAGAGCCCGGGCTTGGGCCGCCGCCGCAATCCGCATCGGTCCACGCCCCGAGTCGATCGGCGTACCGGCTCTCGCCGTTCCACATCCGACCGGGGCGCACCGCCGGCCCCAATCCGCTTCCCTCCCGACAATTTCAAGCACTCTTTGACTCTCTTTTCAAAGTCCTTTTAATCTTTCCCTCGCACTACTTGTTTGCTATCGGTCTCTCGCCAGTATTTAGCCTTGGACAGTGTTTACCGCCCGATTTGGGCTGCATTCCCAAACAACCCGACTCGCCGATAGCGCCTCGTGGTGCGACAAGGTCCGGGCGCGACAGGGCTCTCACCCTCTCTGGCACCCATTTCCAGGGACTTGGGCCCGGTCTGCCGCTGAGGACACTTCTCCAGACTACAATTCGAACGTCGGGGGCGCCCAATTTTCAAGCTGGGCTCTTCCCAGTTCGCTCGCCGTTACTAGGGGAATCCTTGTAAGTTTCTTTTCCTCCGCTTATTGATATGCTTAAATTCAGCGGGTAGCCCCGCCTGACCTGGGGTCACAGATGGTGCTCCCTTGCCCCAAAGGCAGAGGTCGCGCAAGGGTCATAGGGTCCGCATCGGGCAGCGTTGCAGCGGCACGTTCTCGAGGGCTTCTCAACCACTGTCGGCCGCAGTACGGAGCGTCCGGGACTCGATTTTAGGCCCGCCGCGAGCAAGACCCACGGGAGACCAATGTCCGCACCGCAAGCACCCAGGCCCGTTTAGGGGCTCGGGGTTGCGGGGCGACGGTGAAAGAGATCACCACGGGTTCCAAACGATGAATATCATGCAGCGGACTTTATGTAACCGTGGTGAACATGTTATAAACATAAATATAAATCTGATATTTACCTCTTGTAATCGACAAAAACACAAGTGTAGTGTTCTCTCTATCAATCCACACAAGCACCACAATCGAAATGATTTTTCACTCAAAAATTTTGCTAGAAATTTTGAGAGAAAACAAGAGCAACAATGAAGGAAGAGAGGGAGCTGAAAATCGGCAATGAGGGAGAGAGAAAGGAGGGAGAAGTTGCTGAAAAAATCAAGGATAAAATGAAAAAATCAAGGAAAAAATCAAGGATATTATGTGATTTTAATTTGAAATTAAATTGAATTTCAAAATTAAAATTGCATTATCTATCCGTTTATTCTTTCTTATTTGCATTTGATCTCTCTCTTATCTTAAATCCCTAAATGGTCTTTAAGCCCGTTTAACTAAAACCCAAATTAAACCCATTAACTTGAGTTCTAATTTCGGTTTAGTCAAAACGGCTCAATTTCCTCGAATTGATTTCTTCAACCGTCTGGTTAAAAACTTAGGCCAGAAATCTACCGAATTGTTCTCAATTCATATCCATAATTGTTGTCATGTATCGTGCTTAATGTGTGTGACCCTCTAGGATCACGAATAATTGGCAGACTGGTAAAATTACTATTTTACCCTTTCTATCATAAGTGGCCTCTAGCAAGACATTATGATTATCCAATGTTCGTGATTATCGATTATTCGACTTAACCTGTTATCGTACATGTCACTGTCCTTTTATCAAACCGATATCCAGATTGATCAATAGGCATAGAATGGTCACCCTAATTTATCAATCACTGTTTCTTGATATCTAAGATGACTGAAATCTGATACTAAGGTATCACCTGCATGGCCATGCTCTTTCTTCAGTCATACTCATCAAGTGGCCTAAACGGATATCTTTCTCATACCGAAGTATGAGTGATAAATCCCTCAGACGCCTTTCGAGTTCACTAGTGCAATAAATGCCAAAGCCAATCGAAGCCGTTATAGCTACCCTTTTACAGATAACGTTAGACTAGGTCAAACTTAGGTATTTGTTACATAGTGTACACAAAGACTCCTTGGTCTTAGGATATAATGACACGTTACGATATGTGAGTATCTCATGACTGGATCTATGCAGCATACTCACATTCGGGTTGTCCGATATCATCGACCTGATGATATCTATGATATAACTCCGGCACAAACTTTGCCACGATCAGTAAAGCGTGATCACAAGGAGTTAGTCTCATACTGATCGCTTCAGAAGAAGCTTAGCTTATCAGGGACTCTATCGAATGTAACTTTTTCTGATCTATAGTTCTACTATAAGTGATTACACACATTATGACATAGATCAAATCACATTAGATATATTACTACAACACATTAGTAATATTATACCTTTTATTATGTAGAATAATGATGTCCGTTACAATATAGATTGAAGAATTATTTTGGACTAGGGCACAAACATAACAATCTCCCACTTGCCCCTAGTTCCAACCTAAGTTCCAAACCCTAAACCCTAAGTTCCAATCTACCCCCATAGACTTCACGTGCGCCTCATGCTTAGGCTGCGGTAAAGCCTTTGTCAAGGGATCAGGAACATTGTCATCAGTCGGTACATAAGTAATCTCCACATCACCGTGATCAATATATTCTCTAATAATGTGATACTTCCTCTGTATGTGTTTAGTTCTGTTGTGGAATCTAGGCTCTTGAGCTAATGCTATGGCCCCAGTGTTGTCACACAACAAGCTTACCGGATCAGATGCTCGCGGCATTACATATAATCCGGTTAGAAAGCTTCTAACCCATACGGCTTCCTTAGCTGCTTCTGCTGCAGCTATGTATTCAGCCTCTGTTGTAGAATCGGCAGTTGTGGTTTCCTTGAAGCTCTTCCAGCTGAATGCTCCGCCATTTAACACGAATACAAATCCTGCTTGTGATTTGAAATCATCAGGATCTGTCTGAAAGCTAGCATCAACGTATCCTTTGACTGCTAGTTCTCCATCCTTCCCACCATACACTAGGAATGCATCTTTATTTCTCCTTAGATACTTAAGGATACTCTTGACAACAGTCCAGTGCTCCTGGCCTGGATTAGATTGATATCTACTGGCACAGCTTAACGCGAACAAGACGTCTGGTCTCATGCAAATCATGGCATACATGATGAATCCCACAGCCGAAGCATATGGGATCTTACTCATTTTGCATAGCTCATCAGGAGTCTTAGGACTCTGTTGTTTGCTAAGCTTAATGCCATGCCGCATGGGTAGGTATCCCTTCTTAGAATCAAGCAATGAGAATCTTCTCAGCACCTTATCTATGTAAGTGCTCTGACTTAGGCCCAATATTCTCTTGGGTCGATCTCTGTAGATCTTGATGCCCAAAATGATAGCAGCATCACCTAAGTCCTTCATCGAGAAGCATTTCCCTAACCAAGCTTTAACTTCAAGCAGGGTTGGGATGTCATTCCCGATGATCAGTATGTCATCGACATATAGCACTAGGAATACTATTTTACTCCCACTCGCTTTCTTATATACGCAAGGCTTACTTTCGTTTTTGATACAACCGAATTCCCTTACAGCGTCATCAAAACGAATGTTCCAACTCCGTGAAGCTTGCTTTAATCCATAAATGGACCTAAGCTGCTTACAAATCTTTCCGGGATTGTCTGGATCAACAAAACCCTCGGGCTGTGTGATATACACATCCTCTTTTAAGTTCCCGTTAAGGAAGGCGGTTTTGACGTCCATCTGCCATATCTCATAGTCGTAGTATACTGCTATGGCCAGAATGATCCGGGTAGACTTGACCATAGCCACAGGTGAAAAAGTCTCGTCATAATCGATACTTTTGATTTGGCGATAACCTTTCGCAACCAGTCTAGCTTTATAGGTCTGAGGTTTTCCATCCATGTCGGTCTTAATTTTATAGACCCATTTGCAACCGATGGGTTTTATCCCAGGGGTTTGATCCACCAAGTTCCAGATTTGGTTATTTGACATGGATTTCATTTCCTCATTTATGGCGTTCTGCCATTTTTCGGAGTCTGGACTGGCCAAAGCTTGTCTGTAGGTTTCTGGATCATCCTGATCCACCAACATCAAGTCATTTCCTTCAGTGGCTAGGAAGCCATATCTGATAGGAGTTTGACGAGATCTCTTAGACCTTCTTGGACCATCTGGAATGGGTGTCGGGATTGGTTCTTGATCAATGACCTCTTCTGGCTCCTGTATTTCTACATTTGGCATAGTAGATGCACGGCACTCCCACTAGCTCTTTTGGAAATAAATTCCTTTTCCAAAAATACCCCTCCTCGAGCCATAAAAACTTTGTTCTCGCTGGGTTTGTAGAAATAGTACCCCCTTGTTTCTTTGGGGTACCCCACAAAGACACATTTGTCTGATTTGGGTTCGAGCTTATCGCCTAGCAGACGCTTGACGTAAGCTTCACATCCCCAAATCTTAAGGAAAACTAATAAGGGTTTCTTCCCGTTCCATACTTTGTATGGAGTGCTTTCCACTGCCTTTGTAGGAGCCCGATTCAATATGAATGCGGCCGTTTCTAGGGCATAGCCCAAGAAGGAGATAGGGAGGTCAGCCTGACTCATCATTGATCGAACCATGTCAAGCAAGGTCGGATTTCTCCGTTCGGATACACCATTCATTTGAGGTGTTCCAGGCGGAGTCAATTCAGAGATGATCCCACACTCCTTTAAATGACTGTGAAAATATTGGTCCAAGTACTCACCGCCTCGGTCAGATCGAAGCGCCTTTATACTTTTACCAATCTGGTTTTGTGCTTCGTTCTGGAACTCTTTGAACTTGTCAAAAGTTTCCGATTTATGTCTCATAAGATAAACATACCCACATCTACTAAAGTCATCAGTGAATGTAACGAAGTAGTGAAAACCTCTTCTGGCCTGAGTGCTCATGGGCCCACAAACATCAATGTATGAGACCTAGTAAGTCACTCGCCCTTTCACTTAAACCGGCAAAAGGTGCTTTTGTCATTTTGCCCATAAGGCATGACTCGTATCTCTCAATTGAAGTGAATTCAAACGGAATTAGAAGCCCACACTTGTGAAGTGTTGAGATGCGTTTCTGGCCTATATGGCCTAAGCGGCAATGCCATATCACAGTCTGGTTTAAATCATCGGATTTAACCCTTTTGTTACTGATATTATAAATCGAGCTAGTGCTAGTGTTTTGAATATTAAGAATATATAAACCACCAACTAATGAAGCATTGCCATAAAACATGTTATTCTTGAAAATATTGAAAATTCCACTATCAATTGAAAAATGATATCCTTCCTTGTCGAGCAAGGAAATAGAAATAATATTTCTGCCAAATGCAGGTACACAATGAACATTATTTAAAAATAAAACCAGCCCACTGGGCAAACTGAGACTAATATCTCCTACAGCAGTTGTCGAGACTTGATTGCCATCGCCAACTCGTAGGTCCGCCTCGCCCTTGCTCACTTCTCTTTTACTTCCCAGAGCCTGCACATTAACACAAATGTGAGATTCTGCACCGGTATCAAGTACCCAAGAATCTGAAGTAGATAAACTGAGATTGAGCTCAATAACAAAAATACCTGATCCTGAAGATGTGGAAGCTCCACTCTTCTTAAGAAACAACTTGTGTTTCTTGCAATCCTTTTTCCAGTGCCCCAGTCCTTGGCAATAGAAGCAGACGACATCCTTCTTAGGATTCTCAACAACCTTTGGAGCTGCTGGACCCTTAGGTTGTCGAATCTTCCCTGCTAGGTGCATAGGAGCCTTACCCTTGCCCAGGCTAGCTTTCTTGAAGCTCACTTGTTTGTTGACCATAAGAACCTCCTTGGTTTTCCCCTTGAGATTCTTTTATGCAGTCACGAGCATACCATGAAGCTCTGACACGGTCTTATTCATGTCATGCATATTGTAATTTCCAACGAATTCACGATATGCATCTGGAAGTGAATGCAGCACAAAGTCTGCAGACATTTCCTTGTCCACGGGATGACCTAGTCTGGTCAAATGTTCCAAAAGACGTTTCATCTTAAGGACATGAGGACTGACAGGAGCTCTAGCCTTTAGCTTGCAAGACATCAGTTCAACGAAAGTGTTGTATCTTTCTACACGCGCTTTCTCTTTGAACATTTTCTCGATCTCAGCCATACAGGCTTTGGGATCTTCGGAAATGTCCAAGATCTGTTTCTGCAAGTCAGGCACCAAACTGCCCATCATGATGCACTGTACGTCGATCCGGTCGCTAAGGAATTTCTGGTAGGTATCCCTTAGCGCCCTTGAGGCGTTCAGTGATGGTTCAGTAGGTGCTTGTTTCTAGGTAAGGATATAATCCTTACGTTCATGCTTGAGAACGAGTCTCAAATTCTTGTCCCAATCGAGAAAGTTTACGCCGTTAAGCTTATCATGCTCGATTAGTGACCTAAGCACGCTGCTACAAGAATGATTCGTGTTTGCCATTTTATATCTACACAGTAAACGACTTTTAATCAGTATTAATTAAAATTGAAGTTGGAGATTTAATTATAAAACACTTTCTAATTCTAACTTTAGAATCTGAACCAGGATCCCATCATACTCTCAATTGAAGTGAACGGAGGCTCACTGCTCCAATTGAGTGCATTAAGGTAGGAGTGAATCCATCTACAAGACCATGTAGTTCCTGGCTAGGGTCTGTACTAGTTGGTACGTGGCATACCCTATACTAATGCCCTAGGTCAGCCCTAGCTGACAATCGTAGACAAGTCTACCAAGCTTGAACTATGGATAGAACTAATGTGACTACTACGCGGAGGCGCACGCACCCACAGAGAACTACCCATCTCATCCAGACCTTTTCTCTATGAATGTTACGCAGAGGCGTACCGACATCCATAGGGTCAAAGCCCTTTTGAGTGCCCAAACTTGGATGGTATCACGCTTGACTTGTAATTATTTGCGTTTAAGTGAATTACAAAAGTCTGATTGTATATCGATACAATCTTAATCTGGAATCATCAATTGCAAATTCATGCAAAGATGATCCTTTAGCAGGTTACATGCGAGTCTGATTAAGTTCCGATTTTAATCTTTGCATGTGGGTGATAGCAAATCATACATAAACTTGTATATTTAAACTATCATACATTCATACATTCAAACATACAAATGTAACGATAAAATATGCATAGCTAAGCCCATCTTAAGTTCCTAAGAATTTAGCAAAACCGATCCTAAAGATATGGTCTTCAAGATCCAAACTTGCTCCATTCTTTTGAACTCCCACTGGCTTTGAGCCTCCTCCAATCCGAGTCTCCCTCTTGACTTGATTCTTGTGTCGGTCTTCATGATTACATATTAAAATAAATTAAATAAAATACAAATCACGACACGCAGGCCGTATTTACTACAACCTAAAATTAAGCAACACGTAGGTTGCAAAACCGAAATTAAAATGCAAATCTAATGGGCTTAGCTAGCATCATGTGGAAAACATCATGTGATCAAAGATCATATTATCAATCAATATGCTGATCAAACAAATAATTTTTCCAAATTTTATCTTTCTTAAGTGTGGAAAAATTCTGGTTTATCGAAACCGAACATTTTAATCGATTAATTGAATTTTGGACCGGTTCTCGCTGGCTTATCGAAACCGAACCAAATCTGAAAATTAAATTTTTAGGGTTTCCATATATCCTCGCGAACTAACCGGTTCAGCTCGAATCTGGCCCGTGAGGGCTGCCGAGGTCGCCCGCGGGGCTGACCGTGGTCGGCCACGGGAACGACCATGGTAGCCCGCGAGGGCAGCCATGGTCGCCCCTAGGGCAGACCCTGGTCGCCCACGAGGCAACCATGGTGGCCCTCACGGGCTGCCATGGTCGCCCGTATGCGACACTCGTCGGCCCATGGTGCTGACCATGGTCTGCCCTAGGGCATTCCATGGTCCACCAAGGGACTCGACCTGGTCGGCCCTAGCTAACCCGAAAAAACCCAAAAAAAAAAAATTATTTTTCCAATTTCCAAAATCAATCAAATCTGAAAAAAAATTTCGATTTACATGCATGCTAATGATTAAGAACACATATAAACATAAGAATTATCAGATTTAAACATATACAAATAAACATAACAACCATGGCTCTGATACAACTAAAAGAGATCACCACGGGTTTCAAACGATGAATATCATGCAGCGGACTTTATGTAACCGTGGTGATCGTAAAAAGCTAAGATCTTAATGCCATTTGAACATGTTATAAACATAAATATAAATCTGATATTTACCTCTTGTAATCGACAAAAACACAAGTGTAGTGTTCTCTCTATCAAGTCCACACAAGCACCACAACCGAAATGATTTTTCACTCAAAAATTTTGCTAGAAATTTTAGGAGAAAACAAGAGCAACAATGGAGGAAGAGAGGGTGCTGAAAATCGGCAATGCGGGAGAGAGAAAGGAGGGGGAAGTTGCTGAAAAAATCAAGGATAAAATGAAAAGATATTATGTGATTTTAATTTGAAATTAAATTGAATTTCAAAATTAAAATTGCATTATCTATCGCTTTATTCTTTCTTATTTGCATTTGATCCCTCTCTTATCTTAAATTCCTAAATGGGCTTTAAGCCCGTTTAACTAAAACCCAAATTAAACCCATTAACTTGAGTTCTAATTTCGGTTTAGTGAAAACGGCTCAATTTCCTCGAATTGATTTCTTCAACCGTCTGGTTAAAACCTTAGGCCAGAAAACTACCAAATTGTTCTCAATTCTCATCCATAATTGTTGTCATGTATCGTGCTTAATGCGTGTGACCCTCTAGACTCACGAATAATTGGCAGACTGGTAAAATTACTATTTTACCCTTTCCATCATAAGTGGCCTCTAGCAAGACATTATGATTATCCAATATTCGTGATTATCGATTATTCGACTTAACCTGTTATCGTACATGTCACTGTCCTTTTATCAAACTGATATCCAGATTGATCAATAGGCATAGAATGGTCACCCTAATTTATCAATCACTGTTTCTTGATATCTGAGATGACAGAAAACTGATACTAAGGTATCACCTGCATGGCCATGCTCTTTCTTCAGTCATACTCATCAAGTGGCATAAACGGATATCTTTCTCATACCGAAGTATGAGTGATAAATCCCTTAGACGCCTTTCGAGTTCACTAGTGCAATAAATGACAAAGCCAATCGAAGCCGTTATGGCTACCCTTTTACAGATAACGTTAGACTAGGTCAAACTTAGGTATTTGTTACATAGTGTACACAAAGACTCCTTGGTCTTAGGATATAATGACAAGTTACGATATGTGAGTATCTCATGACTGGATCTATGCAGCATACTCACATTCGGGTTGTCCGATATCATCGACGTGATGATATCTATGATATAACTCCGGCACAAACTTTGCCATGATCAGTAGAGCGTGATCACAAGGAGTTAGTCTCATACTGATCGCTTTAGAAGAAGCTTAGCTGATCAGGGACTCTATCGAATGTAACTCTTTCAGATCTATAGTTCTACTATAAGTGATTACACACATTATAGCATAGATCAAATCACATTAGATATATTACTACAACACATTAGTTATATTATGCCTTTTATTACGTAGAATAATGATGTCCGTTACAATATAGATTGAAGAATTATTTTGGACTAGGGCACAAACCTAACAGACGGAGCGTATGACGCCCAGGCAGGCGTGCCCTCGACCTAATGGCTTCGGGCGCAACTTGCGTTCAAAAACTCGATGGTTCACGGGATTCTGCAATTCACACCAAGTGTCGCATTTCGCTACGTTCTTCATCGATGCGAGAGCCGAGATATCCGTTGCCGAGAGTCGTTTAGTATACATTGGAATACCGTGTTGCCGTCCGCTTCCCGCAAACGGGGCGTACGGCACACGTTGCTTCGTTTCGATTCCTTGGCGCGGACCGTGCAGGGGGTACATTTTTTGTCGGGCGGCGTGGGCTTGCGGCCAATCCCCCGACATCGGGTTGCGGTGGGCGCGTGCGCCACCCGCTCCCCGCGGTTTGTTACCGAGTTCGCGGGTCGTTCTGCTGTGCAGGGTTCGACAATGATCCTTCCGCAGGTCCCCCTACGAAAACCTTGTTACGACTTCTCCTTCCTCTAAATGATAAGGTTCAGTGGACTTCTCGCGATGTCGCCGGCAGCGAACCGCCCACGTCGCCGCGATCCGAACACTTCACCGGACCATTCAATCGGTAGGAGCGACGGGCGGTGTATACAAAGGGCAGGGACATAGTCAACGCGAGCTGATGACTCGCGCTTACTAGGAATTCTTCGTTGAAGACCAACAATTGCAATGATCTATCCCCATCACGATGTAATTTCAAAGATTACCCGGGCCTATCGGCCAAGGCTATAGACTCGATGAATACATCAGTGTAGCACGCGTGCGGCCCAGAACATCTAAGGGCATCACAGACCTGTTATTGCCTCAAACTTCTTTGGCCTAAACGGCCATAGTGTCACACCCTAGGGAAATTGACCGCGAATGCTCCCCCAACGTGTGACAATCCGACCCTCGCAAACGCTCGGGTCGTGCACAAACCCTTGCATGACCCACGCCTCCTCCCTACGGAGGCTACCGTCCCAACGAGACCGGCGAACGCCCGCAGCTACGCGCGGGCTATTCTTACAACCAACCTGGCGCAACGCGACTAAGACTGGAGCAGGTCGCCCGCAACGCGACCGCGGGCCACTTTTGATTCCACCAACTCAACCGAAGGCACCCGTGGCCCGCGACACAGCCACGGGCCACTTCCGAAACCACGACGACCTCGACGAAGCCGCGGACACCACTGAGGGTCTGCGGGCCAATTCCTCGATGACGCCCCGAGTACCCACAACCACTCGCGGGCTATTCCCAACCGACGACGCCCCGAGCGCCCGCAGCCGCTCGCGGGCCATTTCGGCGACAACGACGTTGCCACGCCGCCCCGAGTGCCACAACCACTCGCGGGCCATTTCCACGACACCGCCCCGAGCGCCCACAGCACGCTCGCGGGCTGCCTCAATGAAGGCCAACGCACGACCGCCTCGGGCTCACACACGAAGCCCGCGGGCCACTTTGGCGACACCAACCCGGGCCGACTCCACAACGTCAGACCCTTCCAATTCGGCCAAGTCCACAAAGACGAAGCCCGCCAAGTCCACTTCCGATGTCAACCAAGATCGGCCAAGATCCCCGACTTGATCCCAAGACACGCCTCCTTTCCTTTCCGGGAACAAATCAACTTTAATAATTATTTGTTTCCCCTTTACCTAAGATCGAGTCTTAAATGTAGATTGCATTTTCCTTTCTTAGCTTAGCCGAGTCTCCTATGAATATGAGAACTCTTTTCATTTGTAATTACGGAGTCACTTGGGGAGCTACTTCTCCCTAAAGCCGAAGAAGTCCCGGCCTAATAAACAAGACGCGTTTCCTTTTTGTTTGGTGTTCTCTCGTCCCTTGGTAAGTCCGAAACCTGACTACCATTGTATTATCTTCTATCATCTCTACCCTCGAGGACTTGGATCGATTAAGACCAACCGATCCTCGTCACTTATTTTGCTGCTAAAGGCCTTAGGAGACTCGGGCGTTGTGGACGGCCACCCCCGATTTAACTCGCTTTTAAACAAGCCGCCTCGTGTATACTTGGGGGTTCGAGACAGCGAGCAATATCGCCTCGAACTCATCCTCGGCTCACGTAGGATCGGATCCTTGGACGTTCTTAAGAGTGAACGCTCCCGAGGATACCTTCTTTCAACTTCACCGTTACCTACGCCTTACAATGGCCGCGCCTTTCCGAGGTTGGATAAGAGATGTCCATGATAGCATTTGTGCCCTAGTCCAATTGCTATTAGCCTGTAAACGTCTATGTACATTATCATCGTTTATAACATATATATAAAACGGCTTTATATTACTTATGTGTTGAAGTAATATGTTAAGCATGATCTGATTTATGACCACTAAAGTAGTAGAACCATAAATCTGTACGGATCACACTTAACGAGTCCCTGGTCAACCTATGCTTCCTTAGAAGCAACCAGTATGAGGATGGTTCTTAATGACGTAATTCTACTTGTCATAGGGATGAGGGATCCCGGAATCATATCATAGATATCATGAGGTGATTGATATCGGACGACCCACTTTGAATAGTGTTTTCATAGATTAAGCCATGAACATATTCAAATGTGATAGCTTGTCACGGCATCCTTAGACCGAGGATTCTTTGTGATCACTGTGCAATGAACGTGCGGCTTTAACTTGCGCCTAACCCTTTCTGTGACAGGATTGCAATAACAGGCATGATTGGGTGGCGGAACGGGTTGCATGAGTGACACGAAAGACGGCTAAGGGATTTATCCCTCAAACTACGGTATGGGAAAGATATCCGTTAAAAGGCCTCTTGATGGAGACTGACTGAGAGTAAGAGCATGGCCATGCCAGTGATACGGGTAATCAGTCCTCAGCCATCTCACATATCAAGTAACAATGATTGATTAAACAAGGGTGACGACTCAATGCCTTGTGATCAATCGGGATATCTAGAGATAATAGGATAGTGACTCGTACGTACAAGGTTAAGTCGAATCATCGATCGTCATGCACCTTGGGTAATCATAATGTCTTACTAGAGACCACTTATGATGGATCGGGCAAGAGCGATCTTTTGCGCCGATCTGCCAACGGTGGCATGAGCCTAGAGGGTCACACACATTCAAGATGGATAACTTGAGACAAGGAAATCTTAACGTTTCTTGAGGAGCAATACATGGAAAAAAGCGCCACCTCCTCCACCACCACCACCGCCACCGCCACCACCTCCATCTCCACCGCCACCATATCCATCTCCTCCACCACCATCTCCTTCCTCTCCGTCGTCACCTCCTCCACTACCACCTCCATCTCCTCTCCCTCTATCAACACCTCCGGCCGACTTCCGGCGAAGCTCCGACCGACTTCCGGCAAGGCTCCGACCGACTTCCGACAAGGCTCCAACGGTGGTGGAGGAGATGGTGGTGGTGGTGGAGGGGCGTGGAGGGGATGGCGGTGGAGGAGATTAAGGTGGTAGCGGTGGTGGTGGTGAATGAGATGGATGAGGTGGGGACGGAAGGGGAGGAGATGGTGGTGGTGGCGGTGGAAGGGCGTAGAGGAGATGGATGTGGTGGTGGTGATAAATGAGGAGGTGGAGGAGATGGAGGTGGTGGCGGTGGCAGTGGTGGAGGAGGTGGCGACGGAGGGGGAGGAGATGGTGGTGGTGGTTGTGGAGGGAATGGAGGTGGTGGTGGTGATGGAGGTAGTGGCGGTGGTGGTGGAGGAGAGAGAGGGAGAGAGAGAGAGAGAGAGAGTATGAGTGGTATTTTTTTTAAAATTAAATGAATAGTGAAGGGTATTTTAGTCTTTTCATTCAATTTGAAAACAATTATTTACATCTGAAGGGTATTTTAGTCTTTTCACATGTAAAAAAAATGTTAAAATCTAACGGAGTTGGACGGAATGAGTAAAGTGAGACAAATGAAATTCTTGGGTATTCACCCTGACACGAAAAATTCTAGGTGTAGTCATCTGATGATGTGACATATCCAGGTGTAGTCATCTGGAATTATCCCTTTAATCAATCATTGTTACTTGATATGTGAGATGGCTGAGAACTGATAACCCGTATCACCTGCATGGCCATGCTCTTACTCTCATTCATTCTCGATCAAGAGTCCTTTTAACGGATATCTTTCCCATACCGTAGTATGAGGGATAAATTCCTTAGTCGTCTTTCATGTCACTCATGCAACCCGTTCCGCCACCCAATCATGCCCGTTATTGCAATCCTGTCACAGAAAGCGTTAGGCGCAAGTTAAAGCCACACGTTCATTGCAGAGTGATCACAAAGACTCCTCGGTCTAAGGATATCGTGACAAGCTATCGCATTTGAATATGTTCATGGCTTAATCTATGAAAACACTATTCAAAGCGGGTTGCCCGTTATCAATCACCTCATGATATCTATGATATGATTCCGGGATCCCTCATCCCTATGACAAGTAGAATGTCATTAAGAACCATCCTCATACTGGTCGCTTCTAAGGAAGCATATTTTGACCAGGGACTCGTTAACTGTGATCCGTACATATTTATGGTTCTACTACTTTAGTGGTCATAAATCAGATCATGCTTAACATATTACTTCAACACATAAGTAATACAAAGCCGTTTTATATACATGTTACAAACGATGATAATGTACATAGACGTTTACAGGCTAATAGCAATTGGACTAGGGTACAAATGCTATCAATCTCCCACTTGCTCCTAGTTCCAATCTAAGTCCCAGTCTATACCCATTGACCTAACATATTTATCATGTTTTGCTTGTGGAAGAGCCTTGCTTAAGGGGTCGGCTGTGTTATCATCAGTTGCAACACAGTGGATCTTCACGTCACCTCTAGCAACAATGTCGCGGATGATGTGATACTTTCTGAGTACATGTTTGGATCTGTCATGTGCCCTGGGTTCCTTAGCTTGCGCAATAGCCCCGGTGTTTTCACAATATAAGTCTACTGGGTTAGATGGGTTTTAAATTACACCTAACCCAGCCATGAAACTCCTGATCCATACAGCCTCTTTTGTCGCTTCAGATGCGGCAATGTACTCAACTTCTGTCGTAGAGTCGGCAATGGTGTCCTGCTTCTTGCTTTTCAGCTGAAAGCTCCACCGTTCAACATAAACATATAACCCAACTGACTTTTAAAGTCATCGGGGTCTGTCTGGAAAAACTAGCGTCGACATATCCTTTGACGACTAGATCATCATTTCTTCCCCCGTATACAAGAAAAGCGTCTTCGGTTTTTCTCAAAGATTGAGAATCGCCTTGACCGCAATCCAATGTTCCTCACCGGGTTTGGACTGATGTCTACTGGTACAGCTTAGGGCAGACGAGACATCCGGTCTCGTATATATCATGGCATACATTATGGACCCTATAGCCGAAGCATATGGGATCTCATTCATTCTTGCTAGCTCTGCAGGTGTCTCAGCACACTACTTTTTGCTTAGCTTCATGCCATGACGCATGGGCAGCAGTCCTTTCTTTGAATCTTGCATCGAGAATCTTCTCAACACTTTGTCTATGTAGGTGCTTTGACTTAAGCCCAAGACCCGCTTGGCACGGTCTCTATATATCTTGATCCCCAAGATGCAAGAGGCCTCGCCTAAGTCCTTCATTGCGAAACACTCACCTAACCAAGTCTTTGTTAAGAGCAAGATAGGGACGTTATTTCCAATGAGCAGTATGTCATCAACATAAAGCACCAAGAAGACTACTTTACTCCCATCTGCCTTTTTATATACGCAAGGTTCATCATCGTTCTTGATGAAGCCAAACTGTTTCACAACTTCATCAAAACGTTGATTCCAACTCCAAGATGCTTGCTTCAAACCATAAATTGATTTGAGCAACTTGCAAATCTTTCCCTTATTCTTAGGATCCTCAAAACCCTCAGGCTGGGACATTTAAACGTCCTCAGCTAACCTCCCGTTGAAGAAGGCGGTTTTGACGTCCATTTGACATATCGCATAGTTGCTACGGCAAGTAGAATGCGGATAGATTTGATCATAGCTACTAGAGAAAAAGGTCTCTTCATAGTCAATTCCGTGGACTTGCCTATAACCTTTTGCTACCAGTCTTGCTTTATAGGTCTGAGGTTTGCCATCCATGTCCATCTTTATTTTAAAGATCCATTTACACCCGATGACTTTTACGTCAGGGGTTTGATCCACCAAGTCCCACACTTGATTATCTGACATGGATTGCATTTCTTCCCTCATGGCTTCTAGCCATTTCTCAGAGTTGGTTCCGTCCTTAGTAACTGTAGCTATTGGTTCTTGCTTAACGACTACTTCTGGTGGGTAGTCCAGTGGTTCCCGAGTGACCACCTCATCTAGAACTTCGTTAAGATGAACAGCCCTCCCACTGACTGTCTTGGAAATAAATTCCTTCTCCAAGAATGTCCCACCTTGATTATGAATGCGGCCGTTTGCATAGCGTAACCCTAGAAGGAGATCGGGAGATCAGTGAGACTTAAACATCGATCGAACCATATCCAACAATGTCCCATTCCTTCGCTCGGACACACCATTGAGTTGCGGTGTTCCTGGCGGAGTCCATTGAGATAGTATTCCACTTTCTGATAGATGACTAAGAAACTCTTCGGATAAGTATTCTCCACCCCGATCAGAACGGAGTGCCTTGATACTTTTTCCGAGTTGGTTTTCTACTTCAATCCTAGACTCCTTGAATTTATCAAAGGTTTCGGACTTATGTCTTATGAGATAGACATAACCATATCTACTGAAATCATCAGTAAACGTGATAAAGTAGCCTAAACAACCTCTGGCTGGTGTCTCATTTGGTCCACATACATTCGAATGTATTAGACCCAATAGATCACCTACCCTCTCACCTAAACCAGTGAAGGGCGCTTTAGTCATCTTGCCCATTAAACAAGCTTAGCATGTATCAATCGTTTGGTATTCGAATTGACTTAGAAGTCCGCGCTTATGAAGCGCTGAGATGCGTTTCTTATTTATGTGACCTAGACGACAAGGCCAGATTAGAGTTTGGTCTAAATCATTAGCTTTAAACCTCTTAGAATGTATATTATAGAGTATGGTGGATCTCGAGTTTTGCATATTCAATATGTATAAACCTCCAACAGTGTGAGCATTTCCATAAAACATGTTGTTGCGCATAATATTAAAAAACCCGTTCTTAATATTAAAATAATAACCTTCCTTTTCAAGGAGAGATATTGAAATAATATTCCTGAGGAAAACAGGTACGCAAAACACATCAAAAGGTTCAATTACAAGCCCACTGGGCAAAACAAGGTCAACAGAACCCACGACGGTTGCGGTAGCTCTCACGTTGTTCCCAACTCTTAGGTCCACCTCGCTTTTCCCCATATCTTTTCTACTATTCAACACCTGTATATCCGCACAAACATGAGACTCAGCTCCAGTGTCTAGTACCCAAGCATTTATAGTAGAAAGATTTAGCTCTAATGGAATACCTGACGAAGTAGCGGCCCCACCGCCCTTCCTTTGATCATCCTTTAGTTGCTGACAGTTTTTCTTCCATTGACCAGGCTTTTGGCAGTAGAAACAGACCGACTCCTTTGCCTTCGTAGAAGGTTGAAAGAGATCACCACGGGTTCCAAACGATGAATATCATGCAGCGGACTTTATGTAACCGTGGTGATCGTAAAAAGCTAAGATCTTAATGCCATTTGAACATGTTATAAACATAAATATAAATCTGATATTTACTTCTTGTAATCGACAAAAACACAAGTGTAGTGTTCTCTCTATCAAGTCCACACAAGCACCACAACCGAAATGATTTTTCACTCAATCTTTTGCTAGAAACTTTGAGAGAAAACAAGAGCAACAATGGAGAAAGAGAGGGAGAGAATTTTCAGCCATTAGAGGGAGAGAATGAGGGAGGAAGTTGCTGAAAAAATCAAGGATAAAATGAATAGATATTATGTGATTTTAATTTGAAATTAAATTGAATTTCAAAATTAAAATTGCATTATCTATCCCTTTATTCTTTCTTATTTGCATTTGTTCCATCTCTTATCTTAAATCCCTAAATGGGCTTTAAGCCCGTTTAACTAAAACCCAAATTAAACCCATTTACTTGAGTTCTAATTTCGGTTTAGACAAAACGGCTCAATTTCCTCGAATTGATTTCTTCAACCGTCTGGTTAAAACCTTAGGCCAGAAAACTACTGAATTGTTCTCAATTCTCATCCATAATTGTTGTCATGTATCGTGCTTAATGCGTGTGACCCTCTAGGCTCACGAATAATTGGCAGACTGGTAAAATTACTATTTTACCCTTTCCAACATAAGTGGCTTCTAGCAAGACATTATGATTATCCAATATTCGTGATTATCGATTATTTGACTTAACCTGTTATCGTACATGTCACTGTCCTTTTATCAAACCGATATCCAGATTGATCAATAGGCATAGAATGGTCATCCTAATTTATCAATCACTGTTTCTTGATATCTGAGATGACTGAAAACTGATACTAAGGTATCACCTGCATGGCCATGCTCTTTCTTCAGTCATACTCATCAAATGGCCTAAACGGATATCTTTCTCATACCGAAGTATGAGTAATAAATCCCTCAGACGCCTTTCGAGTTCACTAGTGCAATAAATGCCAAAGCCAATCGAAGCCGTTATAGCTACCCTTTTACAGATAACGTTAGACTAGGTCAAACTTAGGTATTCGTTACATAGTGTACACAAAGACTCCTTGGTATTAGGATATAATGACAAGTAACGATATGTGAGTATCTCATGACCGGATCTATGCCGCATACTCACAATCGGGTTGTCCGATATCATCGACCTGATGATATCTATGATATAACTCCGGCACATACTTTGCCATGATCAGTAGAGCATGATCACAAGGACTTAGTCTCATACTGATCGCTTCAGAAAGAAGCTTAGCTGATCAGGGACTCATCAAATGTAATTCTTTCTGATCTATAGATCTACTATTAGTGGTTACACGCATAATGACATAGATCAAATTACATTCGATATATTACTACAACACATTAGTAATATATGCCGATTTATTTATTCGGAAAGATGATAAAACATTACATCTGTAGATCACTTTTATATTGGACTGGGGCATAACTCTAACAATCTCCCACTTGCCCCTGGTTCCAATTTTAAGTTCTGATCTACTCCCATAGACCCTACATGTTCCTCATGCCTGGGCTGCGACTGAGCCTCTGTCAAGGGATCGGCAATATTATCATCAGTCGAATAGTGTTTTAATCTCCACATCTCCTCTATATGTGATAAATCTCACGAGGTGATGCCTGTTGAGTATATGTTTGGATCTTTTGTGGAATCTGGACTTTTGAGCAATAGCTACGGCACCTGTGTTGTCACACAACAAGCTTATCGGATCAGACGCTCGCGGCGTTGTATCTTATCCGATCAGAAAGCTTCTAATCCATACGGCCTCTTTAGCTGCTTTTGTTGCAACTATATACTTAGCCTCTGTTGTAGAGTTGGCAATTTTGGCTTGCTTAAAGCTTATCCAGCTGAAAGCGCCACAACTCAACACAAAATATATCCTGACAGAATTTTGAAGTCAACTGGATATGTCTGAAAACTAGCATCGATTTGTCCTTTGACTGCTAGTTCTCTACCTATATCCCCATACACTAGGTATGCATCCTTGGTCCTCCTCAAATATTTGAGTATGACCTTTGACAGCAATCTAGTGTAATTGGCCGGGGTTAGATTGGAATCTGCTGGTATAGCTTAGTGCAAACGAGACTTCCAGTTTCGTACACATCCTGGCATACATGATGAATCCCACAGCCGAAGCATAAGGGATCTTACTCATCCTGCTCAGCTTATCAGGAGTACTAGGACTCTGTTGCTTGCTGAGCTTAATGCCATGACGCATGGGTATGTATCCTTTCTTAGAATCAAGCATTGAGATCTTCTCAACACTTTACCTATGTACATGTTCTGACTTAGGCCCAAAATCCTTTTGGAATGATCTGTAGAGATCCTGATGCCTACATTAAATGTAACATCACCTAAGTCCTTCATCGATAAGTACTTCCCTAACCAAGCTTTGGTGGCAAGGTCGGGATGTCATTCCCGATGAATAAATATCAAGAATACAATATTACTCCCACTCGCTCTCTTATGTACGCAAGGCTCACTTTTGTTTTTGATGAAGCCGAGTTCCCTTACAGCTTCATCAAAACGAATGTTCCAACTCCGTAAAGCTTGCTTTAATCCATAAATGGATCTAAGCAGCTTACAAATCTTTCCAGGATTCTTTGGATCTACAAAACCCACAGGTCGTGTGATATACACGCCATCTAGTAAGTTCCAGCTAAGGAAGGGGTTTTGAAATCCATCTGCCATAGTTATGGCTAAGAATAATCCGGATCAATCTGACCATTGCTACTAGTGAAAAGATGTCATCATAATCCATGTATTGAATCTGACGATAACCTTTTACAACCATCCTAGCCATATTGGTCTAAGGACTTCCATCCATGTCAGTCTTGATCCCATAGACCCACTCAGAACCGATGGGTTTTATCCCAGAGGTTTGATCCACCAAGCACCCGACTTGGTTTTCATACATGGATTTCATTTCCTCACTCATGGCATTCAACCATTTTTCGGAGTCTGGACTGGTTAAAGCTTGTCTGCAGGTTTCTGGATCATCCTGATCCACCAACATCATGTCATTTCCCTCAGTGGCTGTGAAGCCATATCTGTCTGGAACATGACGAGATCTTTCAGACCTCCTTAGACCATTTGGAATTTCTGTAGGGATTGATTCTTCATCGGCGACCATCTGAGGCTCCAGTACTTCTACATCTTGCATAGCAGGCTCCTGAATTGCTTCAGGCTGTTCCGTATCCTCTCGAATTTCTTCGAAATGCACGGGACTCCCACTAGCTGTTTTGGAAAAATATTTCTCCAAAAATACCCCTCCTCGAGCAACAAAGACTTTGTACTCGCTGGGTATATAGAAGTTGTATCTCTTAGTTTCTTAAGGATACCTTACGAATACACATTTTGTCTGATTTGGATGCCTGCATCTCTGCTACCCAAATCTTTTTAGGAAAAACATACTAAACTGTTTCCCACACCATATATGACTATAGTCTATTTCTTATTTGGCTACTACGCGAAGGCGCACGCATCCAAATAGAACTGACCATCTCATCCCGCTCCCATCCCAATGAATACTACGCGGAGGCGCACGCATCCACAGTAACGGGAGACGTAACGAGTGTCATGTGGTGTACCTTCTGTGACTCTGGCCCAACTCTTATTTGGCTACTACGCGGAGGCGCAGGCATCCAAATAGAATTGATTACCTTATTCAGCTCACATCCCAATGAATGCTACGCGGAGGCGCACGCATCCACAGTAATGGGAGACAGAATGACTGTCACAAGGCGTACTATCGTTGTCTTCATCGGAGCCCGATTCAAAATGAATGCGGTCGTTTCCAGAGTCAAGTATTAGTTCAACTCTCTTCTGGCCTGAGTACTCATAGGTCCACATACGTCGGAATGTATTAGACTTAATAAGTCACTCGCCTTTCACATAAAACTGTGAAAGGTGCCTTCGTCATTTTGCCCATTAGGCGAGACTTGCATCTTTCTGTTTGAGTGAATTCAAACGGACTTAAAAAGTCCACACTTGTGAGGTGTTGAAATGCGTTTCTCGCTCATTAGGCAATACTTAAATCTTTCAGTCTGAGTGAATTCAAACGGACTTAAAGTCCACACTTGTGAAGTGTTGAAATGCGTTTCTCGCTCATTAGGCAAGACTTGCATCTTTCAGTTTGAGTGAATTCAAACGGACTTAAGGTCCACACTTGTGAAGTGTTGAAATGCATTTCTCGCCTATGTGCCTTCAATGACAATGTCATATTATAACTTGGTTTAAATCATTAGATTTAAGCCTTTTCTTATTTATGTTATAGCTATTAAGCTTACCAACGTAAATATCTGATCCTGAAGACGTGGATACCCACTCTTCTTCACATGATCCTTGTATTGCTTACAATCCCTTATTCTCGTGTCCTGGCTCATTGTAGTGATAGCAGATCTCCTCCAATTTGTCCTTAGAATTCACAGCAGTTTTGGGAGTTGCTTGAACCTTTGGACGCTTGGGGTGTCTGATCTGCCCTGCAAGGTGCCTAGGACCCTTACCCTTACCCTGATCAGCTTTCTTGAAGCTGACCTTCTTGTTGACCATAAGGACCTCCTTGGTCTTGCCCTTGAGGTTCTTTTCAGTGGTCACAAGCATCCCATGAAGCTCTGTTTAGGACTTGTCCATGTCATGCATATTGTAATTTACTATGAAATCACTATATGTATCTGGAAGTGACTGCAACATAAGATCTGCAGCCATTTCAACCTGATCATCAAAACTGAGTCTGGTTAGATGTTACTGAAGACTATGAACCAGGATCCTATCATACCCTCAATTGAAGTGAACGGAGGCTCACTGCTCCAATTGAGAGCATCAAGGTAGGAATACATCCATTTACAAAACCATGTAATTCCTGGCTAGGGTCTGTACTAAAAGTACACGGCATACCCTATACTGATACCCTAGGTCAGCCCTAGCTGACAATCGTAGACAAGTCTACCAAGCTTGAACTATGGATAGAACCAATGTGACTACTACGCGGAGGCGCACGCACCCACATAGAACTACCCATCTCATCCAGACTTTTTCTCTATGAATGTTACGCGGAGGCGTACCGACATCCATAGGGTCAAAGCCCTTTTGAGTGCCCAAACTTGGATGGTATCACGCTTGACTTGTAATTATTTGCGTTTAAGTGAATTATAAAAGTCTGATTGTATATCGATACAATCTTAATCTGGAATAATCAATTGCAAATCCATGCAAAGATGATCCCTTAGCTGGTTACATGCGAGTCTGATTAAATTCCGATTTTAATCTTTGCATGTGGGTGATAGCAAATCATACATAAACTTGTATATTTAAACTATCATACATTCTTACATTCAAACATATAAATGTAACGATAAAATATGCATAGCTAAGCCCATCTTAAGTTCCTAAGAATCTAGCAAAACCGATCCTAAAGACATGGTCTTCAAGATCCAAACTTGCTCCATTCTTGTGAACTCCCACTGGCTTCGAGCCTCCTCCAATCCGAGTCTCCCTCTTGGCTTGATTTTTGTGTCGGTCTTCGTGATTACATATTAAAATAAATTAAATAAAATACAAATCACGACACGCAGGCCGTATTTACTACAACCCAAAATTAAGCAACACGTAGGTTGCAAAACCGAAATTAAAATACAAATCTAATGGGCTTAGCTAGCATCATGTGGAAAACATCATATTATCAAAGATTATGTTATCAATCAACATGCTGATCAAACAAATAATTTTTCCAAATTTTATCTTTCTTAAGTGTGGAAAAATTCCGGTTTATCGAAACCGGACGGTTTAATCGATTAATTGAATTTTGGACCGGTTCTCGCTGGTTTATCGAAACCGAACCAAATCTGAAAATTAAATTTTTAGGGTTTCCAAATATCCTCGCAAACCAACCGGTTCAACTCGAATCTGGTCGAGCCGAACCGGCTCAACCGAAGGTCGCCCGCGGAGGCAACCACGGTGGCCCGTGAGGGCTGCCGAGGTCGCCCGCGGGGCTGACCGTGGTCGGCCACGGGAACGACCATGGTAGCCCGCGAGGGCAGCCATGGTCGCCCGCGAGGCAACCATGGTGGCCTTCACGGGCTGCCATGGTCGCCCGCGGCAGCGACCATGGTCGCCCGTAGGCGACCCTCGTCGGCCCATGGTGCTGACCATGGTCTGCCCTAGGGCATTCCATGGTCCACCAAGGGACTCGACCTGGTCGGCCATTGCTAACCCGAAAAACCCCAAAAAAAAATTATTTTTTTCCAATTTCCAAAATCAATCAAATCTGAATTTTTGTTTTCAATTTACATGCATGCTAATGATGAAGAACACATAAAAACATAAAAAATATCAGATTTAAACATATACAAATAAACATATCAACCATGCCTCTGATACCACTAAAAGAGATCACCACGGGTTCCAAACGATGAATATCATGCAGCGGACTTTATGTAACCGTGGTGATCGTAAAAAGCTAAGATCTTCATGCCATTTGAACATGTTATAAACATAAATATAAATCTGATATTTACCTCTTGTAATCGACAAAAACACAAGTGTAGTGTTCTCTCTATCAAGTCCACACAAGCACCACAACCGAAATGATTTTTCACTCAATCTTTTGCTAGAAATTTTGAGAGAAAACAAGAGCAACAACGGAGAAAGAGAGGGAGAGAATTTTCAGCCATTAGAGGGAGAGAATGAGGGAGGAAGTTGCTGAAAAAATCAAGGATAAAATGAATAGATATTATGTGATTTTAATTTGAAATTAAATTGAATTTCAAAATTAAAATTGCATTATCTATCCCTTTATTCTTTCTTATTTGCATTTGTTCCATCTCTTATCTTAAATCCCTAAATGGGCTTTAAGCCCGTTTAACTAAAACCCAAATTAAACCCATTTACTTGAGTTCTAATTTCGGTTTAGACAAAACGGCTCAATTTCCTCGAATTGATTTCTTCAACCGTCTGGTTAAAACCTTAGGCCAGAAAACTACTGAATTGTTCTCAATTCTCATCCATAATTGTTGTCATGTATCGTGCTTAATGCGTGTGACCCTCTAGGCTCACGAATAATTGGCAGACTGGTAAAATTACTATTTTACCCTTTCCATCATAAGTGGCCTCTAGCAAGACATTATGATTATCCAATATTCGTGATTATCGATTATTCGACTTAACCTGTTATCGTACATGTCACTGTCCTTTTATCAAACCGATATCCAGATTGATCAATAGGCATAGAATGGTCATCCTAATTTATCAATCACTGTTTCTTGATATCTGAGATGACTGAAAACGGATACTAAGGTATCACCTGCTTGGCCATGCTTTTTCTTCAGTCATACTCATCAAGTGGCCTAAACGGATATCTTTCTCATACCGAAGTATGAGTAATAAATCCCTCAGACGCCTTTCGAGTTCACTAGTGCAATAAATGCCAAAGCCAATCGAAGTCGTTATAGCTACCCTTTTACAGATAACGTTAGACTAGGTCAAACTTAGGTATTCGTTACATAGTGTACACAAAGACTCCTTGGTCTTAGGATATAATGACAAGTAACGATATGTGAGTATCTCATGACCGGATCTATGCCACATACTCACAATCGGGTTGTCCGATATCATCGACCTGATGATATGTATGATATAACTCTGGCACATACTTTGCCATGATCAGTAGAGCATGATCACAAGGAGTTAGTCTCATACAGATCGCTTCAGAAAGAAGCTTAGCTGATCAGGGACTCATCAAATGTAATTCTTTCTGATCTATAGATCTACTATTGGTGGTTACACACATAATGACATAGATCAAATTACATTCGATATATTACTACAACACATTAGTAATATATGCCGATTTATTTATTCGGAAAGATGATAAAACAATACATCTGTAGATCACTTTTATATTGGACTGGGGCATAACTCTAACAAAGGTTTAGGAACAAATGGTCTGATCTTTCTTGCCAGGTGCATTGGGCCTTTACCCTTGCCACCACCAGCTTTGAAGTTGGATCCCTTCTTGACCATAAGAACACTTTTGGGCGAACTGCCCCTTATGCTCTTCTCGGCAGTCACTAGCATGTTGTGCAACTCCGATACGGTCTTGTCCATATCATGCATGTGGTAGTTCATGACGAATCCACCATATGCATGAGGAAGGGATTGCAGAATAAAATCCGCAGCCATTTCCTTTTCCATAGACATACCGATACTAGTCATATGGTCGAAATGTCCCTTCATACGTAGGACGTGTGGACCTACGGAGCTGCCTGCTGACATCTTGCAGGCAATGAGTTCTCGGAGAACAATGTATTTTTCAATACGTACTTTCTCTTTGAACATATCCTTGATATGTGCAGACATTGCAAACGGATCATGGGATAGCTCCATAAACTGCTTCTGGAGGTCCGCCTCCATGCAGCCCAGCATGACACACGCAACGTCGATAGAGTCGCTAAGGTTTTTCTGGTACGCATCCTTAACGATCCTCGTTGCGTTGGCAGCTGGCTCCACCGGGATAGCCTTATCAAGGACATACTCCCTGCGTTCCATTTTTAACACAAGTCGTAAATATCTGTCCCAGTCCAAATAATTTGTCCCATTGAGTTTACATTTTTCGAGTATAGTCCTCAATGACAAATTAGACAAGTTTGTTGAATTACTAGCCATTTCTACACGAAGAAAGTAAATTTAATCAGAAAAGTTGTATAAATTTACGAAAATCCGAATTAAACACCAACCATACGATTCTAAGGTTTAGAATCTTAAACCAAGATCCCTTATTCGTCATTTGAAGTACGCGAAGGCGCACTGCTCCAATTGACTTATTTAGGTAGGACGTCCGTCCAATTACAACCCGTGTAACTCTTGGTCAGGATATGTGCAAAAACACACGGCTTACCCTTCCGATGTCCCAGCTCGACCTCATGCCAAGAATCATGGTTGAGTCAACCATCCTTCACTAACGAGTTAACTTTGTGCAGATGCTCCGCTAAGGCGCATGACATCCCACAAAGTTTACCATTCCCATCTAGAACCCATTCGATCGATGCTCCGCTAAGGCGCACGACACCGATAAAATGTTTCTACATGGGTGTGAATTTGGGTGGCATCTCACTTGACTCAAATTATCTTGTAAATTGGTTGTGCTTAATAATTCGAAAGTATTTGGCACAATTACAAACCCGTCATCAACAACCCGTGTTGTGACGTTTCTAATTGTATCACATACTATCTTCATTTGAAATCGTCATTTGCAACCCGTGCAAACACGTTTCAAATTTGAACTCATCCATCACAGCCCGTGCGATGATAGTTCACAACGCTTTAAACATGCAAACAATTAAAGTCGATTTTAATCTTTGTATGTGAGGTGATGGCTTATAAACTTATAAGCTAATCATGCAAGAATGTTATTAATAAAATAATTCAAGCAAGCATTCATAAAGCGTTAAATATGCATTTTATAGCCCATCCTAATCTTAGGATTCTACGAGTCTTCACATCTTCTCGTCTTTCTCATTCGGGCTCCCACTAGCTCTTGGACTTCCTCCAAGACCGTCATTCTGCTCGATTTTCCATCCTTCTCGTCTTTGAGTAATAATTACAATTAATACTCGGTTTGTAGACCAGATAAAAAATAATTACACTTTATGGGCTTGAATAAAAGAATAATTACACGCTAACACTAACGGTATGCAAACCGTGAAAGCGATAAAATCTAATGGGCTACTAATGCATCATACATCTCATCACATCATCCAACATGTTATCACACAAACATGTTATCAAATAATATGCAATAATTCCGGTTTCAATTTTGCCAGGTTGCTTGGTTGGGTTTATCGAAACTAGACCTTTTCGAAAAACGGTTTATCGAAACCGATCAAATTTAAAAGTTTTCGAAATATTGGATCGCGGGTTCATCCACGGACATAATCAACGTGCACGAACCAAGTCAGGGCAAGCCCAACACCACGGCTCGGTTTGGGCCTACAAAAGCCCAAACCGATCTTGGCTCTCCTCTCGGAGGGACGGCCCCGGTCACCACCGGCCTCTCCCGGCCTCCGGTGACCTCCGTCCGGTACCTCCGATCCGGCTCCCCGAGAGTCTCTTCTCAGACCCGACAAATCCAATAATTTCCGAAAAATTCCAAATTCAATATATTTTAAAAAATAACATATTTCATGCAATTATCCCAAAAAGCATTAAAATCATGTTATCAACAATTATGACATTTATATCATTACAAAACCGAAATAACAAACAAGGATCTCGGAGTGGTAGACCGGCTCTGATACCACTGTTGGGTTCCGGGGCATCCGAATTATGTTCATGGCAGCGGAAGCAACCTATAAACCGCCTCTAACCTGCGCAAGATCGACTACCAAGTTAGATCCTTAGGATATCAAGTTTTCGGATTTTACCAGAATCTGCCCGGCAGAAAACCGAGACTTTGAAGCTCCATATCTCGAGCTACAGATCTCCAATTACTTCGTTTCTTTTTGGAGATTAAACCTCAGCCAATTCTCTACATCTTTTGTGTTTCGCTCCGAACCCAGTTCGGACTAGAAGACCTCCGTATGGAGCAAAACATTTTTCCCATCTCGCTGGACAGACTCTGCGGACCAGTCTGCTTCTCGGCCTTGTACCTCCCAAACCAGCGCTCTTTTGGAAAATCAGTATTTCAATAAAGTTGTAGCCCTTTCACCTATCTTTCTAACGCCTTCAGTTTCAGGTCGATCGGAGCTCGGACGAATCCGCTATGGCTCACGCAATGTCGGTTGCCGGAACTGGACAATCTAGACAAGTTTCTCCATTTTGCTTTTGGTCTTTGTTAAATCAAGAAAGAATAACTTTCAGATCTTCTTCTCCAGAGCAAGTCCACACCAAGGGGGTGATCTTGATGATCCTTCACTTAATTGCCTACTAGAACAATTAAATGAAGAACAAGAGAGCAAAGAGAGGAGAGAGAGAGAGCTTGTGAGAATTGTGTTGAATCAAAAATCCCATTTGATATCTCTCTACTTCATCAATCTCATTAGCATGGGTCAAAAGGTGATTGGTATGGGCTTAAAGGTGCTTTAACCCATACCCTTAAATCACTCACCTCTTAATCCACAATCACAAACTAAGCATGGTGTTGTGTGGCCCCCACACATGGACCCACCATGTGGGCCGGCCAAGAGGGCTTATTGGGCCCTTAATGGGCCGGCCATGAGACCTCATGGGCCGAGCCCAATGGGCTCGCCCGTGTGGTCTCGTGCCGTGTCCAAAAGTCGCCCGACCCTTTTTGTCGTTACTTATCAAACAGAGTCCGACGCGACATCGACGAAAAAACTCAGTTTTCTCGATTCGCTAATTATTCTCTCAAACCGAACCCATGGCACAAAACCTCCAGTTTTGTCCATGTATTGCTCCTCAAGAAACGTTAAGGTTTCCTTGTCTCAAGTTATCCGTCTTGAATGTGTGTGACCCTCTAGGCTCATGCCACCGTTGGCAGATCGGCGCAAAAGATCACTCTTGCCCGATCCATCATAAATGGTCTCTAGTAAGACGTTATGATTACCCAAGGTGCATGATGATCAATGATTCGACTTAACCTTGTGCGTACAAGTCACAATCCTATTATCTCTAGATATCCCGATTGATCACAAGGCATAGAGTCGTCACCCTTGTTTAATCAATCATTGTTACTTGATATGTGAGATGACTGAGAACTGATAACCCGTATCACCGGCATGGCCATGCTCTTACTCTCAGTCATTCTCGATCAAGAGTCCTTTTAACGGATATCTTTCCCATACCGTAGTATGAGGGATAAATCCCTTAGCCGTCTTTCGTGTCACTCATGCAACCCGTTCCGCCACCCAATCATGCCCGTTATTGCAATCCTGTCACAGAAAGCTCGAGGCGCAAGTTAAAGCCACACGTTCATTGCAGAGTGATCACAAAGACTCCTCGGTCTAAGGATATCGTTACAAGCTATTGCATTTGAATATGTTCATGGCTTAATCTATGAAAACACTATTCAAAGCGGGTCGTCCGATATCAATCACCTCATCATATCTATGATATGATTTCGGGATCCCTCATCCTTATGACAAGTAGAACTACGTCATTAAGAACCATCCTCAGACTGGTCGCTTCTAAGGAAGCATATTTTGACCAGGGACTCGTTAAGTGTGATCCGTACAGATTTATGGTTCTACTACTTTAGTGGTCATAAATCAGATCATGCTTAACATATTACTTCAACACATAAGTAATACAAAGCCGTTTTATATATATGTTACAAACGATGATAATGTACATAGACGTTTACAGGCTAATAGCAATTGGACTAGGGCACAAATGCTATCAATCTCCCACTTGCCCCTAGTTCCAATCTAAGTCCCAGTCTATACCCATTGACCTAACATGTTTATCATGTTTTGCTTGTGGAAGAGCCTTGGTCAAGGGGTCGGCTGTGTTATCATCAGTTGCAACGTAGTGGATCTTCACGTCACCTCTAGCAACAATGTCGCGGATGATGTGATACTTTTTGAGTACATGTTTGGATCTGTCATGTGCCCTGGGTTCCTTAGCTTACGCAATAGCCCCGGTGTTGTTACAATATAAGTCTACTGGGTTAGATGGGTTTTTAATTACACCTAACCCAGCCATAAAACTCTTGATCCATACAGCCTCCTTTGCTATCATTGTGAAGCAGAATTCACCAAGTGTTGGATTGTTCACCCACCAATAGGGAACGTGAGCTGGGTTTAGACCGTCGTGAGACAGGTTAGTTTTACCCTACTGATGACAGTGTCACAATGGTAATTCAACCTAGTACGAGAGGAACCGTTGATTAGCACAATTGGTCATCGCGCTTGGTTGAAAAGCCAGTGGCGCGAAGCTACGGTGCGCTGGATTATGACCGAATGCCTCTAAGTCAGAATCCGGGCCAGAAGCGACGCATGTACTTGCCGCCCGATTGCCGACCCTCAGTAGGGGGCATTTGCCAAGGATGTTTTCATTAATCAAGAAAGAAAGTTGGGGGCTCGAAGACGATCAGATACCTTCCTAGTCTCAACCATAAACGATTCCGACCAGGGATCGGCGGATGTTGCTTATAGGACTCCGCCGACACCTTATGAGAAATCAAATTTTTTGGGTTCCGGGGGGAGTATGGTCGCAAGGCTGAAACTTAAAGGAATTGACGGAAGGGCACCACCAGGAGTGGAGTCTGCGGCTTAATTTGACTCAACACGGGGAAACTTACCAAGTCCAGACATAGTAAGGATTGACAGACTGATAGCTCTTTCTTGATTCTATGGGTGGTGTGAAAGAGATCACCACGGGTACCAAACAATGAATATCATGCAGCGGACTTTATGTAACCGTGGTGATCGTAAAAAGCTTGATCTTAATGCTATTTGAACATGTTATAAACATAATTAAAGATCTGATATTTACCTCTTGTAATCGACAAGAACACAAGTGTAGTGTTCTCTCTATCAAGTCCACACAAGCACACAACCGAAATGGTTTTTCACTCAATCTTTTGCTAGAAATTTTGAGAAAAAACAAGAGCAACAATGGAGGAAGAGAGGGAGAGAATTTTCAGCCATTGGAGGGAGAGAATGAGGGAGGAAGTTGCTGAAAAAATCAAGGATAAAATGAATAGATATTATGTGATTTTAATTGAAATTATATTGAATTTCAAAATTAAAATTGCATTATCTATCCCTTTATTCTTTCTTATTTGCATTTGTTCCCTCTCTTATCTTAAATCCCTAAATGGGCTTTAAGCCTGTTTAACTAAAACCCAAATTAAACCCATTAACTTGAGTTCTAATTTCGGTTTAGTCAAAACGGCTCAATTTCCTCGAATTGATTTCTTCAACCGTCTGGTTAAACCCTTAGGCCAGAAAACTACCGAATTGTTCTCAATTCTCATCCATAATTGTTGTCATGTATCGTGCTTAATGCGTGTGACCCTCTAGGCTCACGAATAATTGGCAGACTGGTAAAATTACTATTTTACCCTTTCCATCATAAGTGGCCTCTAGCAAGACATTATGATTATCCAATATTCGTGATTATCGATTATTCGACTTAACCTGTTATCGTACATGTCACTGTCCTTTTATCAAACCGATATCCAGATTGATCAATAGGCATAGAATGGTCATCCTAATTTATCAATCACTGTTTCTTGATATCTGAGATGATTGAAAACTGATACTAAGGTATCACCTGCATGGCCATGCTCTTTCTTCAGTCATACTCATCAAGTGTCGTAAACGGATATCTTTCTCATACCGAAGTATAAGTGATAAATCCCTCAGACGCCTTTCGAGTTCACTAGTGCAATAAACGCGAAAGCCAATCGAAGCCGTTATAGTTACCCTTTTACAGATAACGTTAGACTAGGTCAAACTTAGGTATTTGTTACATAGTGTACACAAAGACTCCTTGGTCTTAGGATATAATGACAAGTAACGATATGTGAGTATCTCATGACTGGATCTATGCAGCATACTCACAATCGGGTTGTCCGATATCATCGACCTGATGATATCTGTGATATAACTCCGGCACATACTTTGCCATGATCAGTAGAGCGTGATCACAAGGAGTTAGTCTCATACTCATCGCTTCAGAAAGAAGCTTAGCTGATCAGGGACTCGTCAAATGTAATTCTTTCTGATCTATAGATCTACTATTAGTGGTTACACACATAATGACATAGATCAAATTACATTCGATATATTACTACAACACATTAGTAATATATGCCAATTTATTTATTCGTAAAGATAATAAAACATTACATCTGTAGATCACTTTTATATTGGACTGGGGCATAACTCTAACAATCTGCCACTTGCCCCTGGTTCCAATTTTAAGTTCTGATCTACTCCCATAGACCCTGCATGTTCCTCATGCCTAGGCTGAGCCTCTGTCAAGGGATCGGCCATATTATCATCAGTTGAATAGTGTTTAATCTCCATATCACCTCTATATGTGATAACTCTCACGAGGTGATTCATGCTGAGTATATGTTTGGATCTGTTGTGAAATCTAGGCTTTTGAGCAATAGCTACGGCACATGTGTTGTCCCACAACAAGCTTATCGGATCAGACGCTCGCGGCGTTGCATCTAATCTGATTAGAAAGCTTCTAATCCATACGGCCTCTTTAGCTGCTTTTGTTGCAACTATATACTCAGCCTCCGTTGTAGAGTTGGCAATTTTGGCTTGCTTAAAGCTTATCCAGCTGAAAGCGCCACAACTCAACACAAAATATATCTTGACAAAATTTTGAAGTCAACTGGATATGTCTGAAAACTAGCATCGATTTGTCCTTTGACTGCTAGTTCTCTATCTATATCCCCATACACTAGGAATGCATCCTTGGTCCTCCTCAAATATTTGAGTATGACCTTTGACAGCAATCTAGTGTAATTGGCCGGGGTTAGATTGGAATCTGCTGGTATAGCTTAGTGCAAACGAGACTTCCAGTTTCGTGCACATCCTGGCATACATGATGGATCCCACAGCCGAAGCATAAGGGATCTTACTCATCCTGCTCAGCTTATCAGAATTACTAGGACTCTGTAGCTTGCTGAGCTTAATGCCATGACACATAGGTATGTATCCTTTCTTAAAATCAAGCATTGAGATCTTCTCAACACTTTACCTATGTACATGTTCTGACTTAGCAAAATGTTCTGACTTAGGCCTAAAATCCTTTTGGAATGATCTGTAGAGATCCTGATGCCTACATTAAATGTAGCATCACCTAAGTCCTTCACCGATAAGTACTTCCCTAACCAAGCTTTGGTGGCAAGGTCGGGATGTCATTCCCGATGAATAAATATTAAGAATACAATATTACTCCCACTCGCTCTCTTATGTGCGCAAGGTTCACTTTTGTTTTTGATGAAGCCGAGTTCCCTTACAGCTTCATCAAAACGAATGTTCCAACTCCGTGAAGCTTGCTTTAATCCATAAATGGATCTAAGCAGCTGACAAATCTTTCCGGGATTCTTTGGATCTACAAAACCCACAGGTCGTGTGATATACACGCCATGTAGTAAGTTCCTGCTAAGGAAGGGGTTTTGAAATCCATCTGCCATAGTTATGGCTAAGAATAATCCGGATCAATCTGACCATTGCTACTGGTGAAAAGATGTCTTCATAATCCATGTATTGAATCTGACGATAACCTTTTACAACCATCCTAGCCATATTGGTCTGAGGACTTTCATCTATGTCGGTCTTGATCCTATAGACCCACTCAGAACCGATGGGTTTTATCCCAGAGGTTTGATCCACCAAGCACCCGACTTGGTTTTCATACATGGATTTCATTTCCTCACTATGGCATTCTACCATTTTTCGGAGTCTGGACTGGTTAAAGCTTGTCTGCAGGTTTCTAGATCATCCTGATCCACCAACATCACGTCATTTCCCTCAGTAGCTGTGAAGCCATATCTGTCTGGAACATGACGAGATCTTTCAGACCTCCTTAGACCATTTGGAATTTCTGTAGGGATTGATTCTTCATCGGCGACCATCTGAGGCTCCAGTACTTCTACATCTTGCATAGCAAGCTCCTGAATTGCTTCAGGCTGTTCCGTATCCTCTCGAATTTCTTCGAGATGCACGAGACTCCCACTAGCTATTTTGGAAATAAAATATTTCTCCAAAAATACCCCTCCTCGAGCAACAAAGACTTTGTACTCGCTGGGTATGTAGAAGTTGTATCTCTTAGTTTCTTAAGGATACCTTACGAAGACACATTTGTCTGATTTAGATGCCTGCATCTCTGCTACCCAAATCTTTCAGGAAAAACATACTAAGCTGTTTCCCACACCATATATGACTATAGTCCATTCCTTATTTGGCTACTACGCGAAGGCGCACACATCCAAATAGAACTGACCATCTCATCCCGCTCCCATCCCAATGAATACTACGCGGAGGCGCACGCATCCACAGTAACGGGAGACGTAATGAGTGTCATGTGGTGTACCTTCTGTGACTCTGGCCCAACTCTTATTTGGCTACTATGCGGAGGCGCACGCATCCAAATAGAATTGATTACCTTATTCATCTCACATCCCAATGAATGCTACGCGTAGGCGCACGCATCCACAGTAATGGGAGACAGAATGACTGTCACCAGGTGTACTATCGTTGTCTTTATCGGAGCCCGATTCAAAATGAATGCGGCTGTTTCCAGAGTCAAGTATTAGTTCAACTCTCTTCTGGCCTGAGTACTCATAGGTCCACATACGTCGGAATGTATTAGACTTAATAAGTCACTCGCCTTTCACATAAACTTGTGAAAGGTGCCTTTGTCATTTTTCCCATTAGGCGAGACTTGCATCTTTCAGTTTGAGTGAATTCAAACGGACTTAAAAATTCACACTTGTGAAGTGTTGAAATGCGTTTCTCGCTCATTAGGCAAGACTTGCATCTTTCAGTTTGAGTGAATTGAAATGGACTAAAAAAGTCCACACTTGTGAAGTGTTAAAATGCGTTTCTCGCTCATTAGGCAAGACTTGAATCTTTCAGTTTGAGTGAATCCAAATGGACTTAAAGTCCACACTTGTGAAGTGTTGAAGTGCGTTTCTCGCCTATGTGCCTTAAATGACAATGCCAGATTATAACTTGGTTTAAATCATTAGATTTAAGCCTTTTCATATTTACGTTATAGCGATTAAGCTTACCAACGTAAATATCTGATCCTGAAGACGTGGATACCCACTCTTCTTCACATGATCCTTGTATTGCTTACAATCCCTTATTCCCGTGTCCTGGCTCATTGCAGTGATAGCATATCTCCTCCAATTTGTCCTTAGAATTCACAGCAGTTTTGGGAGCTGCTTGAACCTTTGGACGCTTGGGGTGTCTGATCTGCCCTGCAAGGTGCCCATGAGCCTTACCCTTACCCAGATCAGCTTTCTTGAAGCTGATCTTCTTGTTGACCATAAGGACCTCCTTTGTCTTGCCCTTGAGGTTCTTTTCAGTGGTCACAAGTATCCCGTGAAGCTCTGTTAAGGACTTGTCCATGTTATGCATATTGTAATTTACTATGAAATCACTATATGTATCTGGAAGTGACTGCAACATAAGATTTGCAGCCATTTCAACCTGATCATCAAAACCGAGTCTAGTTAGATGTTACTGAAGACATTAAATCTTCGTGACATGGGGACTAACAGGGCTCCAGCCTTAAGTTTGCAGGAGTTAAGTTCTATGAAAGTATCATATCTTTTGACACGAGCTTTCTTCTTGAACATTTCCTTGACCTCTGCCGTACAGGTATGAGGGTCATCTGAAACGTTCTTGAACTGCTTCTGCAACTCTGGCATCCTACTGCCCGCCATAATGCATGACTCCTCGATTTGGTTACTAAGAAACTTTGATAAGTATCCTTAGTGCCCTAGCGGCGTTCAACGGTGGCTCGGCAGGAGGTTTCTTGGTAAGGATATACTACTTGCGTTCATGCTTGAGTACAAGCCTCAAGTTTCTATTCCAATCTGAGTAATTCACGCCCTTGAGTCTGTCCTCAATCTAGACTCTCAGTGCGCTATTACTCCTTTGTGTTGTGTTTGCCTTTTAGTTCTACATGGTAAAATTAATTAAAATTCAAGTTGGAGATTAAGTTACAAAACACTTGTTTGATTCTAACATTAGAATCTGAACCAGGATCCTATCATACCCTCAATTGAAGTGAACGGAGGCTCACTGCTCCAATTGAGAGCATCAAGGTAGGAATACATCCATTTACAAAACCATGTAATTCCTAGCTAGGGTCTGTACTAAAAGTACACGGCATACCCTATACTGATACCCTAGGTCAGCCCTAGCTGACAATCGTAGACAAGTCTACCAAGCTTGAACTATGGATAGAACTAATGTGACTACTACGCGGAGGCGCACGCACCCACACAGAACTACCCATCTCATCCAGACTTTTTCTCTATGAATGTTACGCGGAGGCGTACCGACATCCATAGGTTCAAAGCCCTTTTGAGTGCCCAAACTTGGATGGTATCACGCTTGACTTGTAATTATTTGCGTTTAAGTGAATTATAAAAGTCTGATTGTATATCGATACAATCTTAATCTGGAATAATCAGTTGCAAATCCATGCAAAGATGATCCCTTAGCCGGCTACATGCGAGTCTGATTAAATTCCGATTTTAGTCTTTGTATGTGGGTGATAGCAAATCATACATAAACTTGTATATTTAAACTATCATACATTCATACATTCAAACATATAAATGTAACGATAAAATATGCATAGCTAAGCCCATCTTAAGTTCCTAAGAATCTAGCAAAACCGATCCTAAAGACATGGTCTTCCAGATCCAAACTTGCTCCATTCTTGTGAACTCCCACTGGCTTCGAGCCTCCTCCAATCCGAGTCTCCCTCTTGGCTTGATTCTTGTGTCGGTCTTCGTGATTACATATTAAAATAAATTAAATAAAATACAAATCACGACACGCAGGCCGTATTTACTACAACCCAAAATTAAGCAACACGCAGGTTGCAAAACCGAAATTAAAATGCAAATCTAATGGGCTTAGCTAGCATCAAGTGGAAAACATCATGTGATCAAAGATCATATTATCAATCAATATGCTGATCAAACAAATAATTTTTCCAAATTTTATCTTTCTTAAGTGTGGAAAAATTCCGGTTTATCGAAACTGGACGGTTTAATCGATTAATTGAATTTTGGACCGGTTCTCGCTGGTTTATCGAAACCGAACCAAATCTAAAAATTAAATTTTTAGGGTTTCTAAATATCCTCGCGAACCAGCCGGTTCAGCTTGAATCTGGTCTAGCCGAACCGGCTCAACCGAAAGTCGCCCGCGGAAGCAACCACGGTGGCCCGTGAGGGCTGCCGAGGTCGCCCGCGGGGCTGACCGTGGTCGGCCACGAGAACGACCATGGTAGCCCACGAGGGCAGCCATGGTCGCCCCTAGGGCAGACCCTGGTCGCCCGCGAGGCAACCATGGTGGCCCTCACGGGCTGCCATGGTCGCCCGCAAGGGCAGACCGTGGTCGCCCGCGGCAGCGACCATGGTCGCCCGCGAGGGCTGCCATGGTCGCCCGTAGGCGACCCTCGTCGGCCCATGGTGCTGACCATGGTCTGCCCTAGGGCATTCCATGGTCCACCAAGGGACTCGACCTTGTCGGCCATGGCTAAGCCATGGTTAACCCGAAAAACCCCAAAAAAATAATTAATTTTCCAATTTCCAAAATCATTCAAATCTGAATTTTTTTTTGATTTACATGCATGCTAATGATGAAGAACACATTTAAACATAAAAAATATCAGATTTAAACATATACAAATAAACATAACAACCATGGCTCTGATACCACTGAAAGAGATCACCACGGGTTCCAAACAATGAATATCATGCAGCGGACTTTATGTAACCGTGGTGATCGTAAAAAGATTGATCTTAATGCTATTTGAACATGTTATAAACATAATTAAAGATCTGATATTTACCTCTTGTAATCGACAAGAACACAAGTGTAGTGTTCTCTCTATCAAGTCCACACAAGCACACAACCGAAATTGTTTTTCACTCAATCTTTTGCTAGAAATTTTGAGAGAAAACAAGAGCAACAATGGAGGAAGAGAGGGAGAGAATTTTCAGCCATTGGAGGGAGAGAATGAGGGAGGAAGTTGCTGAAAAAATCAAGGATAAAATGAATAGATATTACTTAAAATTACTATTTTACCCTTTCCATCATAAGTGGCCTCTAGCAAGACATTATGATTATCCAATATTCGTGATAATCGATTATTCGACTTAACCTGTTATCGTACATGTCACTGTCCTTTTATCAAAACGATATCCACATTGATCAATAGGCATAGAATGGTCATCCTAATTTATCAATCACTGTTTCTTGATATCTGAGATGACTGAAAACTGATACTAAGGTATCACCTGCATGGCCATGCTCTTTCTTCGGTCATACTCATCAAGTGGCCTAAACGGATATCTTTCTCATACCGAAGTATAAGTGATAAATCCCTCAGACGCCTTTCGAGTTCACTAGTGCAATAAACGCCAAAGCCAATCGAAGCCGTTATAGTTACCCTTTTACAGATAACGTTAGACTAGGTCAAACTTAGGTATTTGTTACATAGTGTACACAAAGACTCCTTGGTCTTAGGATATCATGACAAGTAACGATATGTGAGTATCTCATGATTGGATCTATGCAGCATACTCACAATCGGGTTGTCCGATATCATCGACCTGATGATATCTGTGATATAACTCCGGCACATACTTTGCCATGATCAGTAGAGCGTGATCACAAGGAGTTAGTCTCATACTCATCGCTTCAGAAAGAAGCTTAGCTGATCAGGGACTCATCAAATGTAATTCTTTCTGATCTATAGATCTACTATTAGTGGTTACACACATAATGACATAGATCAAATTACATTCGATATATTACTACAACACATTAGTAATAGATGCCGATTTATTTATTCGTAAAGATAATAAAACATTACATCTGTAGATCACTTTTATATTGGACTGGGGCATAACTCTAACATGGTGGTGCATGGCCGTTCTTAGTTGGTTTGAGCGATTTGTCTAGTTAATTCTGTTAACGAACGAGACCTCAGCCTGCTAACTAGCTACGCGGAGGTGACCCTCCACGGCTAGCTTCTTAGAGGGACTATTGTCACACCTTGGGAAAATTGACCGCAAAAGGTTTCCCAACGTGTGACAACCCGACCCTCACAACCGCTCGGGTCGTGCATAAACTCTTGCATAACCCTCGCCTCCACCCTCCGGAGGCTACCGTCCCAACGAGACCGACGAACGCCCGCAGCTACGCGCAGACCATTCTTACAACCAACCGAACGCCATGCGACCAAGACCGGAGCAGGTCGCCCGCAACGCAACCGCGGGCCACTTTTGACTCCACCAACTCAACCGAAGGCACCCGTGGCCCATGACGCAGCCACGAGCCACTTCTGAACCACGACGACCTCGACGAAGCCGCGGACACCACCGAGGGTCCGCGGGCCAATTCCTCGACGACGCCCCGAGTGCCCACAACCACTCGCGGGCAATTCTCAACCGACAACGCCCCGAGCGCCCGCAGCCGCTCGCGAGCCATTTCGGCGACAACGACGTTGCCACGCCGCCCCGAGTGCCACAACCACTCGCGGGCCATTTCCACGACACCGCCCCGAGCACCCACAGCACGCTCGCGGGCCGCCTCCACGAAGACAAGCACACGACCGCTCGGGCTCACACACGAAGCCCGCAGGCAACTTTGTTGACACCAACCCGGGCCAACTCCACAACGTCGGACCCTTCAAATTCGGCTAAGTCCACCAAGACGAAGCCCGCCAAGCCCACTTCCGAAGTCAACCAAGATAGGCCAAAGATCCCGACTTGGTCCCCAAGACATGGCTGCTTTCCTTTCCGGGACCAAATCAACATTAATAGTGATTTGTTTCCCTTTCGTCGAAGATCGAGTCATTAATGTAGATCACATTTCCTTTCTTAGACTAGCCGAGTTCCCTGTAAATAGAGGAACTCTTTTAATTTGTAATTACGGAGTCACTTGGGGAGCTACTTCTCCCTAAAGCCGAAAAAGTCCCGGCCTAATAAACAAGACGCGTTTCCTTTTTGTTTGGTGTTCCCTTGTCCCTTGGTAAGTCCGAAACCTGACTACCATTGTATTATCTTCTATCATCTCTACCCTCGAGGACTTGGATCGATTAAAACCAACCGATCCTCGTCACTTATTTCGCTCCTAAAGGCCTTAGGAGACTCGGGCGTTGTGGACGGCCACCCCCGATTTAACTCGCTTCTAAACAAGCCGCCTTATGTATACTTGGGGGTTCGAGACTGCGAGCAATATCGCCTCGGACTCATCCTCGGCTCATGTAGGATCGGATCCTTGGACGTTCTTAAGAATGGACGCTCCCGAGGATACCTTCTTTCAACTTCACCGTTACCTACGCCTTACAATGGACGCGCCCTTCCGAGGTTGGATAAGAGATGTCCATCCCTTGGGGGCAGCACCTTTTCAAAATTGGGGAAACCTTTGAGGATAGCCGAGAGGACGGGATCCAAGGACCCAGAAGCAAGGGCCTCAAAGGCGGACCGTGGCCATGGTTGTCGAGCCGCAAGGCTCTCGGGAGTTAATCTCCCGATCCTCCTCGCTCCAACCGAGCCTCAGTCGTATCATCACCCTTTCATCGCCGGCTTGACTTGGTTCTCCTTCAATGAGACCGATCTTGCCAAACTTCGATCCCCCCGTGCTAGCTAACCATGGGAGGATCTGGACCATAGCCGGTCATGCAACTACTCGAACTCTCGAGATCCAACTTGTTTCTCGAACGAAAGGCTAGCCCGACGTCTGACGGGGGCGCGCAAGAGACGCCGAACCGCACGCTCGGGCGCCGCATGGGTTCAACGAGAGTAACAGAACTCTCGGCCCGTGACAAGTGGTATCAGAGCCCGGTTTGCAAGCACCGCACTAGGTTGTGATCCTACCCCGACGAAGGAAAAACACAAACCTTCCTTTTCCCTTTCCTCGGATTGATACACCGAGCCCTAAACCGACGGAAACCGTGTCTCTACTGGCACTTGTATGCCTAACTTACGAGGTTCTCAAACGTGCAGAACCTGCACCACCATGTCGACCGAACCACGCTTTGCGACGCTCACGGAGCTAGAAGCCGATGGACCGGACACCATCACCGAATCGAGTCCCGCGAGCCCAAACCAAGATAAAGGGCACGCGAGTGACACCAACGACCACGGACTGTCCTACCAAGCCCCGCCGTTCACTCCTCGGTGCCTTGTCCTAGGCGCACAACCAACAGAAGGCTCGCCTCCACTAGAGGCATCGCAGGATCCGGGTGAGACCGAAGGGGATGCCCCGACGACCACCCTAACCGGGACCGCCACCAACCTGGGGGACTCCAACCGAGGGACGGAAACAAGCACCCTGCTGCCCTCAGACGGTTAGGTAGGCAGGTCCACGCTCTCCTCGGGCTAACCAACAGGGCGAATATCCGCCTCATCGACCAGACCCGACGCCAGCGCCGCCTCGAGACAAATATCGACGGGCTACCTGAGACCATCCGACGCAAATACCCGCGTCACTACACGACGTCAAAGCTAGGACCGGAACTCGCCCCACGAGCGACGCCGTCCCTTCCCAAACCGTCACCGACCAACTGAACCGCCTCTCTCGTCATCGACGCCTCCGCACCGATAGCCTATAGGACCACCGAACAGGTCCCGCGAGGAAAAAGGCCCGCCAAAGACGAGCGGACGGCCTTGCTGAATACTCAAAGGACAACGTTACCGAAGACTCCCTGTGCCATCTGCGGAGCCCTCCATTGGATGAGGAGCTGCCCTTACCTCCAGGACAGAGGCTTCACCTCCCGAGAGCCAACCAACCCAAACCCCCACAGCCAAACCCGCGTCGCCGACGACGCGACCTCGTGGGTTTTAAGGAGCCGCGACGACGAGATCGAGGAGATAACGAGGCAAGCCATTGATCCCGACTCCGAGCAACCGCACTACCGGGAATACCTTGTAAGGTGGAAGTTAGACGGGAGGATCACATGGGCCACGACCACCCTCGTTCCTCCCAACCTACTCAAGGATTTCCATTTCGACCCTTGACGAGGACGTCAAGGAATTTGCGGGGGGAGTATGTCACACCCTGGGAAAATTGACTGCAAATTGTTCCCAACGTGTGATAACCCGACCCTTGCAACCGCTCAGGTCATGCATAAACTCTTGCATAACCCTCGCCTCCACCTTTCTGAGGCTACCGTCCCAACGAGACCGACGAACGCCCGCAGCTACGCGCGGGCCATTCTTACAACCAACCTGGCGCCACGCGACCAAGACCAGAGCAGGTCGCCCGCAACGCAACCGCAGGCCACTTTTGATTCCACCAACTCAACCGAAGGCACCCGTGGCCCATGACGCAGCCACGGGCCACTTCCGAACCACGACGACCTCGATAAAGCCGCGGACACCACCGTGGGTCCGCGGGCCAATTCCTTGACGACGCCTCGAGTGCCAACAACCACTCGCGGGCTATTCCCAACCGACAACGCCCCGAGCGCCCGCAGACGCTCGCGGGCCAATTCAGCGACAACGACGTTCCCACGCCGCCCCGAGTGTCACAACCACTCGCGGGCCATTTCCACGACACCGCCCCGAGTGCCCACAGCACGCTCGCGGGCCGCCTCCACGAAGGCAAGCACACGACCGCCTCGGGCTCACACACGAAGCCCGCGGTCCACTTTCGCGACACCAACCCGGGCCGACTCCACAACGTCTGACCCTTCCAATTCAGCCAAGTCCACCAAGACGAAGCCCGCCAAGCCCACTTCCGAAGTCAACCAAGATCGGCCAAAGATCCCGACTTGGTCCCCAAGACACGCCTCCTTTCCATTCCGGGACCAAATAAACATTAATAGTGATTTGTTTCCCTTTCGTCTAAGATCGAGTCATTAATGTAGATCGCATTTCCTTTCTTAGACTAGCCGAGTTCCCTATAAATAGAGGAACTCTTTTCATTTGTAATTACGGAGTCACTTGGGGAGCTACTTCTCCCTAAAGCCGAAGAAGTCCCGGCCTAATAAACAAGACGCGTTTCCTTTTTTTTTGGTGTTCTCTCGTCCCTTGGTAAGTCCGAAACCAGACTGCCATTGTATTATCTTCTATCATCTCTACCCTCGAGGACTTGGATCGGTTAAGACCAACCGATCCTCGTCACTTATTTCGCTCCTAAAGGCCTTTGGAGACTCGGGTGTTGTGGACGGCACCCCCGATTTAACTCGCTTTTAAACAAGCCACCTCGTGTATACTTTGGGGTTCGAGACTACGAGCAATATCGCCTCGGACTCATCCTCGGCTCACGTAGGATTGGATCATTGGACGTTCTTAAGAGTGGACGCTCCCGAGGATACCTTCTTTCAACTTCACCGTTACCTACGCCCTACAATGGCCACGCCCTTCCTAGGTTGGATAAGAGATGTCCATCCCTTGGGGGCAGCACCTTTTTAAACTTAGGGAAACCTTTGAGGATAGCCGAGAGGACGGGATCCAAGGACCCTGAAGCTCGGGCCTCAAAGGCGGACCGTGTTCATGTTTGTCGAGCCGCGGGGCTCTCGGGAGTTAATCTCCCGATACTTCTTGCTCCAACTAAGCCTCGGTCGTATCATCACCCTTCCATCGCCGGCTTGACTCGGTTCTCCTTCAATGAGACCGAGCTTGCCAAACTTCGATCCCCCCGTGCTAGCTAACCACGGGAGGATCTCGACCATAGCCGGTCATGCAACTACTCGAACTCTCGAGATCCAACTTGTTTCTCGAACGAAAGGCTAGCCCGACGTCTAACGGGGGCGCGCAAGAGACGCTGAACCGCACGCTCAGGCGCCGCATGGGTTCAACGAGAGTAACGGAACTCTCGGCCCGTGACACTATGGTCGTTTAGGCTAAGGAAGTTTGAGGCAATAACAGGTCTATGATGCCCTTAGATGTTCTGGGCCGCACGCTCGCTACACTGATGTATTCAACGAGTCTATAGCCTTGGCCGACAGGCCCGGGTAATCTTTGAAATTACATCGTGATGGGGATAGATCATTGCAATTTTTGGTCTTCAACGAGGAATTCCTTGTAAGCGCGAGTCATCAACTCGCGTTGACTACGTCCCTGCCCTTTGTACACACCGCCCGTCGCTCCTACCGATGGAATGGTCTGGTGAAGTGTTCGGATCGCGGCGACGTGGGCGGTTCGCTGCCGGCGACGTCGCGAGAAGTCCACTAAACCTTATCATTTAGAGGAAGGAGAAGTCGTAACAAGGTTTCCGTAGGTGAACCTGCGGAAGGATCATTGTCAAACCCTGCACAGCAGAACGACCCGCGAACTCGTTAGCAAACCACGGGGAGCGGGTGGCGCACGCGCCCACCGCAACCCGATGTCGGGGGATTGGCCGCAAGCCCACGCCGCCCGACAAAAAACGTACCCCCGGCGCGGTCCGCGCCAAGGAATCGAAACGAAGCAACGTGTGAAGAACGTAGCAAAATGCGATACTTGGTGTGAATTACAGAATCCCGTGAACCATCGAGTTTTTGAACGCAAGTTGCGCCCGAAGCCATTAGGCCGAGGGCACGCCTGCCTGGGTGTCACGCGCTCCGTCGCCCCACAACCCCGTGTAGGGTTTTGGAGCGTTCTAGATCGTCGAGATAGCGGAAGCATTATAAGAAAATCTACTCCAAACCTTGTCCAAGAACATAAACCATTAAACCCTAAAGCAAAATCTATTCCACAAGATATTTACCTTTAAGTCTTGTTGAATCGATAAAGAAGAACGTTCGGATCTTCTTCTCTAAAGCAAGTCCACACCAAGGGTATGATCTTGATGATCCCTCACTTAATTGCCTACTAGAACAATTAAATGAAGAACAAGAGGAGCAAGGGGTGGCCGGCCACTATGAGAGAGAGAGAGAGTTTTTGTGTGAGTTTTGTGATTAATGGATTAATGAATTAAAGTCTTGTATTTGAATTCATCATCCAACTCACAAGTATGGGTTAAAAGTGATTGGTATGGGCTTAAAGGTGCTTTAACCCATACCCCTTAAATCACTTACCTCTTAATCCACAATCACCAACTAAGTATGGTGTTGTGTGGCCCCCACACATGGACCCACCATGTGGGCCGGCCATGAGGTCTTGTTGGGCCCTTAATGGGCCGGCCATGAGGCTTCATGGGCCGAGCCCAATGGGCTCGCCCGTGTAGTCTCGTGCTGTGTCCAAAAATTGCCCGACCCTTTTGTCGTTACTTATCAAACAAAGTCTGACGCGACATCGACGGAAAAACTCAGTTTTCTCGATTCGCTAATTATTCTCTCAAACCGAACCTATGGCACAAAACTTCCAGTTTTGTCCATGTATTGCTCCTCAAGAAACGTTAAGGTTTCCTTGTCTCAAGTTATCCATCTTTAATGTGTGTGACCCTCTAGGCTCATGCCACCGTTGGCAGATCGGCGCAAGAGATCGCTCTTGCCCGATCCATCATAAGTGGTCTCTAGTAAGACGTTATGATTACCCAAGGTGCATGACGATCGATGATTCGACTTAACCTTGTGCGTACTAGTCACTATCCTATTATCTCTAGATATCCCGATTGATCACAAGGCATAGAATCGTCACCCTTGTTTAATCAATCATTGTTACTTGATATGTGAGATGGCTGAGAACTAATAACCCGTATCATCGGCATGGCCATGCTCTTACTCTCAGTCAGTCTCCATAGAGAGGCCCTTTTAACGGATATCTTTCCCACACCGTAGTATGAGGGATAAATCCCTTAGCCTTCTTTCGTGTCACTCATGCAACCCGTTCCGCCACCCAATCATGCCCTTTATAGCAATCCTGTCATAGAAAGCGTTAGGCGCAAGTTAAAGCCGCACGTTCATTGCATAGTGATCACAAAGACTCCTTGGTCTATGGATGTCGTGACAAACTATCGTATTTGAATATGTTCATGGCTTAATCTATGAAAACACTATTCAAAGCGGGTCGTCCGATATCAATCACCTCATGATATCTATGATATGATTCCAGGATCCCTCATCCTTATGACGAGTAGAACTACGTCATTAAGAACCATCCTCATACTGGTCGTTTCAAGGAAGCATAGTGTCACGCCCCGGACACCCGCCAACCGTCCAGGGTGCCACAACCAAGCCCTCGCGACCAACGCCCCTTCTCAACGCCGCAACCCACCTCGGCACCCGAGGCTAACCAACGAGAGTTCCCAACTCTCCTCCCAGATAGCCAGGCCGACTTATCGGGAGGTACTTCTCTCGACCCAACCGAAGGCGCCCGTGGCCCGCAACACAGCCGCGAGCCACTTCCGAACGACGCCCCGGGCGGCCACAGTACGCCCGCGGGCCACCTCGGCGATGAAGACGTTGCCACGCCGCCCCGAGTGCCCACAGCACTCTCGCGGACCAATCCACCGACATCGCCCCGAGTGCCCTCAGCACGCTCACGGGCCATTCTACCGACAACGCCCCGAGCGCCCACAGGACGCTCGATGGGCAACATCGGCAACCACGGAGTTGCCACACCGCCTCGGGTGTCTACCCCCACTCGTGGGCCACTATCCCTCGCACCAACTTGCCGACCCCGCGGGCATCCACGCTGAAGCCGCGGGCCATTTCGACGACACCACGTCAACCATGGACCAAGACGCCATCACGGACTGCCATGCCCTCTCTCCCAACGTACGAGCCGAGCCCGTGGACCACGGAGCGTCCACGGGCCACTTTAGACTCACGCCGGCCCCGCAGACCAACGGGCCTCCACCTATTACGCCCACAACGACCAAGGGCCTCATCTCCTCGTCGGGCTGGCCTTGCAATGCCAAGCCCGTCGGGCTGGCCTTGCAATGCCAAGCCCGAATCGTGGGCAATCTTCTCCTCCTAAGGAAAGAACCCACTCATCATGGCGAGATCTTCCTATGCAAGGAAAGCGACCATCAATCAAGCATCGAATCTTCCCCACCATGGCAAGAATCCCCCGAATCATGGATAGTCAACGATTTCCTTTCCTCGATTCATGCCGCTTGCCATTTCAGCTAAGGCCTAGCCGCTAGTATAAATAGGGTAGGTCTCTCTCTTTGTAAACACACAAGAAAGAACTCAATACACAATACATTACTCTTTCTCCATGTAGTCTCGTCTCGTACCGCGCCATCTCGCCCCGACCTTGGGGTCTACTTCGTCCAACTCACCTTCATCTCTACCCTCGTATGGCTTGCTAAGAACCATCCTTAGCGCCACACGGATGGGATCGACGGGGGTCGATCCCTCACCCCGTGACAAGTGGTATCAGAGCGGTTCGGCCACGCCAACCAGGACTATCAACTACCCTCGCAACCAAAATCTGATAGCATTTGTGCCCTAGATTCAAAGAAAGGACTGCTGCCCATGCGTCATGGCATAAAGCTAAGCAAGAAGTAGTGTGCTGAGACACCTGCAGAGCTAGCAAGAATGAATGAGATCCCATATGCTTCGGCTATAGGGTCCATAATGTGTGCCATGATATGTACGACACCGGATGTCTCGTTTGCCCTAACCTGTACCAGTAGACATCTGTCCGAACCCGGTGAGGAACATTGGATTGCCGTCAAGGCGATTCTCGATTTTGAGAAAAACCAAAGACGCTTTTCTTGTATACGGGGGAAGAAATGATGATCTAGTCGTCAAAGGATATGTTGACGCTAGTTTTCCAGACAAACCCTGATGACTTAAAAAGTCAGTTGGGTTATATGTTTATGTTGATCGGTGGAGCTTTCAGCGGAAAAGAAAGAAGCAGGACACCATTGCCGACTCTACGACCGAAGCTGAGTACATTGCCGCATCCGAAGCGGGAGAAGAGGCTGTATGGATCAGGAGTTTCATGGCTGGGTTAGGTGTAAATAAAAACCCATCTAACCCAGTAGACTTATATTGTGACAACACCGGGGCCATTGCGCAAGCTAAGGAACCCAGGGCACATGACAGATCCAAATATGTACTCAGAAAGTATCACATCATCCGCGACATTGTTGCTAAAAGGTGACGTGAAGATCCACTACGTTGCAACTGATGATAACACAGCCGACCCCTTGACCAAGGCTCTTCCATGAGCAAAACATGATAAACATGTTAGGTCAATGGGTATAGACTGGGACTTAGATTGGAACTAGGGGAAAGTGGGAGATTGATAGCATTTGTGCCCTAGTCCAATTGCTATTAGCCTGTAAACGTCTATGTACATTATCATCGTTTGTAACATATATATAAAACGGCTTTGTATTACTTATGTGTTGAAGTAATATGTTAAGCATGATCTGATTTATGACCACTAAAGTAGTAGAACCATAAATCTGTACGGATCACACTTAACGAGTCCCTGGTCAAAACATGCTTCCTAAGAAGCGACCAGTATGAGAATGGTTCTTAATGACGTAGTTCTACTTGTCATAGGGATGAGGGATCTTGGAACCATATCATAGATATCATGAGGTGATTGATATCGGACGACCCGCTTTGAATAGTGTTTTCATAGATTAAGCCATAAACATATTCAAATGCGATAGCTTGTCACGGCATCCTTAGACCAAGGAGTCTTTGTGATCACTATGCAATGAACGTACGGCTTTAACTTGCGCCAAACGCTTTCTGTAAAAGGATTGCTATAAAGGGCATGATTGGGTGGCGGAACGGGTTGCATGAGTGACACGAAAGACGGCTAAGGGATTTATCCCTCATACTACGGTATGGGAAAGATATCCGTTAGAAGGCCTCTTGATGGAGACTGACTGAGAGAAAGAGCATGGCCATGCCAATGATACGCGTTATCAGTTCTCAGCCATCTCGCATATCAAGTAACAATGATTGATTGAACAAGGGAGATGACTCTATGCCTTGTGATCAATCGGGATATCTAGAGATAACAGGATGGTGACTTGTACGCACAAAGGTTAAGTCGAATCATCGATCATCATGCACCTTGGGTAATCATAATGTTTTACTAGAGACCACTTATGATGGATCGGGCATGAGCCTAGAGGGTCACACACATACAAGGCGGATAACTTGAGACAAGGAAACATTGATGTTTCTTGAGGAGTAATATATGGACAAAACTGGAGGTTTTGTGCCATAGGTTCAGTTTGAGAGAATAATTAGCGAATCGAGAAAAATTGAGTTTTTCGTCGATATCGTGTCGGACTTTGTTTGATAAGTGACGACAAAAGGGTCGGGCGATTTTTGGACACGGCATGAGACAACACGGGAGGGCCCATTGGGCTCGACCCCTGAAGCCTCATGGCCGGCCCATTAAGGGCCCAACAAGACCTCATGGCCGGCCCACATGGTGGGTCCATGTGTGGGGGCCACAGAACACCATGCTTAGTTGGTGATTGTGGATTAAGAGGTGAGTGATTTAAGGGGTATGGGTTAAAGCACCTTTAAGCCCATACCAATCACTTTTGACCCATGCTTGTTGGATGATGAATTGAAATATCTAGCATTCATTCATTAATTCAAGAATCACACAACTCTCACAACACTCTCTCCTCTCTTTGCTCTCTTGTTCTTCATTTAATTGTTCTAGTAGGCAATTAAGTGAGGGATCATCAAGATCATCCCCTTGGTGTGGACTTTCTTTAGAGAAGAAGATCCGAACGTTCTTCTTTATCGATTCAACGAAGACTAAATGCAAAATGGAGAAACTGTCCAGATTGTCCAGTTCCGATGACCGACAATGCGTGAGCCATAGCCGCTTCTTCCGAGCTCCGATTGACCTGAAACTTGCGGCGTTGGAGAGATAAGTCCAAGGGCTACAACTTTTGTGAAATACTGATTTTCAAAAAGAGCGCTGGTTTAGGAGATACAAGGCCGAGAAGCAGACTGGTCCGCAGAGCCTGTCCAGCGAGACGGGAAAAATGTTTTGCTCCAGACAGAGGTCTTCTCGTCCGAACTGGGTTTAGAGAAAAACACAAAAGATGTAGGGAATTGGCTGTGGTTTAATCTACAAAAAGAACCGAAGAAATTGGAGATCTGTAGCTCGAGATATAGAGCTTCAAAGTCTCGGTTTTCTGCCGGGCAGATTCTGGTAAAACCCGAAAACTCGATTTCCTAAGGATCTAACTTGGTAGTCGATCTTGCGCAGGTTAGGGGCGGTTTATAGGTTGCTTCCGCTGCCATGAAATATGTTATTTTTGAAAATATATTGAATTTGGAATTTTTCGGAAATTATTGGATTTGTCGGGTCCGAGAAGGGACTCTCGGGGAGCCGGATTGGAGGTACCGAACGGAGGTCACCGGAGGCCGGGGAGGCCGGCGGTGACCGAGCCCGTTCCCACTCTCGGGCGAGGCCGAGAGTGGCGGCAAGGCCGGTTTAGGCCTTCCAAGGCCCAAAACCGGGCCGTGCATAGTTGGGCTCGGCCCAATGGGGCTTCGGCCCATTGGCTTGGCCCAACTTGGTTTGTGCGTGGTGTTTGATCCGTGTCACGAACCTGCGATCCAATATTTCGAAAACTTTTAAAATTTAATCGGTTTCGATAAACCGTTTTTCGAAAAGGTCTAGTTTCGATAAACCCGACCAAGCAACTTGGCAAAATTAAAATCGGAATTATTGCATATTATTTGATAACATGTTTGTGTGATAACATGTTGGATGATGTGATGAAATGTATGATGCATTAGTAGCCCATTAGATTTTATCGCTTTCATGGTTTGCATACCGTTAGTGTTAGCGTGTAATTATTCTTTTATTCGAGCCCATAAAGTGTAATTAATTTTTATCCGGTCTACGAACCGAGTATTAATTGTAATTATTACTCAAAGACGAGAAGGATGGAAAATCGAGCACGATGACGGTCTTGGAGGAAGTCCAAGAGCTAGTGGGAGCCCGAATGAGAAAGACGAGAATATGTGAAGACTCGTAGAATCCTAAGTTTAGGATGGGCTATAAAATGCATATTTAACGCTTTATGAATGCTTGCTTGAATTATTTAATTAATAACATGCTTGCATGATTAGCTTATAAGTTTATAAGCCATCACCTCACATGCAAAGATTAAAATCAACTTTAATTGTTTGCATGTTTAAAGCGTTGTGAACTATCATCGCACGGGTTGTGATTGATGAGTTCAAATTTGAAACGTGTTTGCACGGGTTGGAAATGACGGATTCAAATGAAGATAGTATGTAATACAATTAGAAACGTCACAACACGGGTTGTTGATGACGGGTTCGTAATTGTACCAAATACTTTCGAATTATTAAGCACAACCAATTTACAAGCTAATTTGAGTCAAGTGAGATGCCACCCAAATTCACACCCATGTAGAAACATTTTATCAGTGTCGTGCGCCTTAGCGGAGCATCGATCGAATGGGTTCTAGATGGGAATGGTACACTTTGTGGGATGTCGTGCGCCTTAGCGGAGCATCTGCACAAAGTTAACTCGTTAGTGAAGGTTGGTTAACTCGACCACGATTCTTGGCCTGAGGTCGAGCTGGGGCATCGGAAGGGTAAGCCGTGTGTTTTTGCACATACCCTGACTAAGAGTTACACGGGTTGTAATTGGACGGACGTCCTACCTAAATAAGTCAATTGGAGCGGTGCGCCTTAGCGTACTTCAAATGACGAATAAGGGATCTTGGTTTAAGATTCTAAACCTTAGAATCTTATGGTTGGTGTTTAATTCGGATCTTCGTAAATTTATTCAACTTTTCTGATTAAATTTACTTTCTTCGTGTAGAAATGGCTAGTAATTCAACAAACTCGTCTAATTTGTCGTTGAGGACTATACTCGAAAAGTGTAAACTCAACGGGACAAATTATCTAGACTGGGACAGAAATTTACGACTTGTGTTAAAGTTAGAACACAGGGAGTACGTCCTTGATAAGGCTATCCCGGTGGAGCCAGTTGCCAACGCAACGAGAGTCGTTAAGGATGCGTACCAGAAACACCTTAACGACTCTATCGACGTTGCGTGTGTCATGCTGGGCTGCATGGAGGCGGACCTCCAGAAGCAGTTTATGGAGCTATCCCATGATCCGTTTGCAATGTTTGCGCAGATCAAGGATATGTTCAAAGAGAAAGTACGTATTGAAAAATACACTGTTCTCCGAGAACTCATTGCCTGGAAGATGTGAGCAGGCAGCTCCGTAGGTCCACACGTCCTACGTATGAAGGGATCCAGCTTCAAAGCTGGTGGTGGCAAGGGTAAAGGCCCAATGCACCTGGCAAGGAAGATCAGACCATTTGTTCCTAAACCTTCCATGCCCGTAAAAGGCAAGGGGAAGGCAAAGGAGTCGGTCTGTTTCTACTGCCAAAAGCCTGGTCACTGGAAGAAAGACTGTCAGCAGCTGAAGGAGGATCAGATGAAGGGCGGTGGGGCCGCTACTTCATCAAGTATTCCATTAGAGCTATATCTTTCTACGATAAATACTTGGTTACTAGACACTAGAGCTGAGTCTCTTGTCCGTACGGATATACAAGTGTAGAATAGTAGAAGAGATATGGGGAAAGCGAGGTGGACCTAAGAGTTGGGAACAACGTGAGAGTTACCGCAACTGCCGTGGGTTCTGTTAACCTTGTTCTACCTAAGAGGTTTAAAGCTAATGATTTAGACCAAACTCTAATCTGGCATTGTCGTCTAGGTCACATAAATGAGAAACGCATCTCAGCGCTTCATAAGCGCGGACTTCTAAGTCAATTCGAATACCAAACGATTGATAGATACGAAGCTTGTTTAATGGGCAAGATGACTGAAACGCCCTTCACTGGTTTAGGTGAGAGGGCAGGTGATCTATTAGGTCTAATCCATTCAAACGTATGTGGACCAAATGAGTACACCAGCCAGATGTGGTTTAGGCTACTTTATCACGTTTACTGATGATTTCAGTAGATATGATTATGTCTATCTCATAAGACATAAGTCCAAAGCCTTTGATAAATTCAAGGAGTCTAGGACTGAAGTAGAAAACCAACTCGGAAAAAGTATCAAGGCACTCCGTTCTGATCGGGGTGGAGAATACTTATCCGAAGAGTTTCTTACATAAAGTGGAATACTATCTCAGTGGACTCCGCCAGGAACACCGCAACTCAATGGTGTGTCCGAGCGAAGGAATCGGACATTGTTTGATATGGTTCGATCGATGTTAAGTCTCACTAATCTCCCGATCTCCTTCTGGGGTTACGCTCTGCAAACGGCCGCATTCATAATCGAGGTGGGACATTCTTGGAAAAAGAATTTATTTCCAAGACAGTCAGTGGGAGGGCTGTTCATCTTAATGAATTTCTAGATGAGATGGTCACTCAGGAACCACTGGACGACCCACCAGAAGTAGTCGTTGAGCAAGAACCAATAGCTACAGTTAATAAGGACGGAACCGACTCTAAGAAATGGCTGGAAGCCATGAGGGAAGAAATGCAATCCATGTCAGATAATCAAGTGTGGGACGTGGTGGATCAAACCCCTGACGTAAAAGTCATTGGGTGTAAATGGATCTTTAAAATAAAGATGGACATGGATGGCAAACCTCAGACCTATAAAGCAAGATTGGTAGCAAAAGGTTATAGGCAAATCCACGGAATTGACTATGGAGAGACCTTTTCTCCAGTAGCTATGGTCAAATCTATCCGCATTCTACTTGCCATAGCAATTTTGAGATATAGCAAATGGACGTCAAAACCGCCTTCTTCAACGGGAGGTTAGCTGAGGACGTTTATATGTCCCAGCCTGAGGGTTTTGAGGATCCTAAGAATAAGGGAAAGATTTGCAAGTTGCTCAAATCAATTTATGGTTTGAAGCAAGCATCTCTGAGTTGGAATCAACGTTTTGATGAAGTTGTGAAACAGTTTGGCTTCATCAAGAACGATGATGAACCTTGCGTATATATAAAAGGGCAGATGGGAGCAAAGTAGTCTTCTTGGTGCTTTATGTTGATGACATACTGCTCATTGGAAGCAACGTCCCTACCTTGCTCTTAACAAAGACTTGATTAGGTGAGTGTTTCGCAATGAAGGACTTAGGCGAGGCCTCTTACATCTTGGGGATCAAGATATATAGAGACCGTGCCAAGCGGGTCTTGGGTTTAAGTCAAAGCACCTACATAGACAAAATATTGAGAAGATTCTCGATGCTAGATTCAAAGAAAGGACTGCTGTCCATGCGTCATGGCATAAAGCTAAGCAAGAAGTAGTATGCTGAGACACCTGCAGAGCTAGCAAGAATGAATGAGATCCCATATGCTTCGGCTATAGGGTCCATAATGTGTGCCATGATATGTACGAGACCGGATGTCTCGTTTGCCCTAAGCTGTACCAGTAGACATCAGTCCGAACCGGTGAGGAACATTGGATTGCCGTCAAGGCGATTCTCGATTTTGAGAAAAACTAAAGACGCTTTTCTTGTATACGGGGGAAGAAATGATGATCTAGTCGTCAAAGGATATGTTGACGCTAGTTTTCCAGACAGACCCCGATGACTTAAAAAGTCAGTTGGGTTATATGTTTATGTTGATCGGTGGAGCTTTCAGCTGAAAAGCAAGAAGCAGGACACCATTGCCGACTCTACGACCGAAGCTGAGTACATTGCCGCATCCGAAGCGGGAGAAGAGGCTGTATGGATCAGGAGTTTCATGGCTGGGTTAGGTGTAAATAAAAACCCATCTAACCCAGTAGACTTATATTGTGACAACACCTGGGCCATTGCGCAAGCTAAGGAACCCAGGGCACATGACAGATCCAAACATGTACTCAGAAAGTATCACATCATCCGTGATATTGTTGGTAAAAGGTGACGTGAAGATCCACTACGTTGCAACTGATGGTAACACAGCCGACCCCTTGACCAAGGCTCTTCCACGAGCAAAACATGATAAACATGTTAGGTCAATGGGTATAGACTGGGACTTAGATTGGAACTAGGGGCAAGTGGGAGATTGATAGCATTTGTGCCCTAGTCCAATTGCTATTAGCCTGTAAACGTCTATGTACATTATCATCGTTTGTAACATATATATAAAACGACTTTGTATTACTTATGTGTTGAAGTAATATGTTAAGCATGATCTGATTTATGACCACTAAAGTAGTAGAACCACAAATCTGTACGGATCACACTTAACGAGTCCCTGGTCAAAACATGCTTCCTAAGAAGCGACCAGTATGAGGATGGTTCTTAATGACGTAGTTCTACTTGTCATAGGGATGAGGGATCCTGGAACCATATCATAGATATCATGAGGTGATTGATATCGGACGACCCGCTTTGAATAGTGTTTTCATAGATTAAGCCATAAACATATTCAAATGCGATAGCTTGTCACGGCATCCTTAGACCAAGGAGTCTTTGTGATCACTATGCAATGAACGTACGGCTTTAACTTGCGCCAAACGCTTTCTGTAAAAGGATTGCTATAAAGGGCATGATTGGGTGGCGGAACGGGTTGCATGAGTGACACGAAAGACGGCTAAGGGATTTATCCCTCATACTACGGTATGGAAAAGATATCCGTTAGAAGGCCTCTTGATGGAGACTGACTGAGAGAAAGAGCATGGCCATGCCAATGATACGGGTTATCAGTTCTCAGCCATCTCGCATATCAAGTAACAATGATTGATTGAACAAGGGAGATGACTTTATGCCTTGTGATCAATCGGGATATCTAGAGATAACAGGATGGTGACTTGTACGCACAAAGGTTAAGTTGAATCATCGATCATCATGCACCTTGGGTAATCATAATGTTTTACTAGAGACCACTTATGATGGATCGGGCAAGAGCGATCTTTTGCGCCGATCTGTCAACGGTGGCATGAGCCTAGAGGGTCACACACATACAAGGCGGATAACTTGAGACAAGGAAACATTGATGTTTCTTGAGGAGTAATATATGGACAAAACTGGAGGTTTTGTGCCATAGGTTCAGTTTGAGAGAATAATTAGCGAATCGAGAAAAATTGAGTTTTTCGTCGATATCGCGTCGGACTTTGTTTGATAAGTGACGACAAAAGGGTCGGGCGATTTTTGGACACGGCATGAGACAACACGGGAGGGCCCATTGGGCTCGGCCCATGAAGCCTCATGGCCGGCCCATTAAGGGCCCAACAAGACCTCATGGCCGGCCCACATGGTGGGTCCATGTGTGGGGGCCACAGAACACCATGCTTAGTTGGTGATTGTGGATTAAGAGGTGAGTGATTTAAGGGGTATGGGTTAAAGCACCTTTAAGCCCATACCAATCACTTTTGACCCATGCTTGTTGGATGATGAATTGAAATATCTAGCATTCATTCATTAATACAAGAATCACACAACTCTCACAACACTCTCTCCTCTCTTTGCTCTCTTGTTCTTCATTTAATTGTTCTAGTAGGCAATTAAGTGAGGGATCATCAAGATCATCCCCTTGGTGTGGACTTTCTTTAGAGAAGAAGATCCGAACGTTCTTCTTTATCGATTCAACGAAGACTAAATGCAAAATGGAGAAACTGTCCAGATTGTCCAGTTCCGATGACCGACAATGCGTGAGCCATAGCTGCTTCGTCCGAGCTCCGATTGACCTGAAACTTGCGGCGTTGGAAAGATAAGTCCAAGGGCTACAACTTTGGTGAAATACTTATTTTCAAAAGGAGCGCTGGTTTAGGAGATACAAGGCCGAGAAGCAGACTGGTCCGTAGAGTCTGTCCAGCGAGACGGGAAAAATGTTTTGCTCCAGACGGAGGTCTTCTCGTCCGAACTGGGTTTAGAGAAAAACACAAAAGATGTAGGGAATTTGCTGAGGTTTAATCTCCAAAAAGAACCGAAGCAATTGGAGATCTGTAGCTCGAGATATAGAGCTTCAAAGTCTCGGTTTTCTACCGGGCAGATTCTGGTAAAACCCGAAAACTCGATTTCCTAAGGATCTAACTTGGTAGTCGATCTTGCGCAGGTTAGGGTCGGTTTATAGGTTGCTTCCGCTGCCATGAACGTAATTAGGATGCCCCGGGACACAACAAAATCGCCTTTGGGAAGCACCAAGGCAACGGGCACGAGCTCGAGGTAAACCTGCCTCGACGAGCCCTCCGTCACGATCGGTGACTCGGCCTCCTCCCCCCTCCTTGAACGGGGTCACGAACCGAGGAGTCCGACACGCAAGTCAGGTGTCCCAAGGACCAAGACTTCCGCCTCGACTAACGTCGGGTTCCGCCAAGAAGGAAGGGATTACGAAAAATCCCAACCCAAATGGCCCGATAAGCACCGTGGAAGGCGTATCCCGGCGTCTCGAGCATCTCGACGTCGTGGCCCGAACGCTCCACCAACAAAACCGGGGTCACGATCCTTCGGATCCCCCGCGATGCCATCACTGCAGAAAAAGCCTCTCCCCGAGGCAACTGCTACCAACGCTGACTCTCCACGAAGCCCCGGCGCGACAGGCCTCGATCCTCACTCCAAAACAATTGGTAAGAGGAGTCAAACGAGGAGAGTTCACGTTCCTCGCCTCTCTACGGGACGAGAAGTTGACCTCACAAGAGAGGCCCCCACCGGTAGCCATCCAACGAGTGCTAAACCGCTTCGCGGACGTCATGCCTCCCGAGCTACCAAAAGCCTTGCCCCCTCAACGCGAGGTCGACCACCGCATCAAACTCGAGCCAGGGGCGAAACCACCAGCTCGAGCTCCTTACCGCATGGCTCCGCCCGAACTGGCCGAACTTCGGAAACAACTCTCCGAGTTAACCGAAGCGGGATTCATACGTCCCTCGAAATCCCCCTACGGAGCCCCGGTCCTCTTCCAACGAAAGAAGGACGGCTCGCTCCGTATGTGCATCGACTACCGGGCTCTCAACAAAGCCACCGTGAAGAACAAGTACCCGATCCCCCTCATCGCCGATCTCTTCGATCAATTGGGGAACGCTCGTTACTTCACTAAACTGGATCTCCAATCCGGTTATTACCAGGTTCGCATCGCCAAGGGCGACGAACCTAAGACTACCTGCGTCACTCGATACGGAGCCTACGAGTTCCTGTGATGCCGTTCGGGCTAACCAACGCCCCCGCAACGTTCTGCACCCTCATGAATCAAGTCCTACACCCGTACCTGGACAAATTCGTAGTGGTGTACCTCGACGACATCGTCGTCTACAGCCGCACTCTTGAAGAGCACACGCACCACCTACATCAAGTGCTACAGACCCTACGGGACAACCAGCTCTACGTCAAGCCCGAGAAGTGCTCCTTCGCCGAGACCAGCGTCCACTTCCTTGGACACGTCATACAAAACGGGGAACTCAAAATGGACCCCGCGAAGATCCGGTCCATCCTAGAATGGACCCCGCCTCGGAAGGTAACCGAACTACGATCCTTCCTTGGCCTCGTCAACTACTACCGACGATTCATCCGGGGGTACTCGACCATCGCGGCCCCCCTTACCGACCTTCTTAAGAAGAGTCACCGCTGGGAATGGAGCCCAAAGTGCGAGGCGACCTTCCTACAGCTCAAGCGGTCCATTACGAGCGAACCCGTAATGGCCCTTCCCGACCACAACAAACCCTACGAGGTACAAACCGACGCCTCCGACTACGCCATCGGTGGAGTCCTTATGCAGGACAACCACCCTATCGCTTTCGAAAGCAGAAAGCTGAGCCCTACCGAGCAACGCTACCCAGTACATGAAAAAGAAATGACTGCAGTCATCCACTGCCTTCGTACCTGGCGCCACTACTTGCTCGGGAACAAGTTCACGGTAAAAACCGACAACATAGCCACCAGCTATTTCGAGTCACAGAAACGGCTCTCGCCCAAACAGGCCCGTTGGCAGGATTTCCTCGCCGACTTCCACTACTCCCTCGAGTACAAACGCGGGAAAGCAAACCCCGTCGCCGACGCACTCAGTCGTCAACCCTCGCTAGCCGCAGTTAGCCGTCCCGAAGGGAACCTTCGCGAGACAATCCGGGCAGGTCTGAATCACGACCCCGTCGCCCAACAACTCATCCGTCTAGTCCGAGAAGGCCGGACACGCCGGTTCTGGGTCGAAGAAGACCTCCTTCTCACCAAATCCCGACGAGTCTTCGTTCCCCGATGGGGTAACTTACGACGACAACTCCTGCATGAGTGCCACGACGCCAAAACCGCCGGACACCCCGGCCAAGAAAAGATGCTCGAGCTCCTCGAGAAGGCCTACTACTGGCCGCAAATGAAAGACGACGTCGAACAGTACGTCTGAACCTGCCTCACGTGTCAACAAGACAAGACAGACAACCGTCCCCCACCGGGACTCCTCAAACCTCTTCCCGTTCCCAACCGACCGTGGGAAAGCATCAGCATGGACTTCATCGTAGGATTACCCAAGTCCGAAGGGTGCTCCACTATCTTCGTCGTATTAGACCGGTTCTCCAAATACGGGACCTTCATCCCCGCACCAAAGAAGTGCAACGCCGAGCTGTCCGCACAGCTCTTCTTCAAACACGTCGTGAAGTACTGGGGCCTTCCCCGCAATATTGTTAGCGACCGGGACCCCCGCTTCACCAGCCAATTTTGGACGGAGTTGTTCCGCCTCATGGGATCCAAACTCCTCTTCTCGTCGAGTTCGCATCCTCAGACGGATGGACAAACCGAGCGCGTCAACAGTCTCCTAAAGACGTACCTCCGACACTACGTCAGCGCCAACCAGACCGACTGGGCCCGGCTCCTCGACGCCGCTCAGTTCTCTTACAACCTACAACGCAGCGAGTCTACCCGCAAGAGTCCATTCGAAGTGACATCCGGGTTTCAACCTTCGACACCTGCCACCATCGAACTCGACTACCACGGTCAGAGCCCAGGAGCTCACCTAACCGCCAAAGAATGGCACAAACAACTCTCCATCGCGCGGTCCTACTTGGACAAAGCTGCCCGCAAAATGAAGAAATTTGCGGATCGCCATCGACGGGACCTCCAATTCAAGGAAGGCGACCAAGTCATGGCCAAACTTCACACCAACCAACTCCGAGCAACCCGAAGTTTACACAAGGGACTCGTCCGAAAGTACGAAGGTCCTTTCACCATCATCCGACGCATCGGCAACGCCGCCTACAAAGTAGAGCTACCGCCCCAATGGCGCGTCCACAACGTACTCCACGTAAGTCAACTCCGACCTTACAACGCGGATCCCGAAGATCCGAATAGGGGACAATCCCAACGGGCCCCCACGGCCGTCTTCCATTCCTACGACAGGAGGGTCGCCAAGATATTAGGCGTCAGGACGGTCCGGCAAAAACGGACCCCCCCGTACCAACAATACTTAGTACGATGGGAGGGTACCACCAGCACCGAAGACTCTTGGGAGGACGCCAAGAACATGTGGCAATTCCTAGACAAGATAAGGGAATACCACGATACGGTCCCTACCGAGACGGCAGGGAAATCGGCGGGGGAGAATGTCACGCCCCGGACACCCGCCAACCGTCCAGGGCGCCACAACCAAGCCCTCGCGACCAACGCCCCTTCTCAACGCTGGAACCCGCCTCGGCACCCGAGGCTAACCAACGAGAGTTCCCAACTCTCCTCCCAGATAGCCAGGCCGACTTATCGGGAGGTACTTCTCTCGACCCAACCGAAGCCGCCCGGGGCCCGCAACACAGCCGCGAGCCACTTCCAAACGACGCCCCGGGCGCCCACAGTACGCCCGCGGGCCACCTCGGCGACGACGACGTTGCCACGCCGCCCCGAGTGCCCACAGCACTCTCGCGGACCAATCCACCGACATCGCCCCGAGTGCCCTCAGCACGCTCACGGGCCAGTCTATCGACAACGCCCCGAGCGCCCACAGGACGCTCGCGGGCCACTTCGGCAACCGCGGAGTTGCCACACCGCCCCGGGTGTCTACCCCCACTCGCGGGCCACTATCCCTCGCACCAACGTGCCGACCCAGCGGGCATCCACGCTGAAGCCGCGGGCCATTTCGACGACACCACGTCAACCATGGACCAAGACGCCATCACGGGCTGCCATACCCTCTCTCCCAACGTACGAGCCAAGCCCGTGGACCACGGAGCATCCACGGGCCACTTTAGACTCACGCCGGCCCCGCAGACCAACGGGCCTCCACCTATTACGCCCACAACGACCAAGGGCCTCATCTCCCCGTCGGGCTGGCCTTGCAACGCCAAGCCCGTCTCAAACCATCTGGCCCACTCTACAAGAATTGGGCACCAAGCCGGGATCTACCTAAGTTTGGTAGGATCCCCCGAATCGTGGGCAATCTTCTCCTCCTAAGGAAAGAACCCACTCATCATGGCGAGATCTTCCTATGCAAGGAAAGCGACCATCAATCAAGCATCGAATCTTCCCCACCATGGCAAGAATCCCCCGAATCATGGATAGTCAACGATTTCCTTTCCTCGATTCATGCCGCTTGCCATTTGAGCTAAGGCCTAGCCGCTAGTATAAATACGGTAGGTCTCTCTCTTTGTAAACACACAAGAAAGAACTCAATACACAATACATTACTCTTTCTCCATGTAGTCTCGTCTCGTACCGCGCCATCTCGCCCCGACCTTGGGGTCTACTTCGTCCAAGTCACCTTCATCTCTACCCTCGTATGGCTTGCTAAGAACCATCCTTAGCGCCACACGGGTGGGATCGACGGAGGTCGATCCCTCACCCCGTGACAATAGGTTGACTAGAGACTCGTTAAGTGTGATCCGTACAGATTTATGGTTCTACTACTTTAGTGGTCATAAATCAGATCATGCTTAACATATTACTTCAACACATAAGTAATACAAAGCCGTTTTATATAAATGTTACAAACGATGATAATGTACATAGACGTTTACAGGCTAATAGCAATTGGACTAGGGCACAAATGCTATCAATCTCCCACTTGCCCCTAGTTCCAATCTAAGTCCCAGTCTATACCCATTGACCTAACATGTTTATCATGTTTTGCTTGTGGAAGAGCCTTGGTCAAAGGGTCGGCTGTGTTATCATCAGTTGCAACGTAGTGGATCTTCACGTCACCTCTAGGAACTATGTCGCGGATGATGTGATACTTTCTGAGTACATGTTTGGATCTGTCATGTGCCCTGGGTTCCTTAGCTTGCGCAATGACCCCGGTGTTGTCACAATATAAGTCTACTGGGTTAGATGGGTTTTTAATTACACCTAACCCAGCCATGAAACTCCGGATCCATACAGCCTCTTTTGCCGCTTCAGATACGGCAATGTACTCAGCTTCGGTCGTAGAGTCGGCAATGGTGTCCTGCTTCTTGCTTTTCTAGCTGAATGCTCCACCGTTCAACGTAAACACATATCCCAACTGACTCTTAAAGTCATCGGGGTCTGTCTGGAAACTAGCGTCGACATATCCTTTGACGACTAGATCATCATTTCTTCCCCCGTATACAAGAAATGCGTCTTTGGTTTTTCTCAAATATTTGAGAATCGCCTTGACGGCCATCCAGTGTGCCTCACCGGGTTTGGATTGATGTCTACTGGTACAGCTTAGGGCAAGTGAGACATCCGGTCTCGTACATATCATGGCATACATTATGGATCCTATCGCCGAAGCATATGGGACCTCATTCATTCTTGCTAGCTCTGCAGGTGTCTCAGCACACTGCTTCTTGCTAAGCTTCATGCCATGACGCATGGACAGCAATCCTTTCTTTGAATCTTGCATTGAGAATCGTCTCAACACTTTGTCTATGTAGTTGCTTTGACTTAAGCCCAAGACCCGCTTGGCACGGTCTCTATATATCTTGATCCCACATATGTAAGAGGCCTCACCTAAGTCCTTCATTGCAAAACACTCACCTAACCAAGTCTTTGTTAAGAGCAAGGTAGGGACATCGTTTCGAATGAGCAGTATGTCATCAACATAAAGCACCAAGAAGACTACATTGCTTCCATCTGCCTTTTTATACACGCAAGGTTCATCATCGTTTTTGACGAAGCCAAACTGTTTCACTACTTCATCAAAACGCTTATTCCAACTCCGAGATGCTTGCTTCAAACCATAGATTGATTTGAGCAACTTGCAAATCTTTCCCTTATTCTTTGGATCCTCAAAACCCTCAGGCTGGGACATATAAACGTCCTCAGCTAACCTCCCGTTGAGGAAGGCGGTTTTGACGTCCATTTGCCATATCTCATAGTTATGATACGCTGCTACGGCAAGTAGAATGCGGATAGATTTGACCATAGCTACTGGAGAAAAGGTCTCTTCATAGTCAATTCCGTGGATTTGCCTATACCCTTTTGCTACCAGTCTTGCTTTATAGGTCTGAGGTTTGCCATCCATGTCTATCTTTATTTTAAAGATCCATTTACACCCAATGACTTTTACGTCAGGGGTATGATCCACCAAGTCCCACACTTGATTATCTGACATGGATTGCATTTCTTCTCTCATGGCTTCCAGCCATTTCTCAGAGTCGGTTCCGTCCAAGGCCTCTCGAAAGGTAGCTGGATCATTGTCCACTAATACTAAACCATCACCTTTAGTTACTATGAAACCGTATCTGATAGGTGCATGACTTATCCTTTCAGACCGCCTCGGACCGTTCTCATTAACTGTAACTATTGGTTCTTGCTCAACGACCACTTCTGGCTCTACTTCTTCTAGTGGGTCGTCTAGTGGTTCCCGAGTGACCATCTCATCTAGAACTTCATCAAGATGAACAGCCCTCCCACTGACTGTCTTGAAAATGAACTCTTTTTCAAGAATGTCCCACCTCGAGCGACAAAAACTTTATTTTCGCTCGGTTTGTAGAAGTAGTATCCTTTTGTTTCTTTTGGATATCCGACGAAAGTGCGTTTATCTGATCTCGGTTCGAGCTTGGTTGCAAACAACCGTTTTACATGAGCCTCGCGACCCCAGATTTTTAGGAAGGACAAAACGGGTTCCTTCCCGTACCATTTCTCGAATGATGTCCCTTCCACTGCTTTCGACAGAGCCCTGTTTATTATGAATGCGGCCGTTTGCAGAGCATAACCCCAGAAGGAGATCGGGAGATCAGTAGGACTTAACATTGATCGAACCATATCCAATAATGTCCGATTCCTCCGCTCGGACACACCATTAAGTTGCGGTGTTCCTGGCGGAGTCCACTGAGATAATATTCCACCTTCAGTAAGATAACTAAGAAACTCCTCGGATAAGTATTCTCCACCCCGATCAGAACGGAGTGCCTTGATACTGTTTCCGAGTTGGTTTTCTACTTCAGTCCTAAACTCTTTGAATTTATCAAAAGCTTCGGACTTATGTATCATGAGATAGACATAACCATATCTACTGAAATCATCAGTAAATGTGATAAAGTAGCCTAAACCACCTCTGGTTGGTGTACTCATTGGTCCACATACGTCTGAATGTATTAGACCCAATAGATCACCTGCCCTCTCACCTAAACCAGTGAAAGGGCGCTTTAGTCATCTTGCCCATTAAACAAGCTTCGCATCTATCAATCGTTTAGAATTCGAATTGACTTAGAAGTCCGCGCTTATGAAGCGCTGAAATGCGTTTCTCATTTATGTGACCTAGACGACAATGCCAGATAAGAGTTTGTTCTAAATCATTAGCTTTAAACCTCTTAGCATTTATATTATAGAGCATGTTGGATCTCGAGTTTTGCATATTCAATATGTATAAACCTCCAACAATGTGAGCATTGCCATAAAACATGTTGTTGCGCATAATATTAAAAAACCCGTTCTTAATATTAAAATAATAACCCTCTTTGTCAAGAAGAGAAATTGAGATAATATTCCTGCTGAAAGCAGGTACGCAAAACACATCACTAAGTTCAATTACAAGCCCACTGGGCAAAGCAAGGTTCACAGAACCCACGGCAGTTGCGGCAACTCTGGTATTGTTCCCAACTCTTAGGTCCACCTCGCTTTCCCCCATAATTCTTCTACTGTGTAACTACTGCATATCCGCACAGACATGAGACTCAGCTCCAGTGTCTAGTACCCAGGTATTTATTGTAGAAAGATATAGCTCTAATGGAATACCTGATGAAGTAGCGGCCCCACCGCCCTTCTTCTGATCCTCCTTCACCTGCTGACAGTCTTTCTTCCAATGACCAGGCTTTTGACAGTAGAAACAGACCGACTCCTTTGCCTTCCCCTTGCCTTGTACGGGCATGGAAGGTCTAGGAACAAATGGTCATCTGTTCTTTCCTGCCAGGTGCTTTGGGCCTTTACCCTTGCGATCCGATCTTTTAACTCTCGTAGCGTGAAATCTCCCGATCAAAGATGCTCTCTTGAGTTCGTCCTCTACGTCTCGCACACACCGGAGCTCGACAAACACGAAGCTTGAATTCGACTAGTGGCTACTAGACCACCAAAGATCCCACTCACACTCTTTCTCTAGCTCCCAAATGTAGCAACTAGAGAGTTTTAGGGGGAATAGTTAATGTTGCAAGAATGCATAGTGGAGGCACTCACCCTTGGCCTCTATTTATAGGCTTGGGTGAGTTCCTTAAGGCTTTTCCCATCAGACCGATGTGGCAATCGCCACAACATGGGTGGCGATCGCCACACTCCACATCTATAGGTGGCAATCACCACACCCAAGGTGACGATCGCCACACCAAAGGCGGCGATCCGCACCACACTTCGTGTTAAATATTCCCATTCTCTCCATTTGGACCTCTTGAGTCCCATCAAGTAGGCTTCGGTTCTCGCTCATGGTGTGCGACCCTGTAGGCCCTTGACCCATTGGCAGATCGAAGTGAGATCCCATCTCACACGATCCATCACTAGTGGTCTCCAGTAAGACGTAGTGATTACCCAATGTCCACGAGTGTATCGACCGGTTCACTAATCCTTTGTTTGCTTTTAGGTGTATGAGATCGTATAAGGCATATAATCGTCATCCTCATGTATTCGATCTAGTTCCTTGAATTCCAAGTTGACTGATTCTTATTGGTGCGGCCGCACACTTCATCAGTCACACTCATCAAGGGGCCCTGAACCATACCCTTTACCACGTCTCACCGTGGGGAAACAAATCCCTTTGGACGCATCGTGCGATCCCACAACAGTCCTGATAGCATTTGTGCCCTAGTCCAATTGCTATTAGCATGTAAACGTCTATGTACATTATCATCGTTTGTAACATATATATAAAACGGCTTTGTATTACTTATGTGTTGAAGTAATATGTTAAGCATGATCTGATTTATGACCACTAAAGTAGTAGAACCATAAATTTGTACGGATCACACTTAACGAGTCCCTGGTCAAAATATGCTTCCTTAGAAGCGACCAGTTTGAGGATGGTTCTTAATGACGTAGTTCTACTTGTCATAGGGATGAGGGATCCCGGAATCATATCATAGATATCATGAGGTGATTGATATCGGACGACCCGCTTTAAATAGTGTTTTCATAGACTAAGCCATGAATATATTCAAATGCGATAGCTTGTCACGACATCCTTAGACCAAGGAGTCTTTGTGATCACTATGCAATGAACGTGCGGCTTTAACTTGCGCCTAACGCTTTCTGTGACAGGATTGCTATAAAGGGCATGATTGGGTGGCGGAACGGGTTGCATGAGTGACACGAAAGACGGCTAAGGGATTTATCCCTCATACTACGGTATGGGAAAGATATCCGTTAAAAGGGCCTCTTGATGGAGACTGACTGAGAGTAAGAGCATGGTCATGCCGATGATACGGGTTATCAGTTCTCAGACATCTCGCATATCAAGTAAGAATGATTGATTAAACAAGGGTGACGACTCTATGCCTTGTGATCAATCGGGATACCTCGAGATAATAGGATAATGACTTGTACGCAGAAGGTTAAGTCGAATCATCGATCATCATGCACCTTGGGTAATCATAACGTCTTACTAGAGGCCACTTATGATGGATCGGGCAAGAGCGATCTTTTTGCGCCGATCTGCCAGCAGTGGCATGAGCCTAGAGGGTCACACACATTCAAGACGGATAACTTGAGACAAGGAAACCTTAACGTTTCTTGAGGAGCAATACATCTACAAAACTGGAGGTTTTGTGCCATGGGTTCGGTTTGAGAAAATAATTAGCGAATCGAGAAAATTGAGTTTTTTCGTCAGTGTCGCGTCGGACTTTGTTTGATAAGTAACGATAAAAAGGGACGGGCGACTTTTGGACACGGCACGAGACCACACGGGCGAGCCCATTGGGCTCGGCCCATGAGGTCTCATGGCCGGCCCAAACAAGGGCCCTATAAGCCCTCTTGGCCGGCCCACATGGTGGGTCCATGTGTGGGGGTCACACAACACCATGCTTAGTTGGTGATTGTGGATTAAGAGGTGAGTGATTTAAGGGGTATGGGTTAAAGCACCTTTAAGCCCATACCAATCACCTTTTGACCCATGCTCATGAGATTGATGAAGTAGAGAAATATCAAATGGGATTCAAGACACAACACACTCTCATCAATCCTACAACTCTCACAACTCTCTCTCTCTCCTCTCTTTGCTCTCTTGTTCTTCATTTAATTGTTCTAGTAGGCAATTAAGTGAAGGATCTTCAAGATCATCATCCCCTTGGTGTGGACTTGCTCTAGAGAAGAAGATCCGAAAGTTCTTCTTTATCGATTCAACAAGACTAAATGCAAAATGGAGAAACTGTCCAGATTGTCCGGTTCCGGCGACCGACAATCCGTGAGCCATAGCCACTTCGTCCGAGTTCTTATTGACCTGAAACTGGCGGCGTTGGAAAGATACGTCCAAGGGCTACAACGTTTGTGAAATACTGATTTTCTAAAAGAGCGCTGGTTTGGGAGATACAAGGCCGAGAAGCAGACTGGTCCGCAGAGTCTGTCCAGCGAGACGGGAAAAATGTTTTTCTCCAGACAGAGGTCTTCTCGTCCGAACTGGGTTCGGAGAAAAACACAAAAGATGTAGGGAATTGGCTGTGGTTTAATCTCCAAAATGAACCGAAGCAATTGGAGATCTGTAGCTCGAGATATAGAGCTTCAAAGTCTAGGTTTTCTGCCGGGCAGATTCTGGTAAAACCCGAAAACTCGATTTCCTAAGGATCTAACTTGGTAGTCGATCTTGCGCAGGTTAGGGGCGGTTTATAGGTTGCTTCCGTTGCCATGAACGTAATTAGCATGCCCCGGAACCCAACAGTGGTATCAGAGCCGGTGTACCACTCCGAGATCCTTGTTTGTTATTTCGGTTTTGTAATGATATAAATGTCATAATTGTTGATAACATGATTTTAATGCTTTTTGGGATAATTGCATGAAATATGTTATTTTTGGAAAATATATTGAATTTGGAATTGTTCGGAAATTATTGGATTTGTCGGGTCCGAGAAGAGACTCTCGGGGAGCCGGATCAAGGGTATCGGACGGAGGTCACCGGAGGCCGGGGAGGCCAGCGGTGACCGGACCCGTCCCCACTCTTGGCCGAGGCCGAGAGTGGAGGTAAGCTCGGCTTGGGCCTTCCAAGGCCCAAACCGAGCCGTGGTGTTGGCCTCGGCCAAATGGGCTTCGGCCCATTGGCTTGGCCCGACTTGGTTCGTGCTCGTTGATTATGTCCGTGGATGAACCCGTGATCCAATATTTCGAAAACTTTCAAAATTTAATCGGTTTCGATAAACCGTTTTTCGAAAAGGTCTAGTTTCGATAAACCCGACCAAGCAACTTGGCAAAATTAAAACCGGAATTATTGCATATTATTTGATAACATGTTCGTGTGATAACATGTTGGATGATGTGATGAGATGTATGATGCATTAGTAGCCCATTAGATTTTATCGCTTTCACGGTTTGCATACCGTTAGTGTTAGCGTGTAATTATTCTTTTATTCGAGCCCATAAAGTGTAATTATTTTTTATCCAGTCTACGAACCGAGTATTAATTGTAATTATTACTCAAAGACGAGAAGGATGGAAAATCGAGCACAATGACGGTCTTGGAGGAAGTCCAAGAGCTAGTGGGAGCCCGAATGAGAAAGACGAGAAGATATGAAGACTCGTAGAATCCTAAGATTAGGATGGGCTATAAAATGCATATTTAACGCTTTATGAATGCTTGCTTGAATTATTTAATTAATAACATGCTTGCATGATTAGCTTATAAGTTTATAAGCCATCACCTCACATGCAAATATTAAAATCGACTTTAATTGTTTGCATGTTTAAAGCGTTGTGAACTATCATCGCACGGGTTGTGATGGATGAGTTCAAATTTGAAACGTGTTTGCACGGGTTGCAAATGACGGTTTCAAATGAAGATAGTATGTGATACAATTAGAAACGTCACAACACGGGTTGTTGATGACGGATTCGTAATTGTGCCAAATACTTTCGAATTATTAAGCACAACCAATTTACAAGCTAATTTGAATCAAGTGAGATGCCACCCAAATTCACACCTATGTAGAAACATTTTATCGGTGTCGTGCGCCTTAGCGGAGCATCGATCGAATGGGTTCTAGATGGGAATGGTAAACTTTGTGGGATGTCGTGCGCCTTAGCGGAGAATCTGCACAAAGTTAACTCGTTAGTGAAGGTTGGTTGACTCGACCACGATTCTTGGCCTGAGGTCGAGCTGGGGCATCGGAAGGGTAAGCCGTGTGTTTTATACACATACCCTGACCAAGAGTTACACGGGTTGTAATTGGACGGACGTCCTACCTAAATAAGTCAATTGGAGCGGTGCGCCTTAGTGTACTTCAAATGACGAATAAGGGATCTTGGTTTAATATTCTAAACCTTAGAATCGTATGGTTGGTGTTTAATTTGGATCTTCGTCAATTTATTCAACTTTTATGATTAAATTTACTTTCTTCGTGTAGAAATGGTTAGTAATTCAACAAACTCGTCTAATTTGTCGTTTAGGACTATACTCGAAAAGTGTAAACTCAACGGGACAAATTATCTGGACTGGGACAGAAATTTACGACTTGTGTCAAAGTTGGAACGCAGGGAGTACGTCCTTGATAAGGCTATCCCGGTGGAGCCAGCTGCCAGCGCAACGAGGATCGTTAAGGATGCGTACCAGAAACACCTTAACGACTCTATCGACGTTGCGTGTGTCATGCTGGGCTGCATGGAGGCGGACCTCCAGAAGCAGTTTATGGAGCTATCCCATGATCCGTTTGCAATGTTTGCGCAGATCAAGGATATGTTCAAAGAGAAAGTACGTATTGAAAAATACACTGTTCTCCGAGAACTCATTGCCTGCAAGATGTCAGCAGGCAGCTCCGTAGGTCCACACGTCCTACGTATGAAGGGATCCAGCTTCAAAGCTGGTGGTGGCAAGGGTAAAGGCCCAATGCACCTGGCAAGGAAGATCAGACCATTTGTTCCTAAACCTTCCATGCCCGTAAAAGGCAAGGGGAAGGCAAAGGAGTCGGTCTGTTTCTACTGCCAAAAGCCTGGTCACTGGAAAAAAGACTGTCAGCAGCTAAAGGATGATCAGAGGAAGGGCGGTGGGGCCGCTACTTCGTCAGGTATTCCATTAGAGCTAAATCTTTGTACTATAAATGCTTGGGTACTAGACACTGGAGCCGAGTCTCATGTCTGTGCGGAAATACAGATGTTGAATAGTAGAAAAGGTATGAGGAAAAGCGAGGTGGACCTAAGAGTTGGGAACAACGTGAGAGTTGCCGCAACTGCCATGGGTTCTGTTAACCTTGTTTTTCCCAGTGGGCTTGTAATTGAACCTTTTGATGTGTTTTGCGTACCTGTTTTCATCAAGAATATTATTTCAATATCTCTTCTTGAAAAGGAAGGTTGTTATTTTAATATTAAGAACGGGTTTTTTAATATTATGCGCAACAACATGTTTTATGGCAATGCTCACACTGTTGGAGGTTTATACATATTGAATATGCAAAACTCGAGATCCAACATGCTCCATAATCTAATTGCTAAGAGGTTTAAAGCTAATGATTTAGACCAAACTCTAATGTGGCATTTTCGTCTAGGTCATATAAATGAGAAACGCATCTCAGCGTTTCATAAGCGCGGACTTATAAGTCAATTCGAATTCCAAATGATTGATAGATGCGAAGCTTGTTTAATGGGCAAGATGACTAAAGCGCCCTTCACTGGTTTAGGTGAGAGGGCAGGTGATCTATTGGGTCTAATACATTCAGACGTATGTGGACCAATGAGTACACCAGCCAGAGGTGGTTTAGGCTACTTTATCACGTTTACTGATGATTTCAGTAGATATGATTATGTCTATCTCATAAGACATAAGTCCAAAGCCTTTGATAAATTCAAGGAGTCTAGGACTGAAGTAGAAAACCAACTCGGAAAAAGTGTCAAGGCACTCCGTTCTGATCGGGGTGGAGAATACTTATCCGAAGAGTTTCTTACAGAAAGTGGAATACTATCTCAGTGGACTCCGCCAAGAACACCGCAACTCAATGGTGTGTCTGAGCGAAGGAATCGGACATTGTTGGATATGGTTGGATCGATGTTAAGTCTCACTGATCTCCCGATCTCCTTCTGGGGTTACGCTCTGCAAACGGCCGCATTCATAATCGAGGTGGGACATTCTTGGAAAAGGAATTTATTTCCAAGACAGTCAGTGGGAGGGCTGTTCATCTTAATGAATTTCTAGATGAGATGGTCACTCAGGAACCACTGGACGACCCACCAGAAGAAGTCGTTGAGCAAGAACCAATAGCTACAGTTAATAAGGACGGAACCGACTCTGAGAAATGGCTGGAAGCCATGAGGGAAGAAATGCAATCCATGTCAGATAATCAAATGTGGGACTTGGTGGAACATACCCCTGACGTAAAAGTCATTGGGTGTAAATGGATCTTTAAAATAAAGATAGACATGGATGGCAAACCTCAGACCTATAAAGCAAGACTGGTAGCAAAAGGTTATAGGAAAATCCACGGAATTGACTATGAAGAGACCTTTTCTCCAGTAGCTATGGTCAAATCTATCCGCATTCTACTTGCCGTAGCAATTTTGAGATATGGCAAATGGATGTCAAAACCGCCTTCTTCAACGGGAGGTTAGCTGAGGACGTTTATATGTCCCAGCGTGAGGGTTTTGAGGATCCTAAGAATAAGGGAAAGATTTGCAAGTTGCTCAAATCAATTTATGGTTTGAAGCAAGCATCTCGGAGTTGGAATCAACGTTTTGATGAAGTTGTGAAACAGTTTGGCTTCATCAAGAACGATGATGAACCTTGCGTATATAAAAGGGCAAATGGGAGCAAAGTAGTCTTCTTGGTGCTTTATGTTGATGACATACTGCTCATTGGAAACAACGTCCCTACCTTGCTCTTAACAAAGACTTGGTTAGGTGAGTGTTTCGCAATGAAGGACTTAGGCGAGGCCTCTTACATCTTGGGGATCAAGATATATAGACACCGTGCCAACAGGGTCTTGGGCTTAAGTCAAAGCACCTACATAGACAAAATATTGAGAAGATTCTCGATGCAAGATTCAAAGAAAGGACTGCTGCCCATGCGTCATGGCATAAAGCTAAGCAAGAAGTAGTGTGCTGAGACACCTGCAGAGCTAGCAAGAATGAATGAGATCCCATATGCTTCAGCTATAGGGTCCATAATGTATGCCATGATATGTACGAGACCGGATGTCTCGTTTGCCCTAAGTTGTACCAGTAGACATCAGTCCAAACCCGGTGAGGAACATTGGATTGCCGTCAAGGCGATTCTAAATTTTTGAGAAAAAGCAAAGACGGTTTTCTTGTATACGGGGGAAGAAATGATGATCTAGTCGGCAAAGGATATGTTGACGCTAGTTTTCCAGACAGACCCCGATGACTTTAAAAGTCAGTTGGGTTATATGTTTATGTTGAACGGTGGAGCTTTTAGCTGAAAAGCAAGAAGCAGGACACCATTGCCGACTCTACGACCGAAGCTGAATACATTGCCGCATTTGAAGCTGCAAAAGAGGCTGTATGGATCAGGAGTTTCATGACAGGGTTAGGTGTAATTAAAAACCCATCTAACCCAGTAGACTTATATTGTGACAACACCGGGGCCATTGCGCAAGCTAAGGAACCCATGACACATGACAGATCCAAACATGTACTCAGAAAGTATCACATCATCCGCGACATTGTTGCTAGAGGTGACGTGAAGATCCACTACGTTGCAACTGATGATAACACAGCCGACCCCTTGACCAAGGCTCTTCCACGAGCAAAACATGATAAACATGTTAGGTCAATGGGTATAGACTGGGACTTAGATTGGAACTAGGGGCAAGAGGGAGATTGATAGCATTTGTTCCCTAGTTCAATTGCTATTAGCCTTTAAACGTCTATGTACATTATCATCGTTTGTAACATATATATAAAACGGCTTTGTATTACTTATGTGTTGAAGTAATATGTTAAGCATGATCTGATTTACGACCACTAAAGTAGTAGAACCATAAATCTGTACGGATCACACTTAACGAGTCCCTGGTCAAAATATGCTTCCTTAGAAGCGACCAGTATGAGGATGGTTCTTAATGACGTAGTTCTACTTGTCATAGGGATGAGGGATCCCGGAATCATATCATAGATATCATGAGGTGATTGATATCGAATGACCCGCTTTGAATAGTGTTTTCATAGATTAAGCCATGAACATATTTAAATGTGATAGCTTGTCACGACATCCTTAGACCAAGGAGTCTTTGTGATCACTATGCAATGAACGTGCGGCTTTAACTTGCGCCTAACGCTTTCTGTGACAGGATTGCTATAAAGGGCATGATTGGGTGGCGGAACGGGTTGCATGAGTGACACGAAAGACGGCTAAGGGATTTATCTCTCATACTACGGTATGGGAAAGATATCCGTTAAAAGGGCCTCTTGATGGAGACTGACTGAGAGTAAGAGCATGGCCATGCCGATGATACGGGTTATAAGTTCTCAGATATCTCGCATATCAAGTAACAATGATTGATTAAACAAGGGTGACGACTCTATGCCTTGTGATCAATCGGGATATCTAGACATAATAGGATAGTGACTTGTACGCACAAGGTTAAGTCGAATCATCGATCATCATGCACCTTGGGTAATCATAACGTCTTACTAGAGATCACTTATGATGGATCGGGCAAGAGCGATCTTTTTGCGCCGATCTGCCAACGGTGGCATGAGCCTAGAGGGTCACACACATTCAAGACGGATAACTTGAGACAAGGAAACCTTAAAGTTTCTTGAGGAGCAATACATGGACAAAACTGGAGGTTTTGTGCCATGGGTTCGGTTTGAGAGAATAATTAGCGAATCGAGAAAACTGAGTTTTTTCGTCGATGTCGCGTCGGACTTTGTTTGATAACTAACGACAAAAAGGGTCGGGCGACTTTTGGACACGGCACGAGACCACACGGGCGAGCCCATTGGGCTCGGCCCATGAGGTCTCATGGCCGGCCCAAACAAGGGCCCTATAAGCCCTCTTGGCCGGCCCACATGGTGGGTCCATGTGTGGGGGTCACACAACACCATGCTTAGTTGGTGATTGTGGATTAAGAGGTGAGTGATTTAAGGGGTATGGGTTAAAGCACCTTTAAGCCCATACCAATCACCTTTTGACCCATGCTCATGAGATTGATGAAGTAGAGAAATATCAAATGGGATTCAAGACACAACACACTCTCATCAATCCTACAACTCTCACAACTCTCTCTCTCCTCTCTTTGCTCTCTTGTTCTTCATTTAATTGTTCTAGTAGGCAATTAAGTGAAGGATCTTCAAGATCATCCCCTGAAACTGGCGACGTTGGAAAGATAAGTCCAAGGGCTACAACTTTTGGGAAATAGTGATTTTCCAAAAGAGCGCTGGTTTGGGAGATACAAGGCCGAGAACCAGACTGGTCCGCAGAGTCTGTCCAGCGAGACGGGAAAAATGTTTTGCTCCAGACGGAGTTTTTCTCGTCCTAACTGGGTTCGAAGAAAAACACAAAAGATGTAGGTAATTTGCTGAGGTTTTATCTCCAAAAAGAACCGAAGCAATTGGAGATCTGTAGCTCGAGATATAGAGCTTCAAAGTCTCGGTTTTCTACCGGGCAGATTCTGGTAAAACCCGAAAACTCGATTTCCTAAGGATCTAACTTGGTAGTCGATCTTGCGCAGGTTAGGGGCGGTTTATAGGTTGCTTCCGCTGCCATGAACGTAATTAGGATGCCCCGGAACCCAACAAGTCCGTCCAATAGCCACAATGTCTGTTATGGCTGCTCTGTTACAGACAGCGTTGGGACATGTCAAACCAATGGAGTGATGTGCATGTGAGTCACTCGCTCCAAGGTATTAAGGCAGTGATCACATGACGACGGAGTATGCATTGGTGACTTGATCTATGCGCCATACTCCACCTCGGGTCATCCAATATCATCCTCCAGATGATATTCGTGATATGACTTTGGTAATCCCACTACCTTGATCGACATAACTTGATCTTAAGTCATCATCACACTAGTCACTTATAGATAAGTATTTGACTAGGGATTCGTCAAGCATAACTTGATAATATCTAAAGGTTCTGTTGTTCTTGTTTAAACACTAACGAGTTTAGATTAAGTTATCGCGTGACACATTATCATAACACAATCATAATGTAAATTACATTCATTGCTAAACAGAATATTACATAGAAAAGACTTGGACTAGGGGCACAAGCTCATATAGTCATATCTTTGGACTGCTTTCCTACGGACAAAATCTTGTCAAGTCTTTCAATACTGTAATTCATCATTTTTACTGACATTGTCGTATGGCCAATTTCTCTATAAAGTCGAGTAACTTCTCGTTTCAGTTCAACTATCGTCTTTAGTAGTCTAAACTTTTCATTGGTAAGAATAATTATCTGTCCTGCTTGTTGGTCAAGAATATGAGGTTCCTCGACCCATTTGTCATACAAGCTCTTATATGCCTTGTTCAATTGCTCTTTAGTCAAAGTATTGTTGGGAGACAGACGATGAGGGTTATCAATGATATCAACTAAGTTATCAAGTTACACAAAGAAGTGGCAACAGTAAATGCAATAAAATTGCTTACCTCCTCTGAGCCACTGTCCTTATTATCCTCGTCTGACAAGGTAGCATTATATCCTCGTTTTTATTTCTTGATGAAGTTTGGGCATTTTCTACGAAGATGGCCGAATCCCTCACATTCGTGGCACTGAGGTCCTTTGTTCTTGTTGTTTCCTTCTACACTTTTGTTTGGTTTGTCAAGTTTTCCTCCTGTCTGAGCTTTTTGTGGAGTTTTGTTCTTAGCATCTGTCATGACATTCCTTCCGCCCATTCGACTGTATCCTTTCTAGACCTTGTTATAATTCTTTGTGAGTAAGGCAATTGTGGTGTCGATATCTTCATCAGAGTCTGAATCCTCAGATTCTGGTTGCTTGTATATTGAGCTTTTGAGAGCAACTTCTTTATTCTTTTTTGTCGATATTGGGTAGAGATAGATCATAGGTCATTAGAGATCCCATCAATTCATCAAATTTCAAGATCTTGAGGTCATGAACTTCCTCAATGGCGGTGATCTTCATTTGGAACCTAGGGCTTAGTGAAGGAATCCATAAGGTTCAAATCAATTAAAATCATGCATAGCGGAAGCGGAAATTATAACCATGGATTCGTATAAACTATGAACGGATCATCATGTGAATTAATTTCACCAAGAATAAATCTGAAAAATATTGAATTTACCTTGTAAAATCGAATCAAATTAACACAAAAGAAACATTTTGTGTTCTCTAGGTGTATCGACAAAAGTAAGGCTCTTTGGTACTCAAAGTTTCTTCAAACTTTTTGCTGGAAAGATGAGAAGAAGAAGCAAAACCAATTTTGGAGAAGAGGAGAGAGGGGACGACAACTTTGGGAGGGCTAAGCGAGATAGAGATTAGGGAAAAAAAGAAAATAAGATATATCAAAATATATTTTATTTTCCATAATTAATTCCCTAAAAGTTTATTAATTATCTTAATATAATTATACTTAATAATTAATATTAAGAGGCTTAAAGCCCACTTAGCTAAATTTTAATTAAACCCATTTAATTGGGTTCTAATTAAATGGTTTAGCTAGACCGATCTAATTCCCTTAAACCGATTTCTGGTTCAAACTAATTCGCTCCGATTTAATTAAATCGAAAGGCGAATTATCCCGATTCTCATACTTCTCAAATACTAACTTATACAAGTCCCTTTTTGCTATACCTTGCTTAAAGTGTGTGTCCCTCTAGGCTCATGACCCGTTGACAGACTAGCAAAATTACCATTTTGCCCTTTCCATCACAAGTGGCCTCTAGCAAAACATTATGATTACCCAACGTCCATGAATATCGATGATTCGATTTAACCTCTTATCGTCCATGTCACTATCATTTTATCATACCGATATCTAGATTGATCAAAAGACATAGAACCGTCATTCTTATTTATCAATCACTGTTTTTTGATATCTGAGACGACTGAAAATTGATACTAAGTATCTCCTGCATGGCCATGCGATTTCCTTCAGTCATACTCATCAAGTGGCCTAAACAGATATCATTCCCATACTGGAGTATAAGAGATGAATCCCTCAGCCGTCTTTTGAGTTCACTCATGCAACTCATAACTAAGCCAATCAAAGCCCTTATGGCTACCCTTTTACAGGTAACGTTAGACTAGGTCAAACTTAGGGATTCATCACATAGTGATCACAAAGACTCCTTGGTCTAAGGATATAATGACAAGCTACGATATGTGAGTATGTTCATGACAATATGTATGCCGCATACTCACCATCGGGTCGTCCAATATCATCTCCCTGATTATGTCTATGATCTAACCCCGGCACTACTTTGCCATGATCACTAGAGCGTGATCACAAAAAGTTAGCCTCATACTGATCACTTCTTAATGAAGCTTGACTGATCAAGGACATGATAGCATTTGTGCCCTAGTCCAATTGCTATTAGCCTGTAAACGTCTATGTACATTATCATCGTTTGTAACATATATATAAAACGGCTTTGTATTACTTATGTGTTGAAGTAATATGTTAAGCATAATCTAATTTATGACCACTAAAGTAGTAGAATCATAAATCTGTACGGATCACACTTAACGAGTCCCTGGTCAAAACATGCTTCCTAAGAAGCGACCAGTATGAGGATGGAACTTAATGACGTAGTTCTACTTGTCATAGGGATGAGAAATCCTGGAACCATATCATATATATCATGAGGTGATTGATATCGGACGACCCGCTTTGAATAGTGTTTTCATAGATTAAGCCATAAACATATTCAAATGCGATAGCTTGTCACGGCATCCTTAGACCAAGGAGTCTTTGTGATCACTATGCAATGAACGTACGGCTTTAACTTGCGCCAAACGCTTTCTGTAAAAGGATTGCTATAAAGGGCATGATTGGGTGGCGGAACGGGTTGCATGAGTGACACGAAAGACGGCTAAGGGATTTATCCCTCATACTACAGTATGGGAAAGATATCCGTTAGAAGGCCTCTTGATGGAGACTGACTGAGAGAAAGAGCATGGCCATGCCAATGATACGGGTTATCAGTTTTCAGCCATCTCGCATATCAAGTAACAATGATTGATTGAACAAGGGAGACGACTCTATGCCTTGTGATCAATCGGGATATCTAGAGATAACAGGATGGTGACTTGTACGCACAAAGGTTAAGTCGAATCATCGATCATCATGCACCTTGGGTAATCATAATGTTTTACTAGAGACCACTTATGATGGATCGGGCAAGAGCGATCTTTTGCGCCGATCTGCCAACGGTGGCATGAGCCTAGAGGGTCAAACACATACAAGACGGATAACTTGAGACAAGGAAACATTGATGTTTCTTGAGGAGTAATATATGGACAAAACTGGAGGTTTTGTGCCATAGGTTCGGTTTGAGAGAATAATTAGCGAATCGAGAAAAATTGAGTTTTTCGTCGATATCGCGTCGGACTTTGTTTGATAAGTGACGACAAAAGGATCGGGTGATATTTGGACACGGCATGAGACAACACGGGAGGGCCCGTTGGGCTCGGCCCATGAAGCCTCATGGCCGGCCCATTAAGGGCCCAACAAGACCTCATGGCCGGCCCACATGGTGGGTCCATGTGTGGGGGCCACACAACACCATGCTTAGTTGGTGATTGTGGATTAAGAGGTGAGTGATTTAAGGGGTATGAGTTAAAGCACCTTTAAGCCCATACAAATCACTTTTGACCCATGCTTGTTGGATGATGAATTGAAATATCTAGCATTCATTCATTAATTCAAGAATCACAAAACTCTCACAACACTCTCTCCTCTCTTTGCTCTCTTGTTCTTCATTTAATTGTTCTAGTAGTCAATTAAGTGAGGGATCATCAAGATCATCCCCTTGATGTGGACTTGCTTTAGAGAAGAAGATCCGAATGTTCTTCTTTATCGATTCAACGAAGACTAAATGCAAAATGGAGAAACTGTCCAGATTGTCCAGTTCCGAAGACCGACAATGCGTGAGCCATAGCCGCTTCTTCCGAGCTCTGATTGACCTGAAACTTGCGGCGTTGGAAAGATAAGTTCAAGGGCTACAACTTTTGTGAAATACTGATTATCAAAAGGAGCGCTGGTTTAGGAGATACAAGGCCGAGAAGCAGACTGGTCCGCATAGTCTGTCCAGCGAGACGGAAAAAATGTTTTGCTCCAGACGGAGATCTTCTCGTCCGAACTGGGTTTAGAGCAAAACATAAAAGATGTAGGGAATTGGCTGAGGTTTAATCTCCAAAAAGAACCGAAGCAATTGGAGATCTGTAGCTCGAGATATAGAGCTTCAAAGTCTCGGTTTTCTGCCGGGCAGATTCTGGTAAAACCCGAAAACTCGATTTCCTAAGGATCTAACTTAGTAGTCGATCTTGCGCAGGTTAGGGGCGGTTTATAGGTTGCTTCCGCTGCCATGAACGTAATTAGGATGCCCCGTGACCCAACAGTGGTATCAGAGCCGGTCTACCACTCCGAGATCCTTGTATGTTATTTCGGTTTTGTAATGATACAAATGCCATAATTGTTGATAACATGATTTTAATGCTTTTTGGGATATTTGCATGAAATATGTTATTTTTGAAAATATATTGAATTTGGAATTTTTCGGAAATTATTGGATTTGTCGGGTCCGAGAAGGGACTCTCGGGGAGCCGGATTGGAGGTACCGTACGGAGGTCACCGGAGGCCGGGGAGGCCGGCGGTGACCGAGCCCGTTCCCACTCTCGGGCGAGGCCGAGAGTGGCGGCAAGGCCGGTTTAGGCCTTCCAAGGCCCAAAACCGGGCCGTGCATAGTTGGGCTCGGCCCAATGGGGCTTCGGCCCATTGGCTTGGCCCGACTTGGTTCGTGCATGGTGTTTGATCCGTGTCACGAACCTGCGATCTAATATTTCGAAAAATTTCAAAATTTAATCGGTTTCGATAAACCGTTTTTCGAAAAGGTCTAGTTTCGATAAACCTGACCGAGCAACTTGGCAAAATTAAAATCGGAATTATTGCATATTATTTGATAACATGTTTGTGTGATAACATGTTGGATGATGTGATGAAATGTAAGATGCATTAGTAGCCCATTAGATTTTATCGCTTTCACGGTTTGCATACCGTTACTGTTAGCGTGTAATTATTCTTTTATTCGAGCCCATAAAGTGTAATTATTTTTTATTCGGTCTACGAACCGTGTATTAATTGTAATTATTACTCAAAGACGAGAAGGATGGAAAATCGAGCACGATGACGGTCTTGGAGAAAGTCCAAGAGCTAGTGGGAGCCCGAATGAGAAAGACGAGAATATGTGAAGACTCGTAGAATCCTAAGTTTAGGATGGGCTATAAAATGCATATTTAACGCTTTATGAATGTTTGCTTGAATTATTTAATTAATAACATGCTTGCATGATTAGCTTATAAGTTTATAAGCCATCACCTCACATGCAAATATTAAAATCGACTTTAATTGTTTGCATGTTTAAAGCGTTGTGAACTATCATCGCACGGGTTGTGATGGATGAGTTCAAATTTGAAACGTGTTTGCACGGGTTGCAAATGACAGTTTCAAATGAAGATAGTATGTGATACAATTAGAAACGTCACAACACGGGTTGTTGATGACGGGTTCGTAATTGTACCAAATACTTTCGAATTATTAAGAACAACCAATTTACAAGTTAATTTGAGTCAAGTGAGATGCCACCCAAATTCACACCCATGTAGAAACATTTTATCGGTGTCGTGCGCCTTAGCGGAGCATCGATCGAATGGGTTCTAGATGGGAATGGTAAACTTTGTGGGATGTCGTGCGCCTTAGCGGAGCATCTGCACAAAGTTAACTCGTTAGTGAAGGTTGGTTGACTCGACCACGATTCTTGGCCTGAGGTCGAGCTGGGGCATCGGAAGGGTAAGCCGTGTGTTTTTGCACATACCCTGACTAAGAGTTACACGGGTTGTAATTGGACGGACGTCCTACCTAAATAAGTCAATTGGAGCGGTGCGCCTTAGCGTACTTCAAATGACGAATAAGGGATCTTGGTTTAAGATTCTAAACCTTAGAATCTTATGGTTGGTGTTTAATTCGGATCTTCGTAAATTTATTCAACTTTTCTGATTAAATTTACTTTCTTTGTGTAGAAATGGCTAGTAATTCAACAAACTCGTCTAATTTGTCGTTGAGGACTATACTCGAAAAGTGTAAACTCAACGGGACAAATTATCTAGACTGGGACAGAAATTTACGACTTGTGTTAAAGTTGGAACACAGGGAGTACGTCCTTGATAAGGCTATCCCGGTGGAGCCAGCTGCCAACGCAACGAGAGTCGTTAAGGATGCGTACCAGAAACACCTTAACGACTCTATCGACGTTGCGTGTGTCATGCGGGGCTGCATGGAGGCGGACCTCCAGAAGCAGTTTATGGAGCTATCCCATGATCCGTTTGCAATGTTTGCACAGATCAAGGATATGTTCAAAGAGAAAGTACGTATTGAAAAATACACTGTTCTCCGAGAACTCATTGCCTGCAAGATGTCAGCAGGCAGCTCCATAGGTCTACACGTCCTACGTATGAAGGGATCCAGCTTCAAAGCTGGTGGTGGCAAGGGTAAAGGCCCAATGCACCTGGCAAGGAAGATCAGACCATTTGTTCCTAAACCTTCCATGCCCGTAAAAGGCAAGGGGAAGGCAAAGGAGTCGGTCTGTTTCTACTGCCAAAAGCCTGGTCACTAGAAGAAAGACTGTCAGCAGCTGAAGGAGGATCAGATGAAGGGCGGTAGGGCCGCTACTTCATCAGGTATTCCATTAGAGCTATATCTTTTGACGATAAATACTTGGGTACTAGACACTAGAGCTGAGTCTCATGTTTGCACGGATATACAAGTGTAGAATAGTAGAAGAGATATGGGGAAAGCGAGGTGGACCTAAGAGTTGGGAACAACGTGAGAGTTACCGCAACTGCCGTGGGTTATGTTAACCTTGTTCTACCTAAGAGGTTTAAAGCTAATGATTTAGACCAAACTCTAGTCTGGCATTGTCGTCTAGGTCACATAAATGAGAAACGCATCTCAGCGCTTCATAAGCGCGGACTTCTAAGTCAATTCGAATACCAAACGATTGATAGATGCGAAGCTTGTTTAATGGGCAAGATGACTGAAACGCCCTTCACTGGTTTAGGTGAGAGGGCAGGTGATCTATTAGGTCTAATACATTCAAACGTATGTGGACCAAATGAGTACACCAGCCAGATGTGGTTTAGGCTACTTTATCACGTTTACTGATGATTTCAGTAGATATGATTATGTCTATCTCATAAGACATAAGTCCAAAGCCTTTGATAAATTCAAGGAGTCTAGGACTGAAGTAGAAAACCAACTCGGAAAAAGTATCAAGGCACTCCGTTCTGATCGGGGTGGAGAATACTTATCCGAAGAGTTTCTTAAAGAAAGTGGAATACTATCTCAGTGGACTCCGCCAGGAACACCGCAACTCAATGGTGTGTCCGAGCGAAGGAATCGGACATTGTTTGATATGGTTCGATCGATGTTAAGTCTCACTCATCTCCCGATCTCCTTCTGGGGTTACGCTCTGCAAACGGCCGCATTCATAATCGAGGTGGGACATTCTTGGAAAAAGAATTTATTCCCAAGACAGTCAGTTGGAGGGCTGTTCATCTTAATGAATTTCTAGATGAGATGGTCACTCAGGAACCACTGGACGACCCACCAGAAGTAGTCGTTGAGCAAGAACCAATAGCTACAGTTAATAAGGACGGAACCGACTCTGAGAAATGGCTGGAAGCCATGAGGGAAGAAATGCAATCCATGTCAGATAATCAAGTGTGGGACTTGGTGGATCAAACCCCTGACGTAAAAGTCATTAGGTGTAAATGGATCTTTAAAATAAAGATGGAAATGGATGGCAAACCTCAGACCTATAAAGCAAGACTGGTAGCAAAAGGTTATAGGCAAATCCATGGAATTGACTATGAAGAGACCTTTTCTCCAGTAGCTATGGTCAAATCTATCCGCATTCTACTTGCCGTAGCAATTTTGAGATATGGCAAATGGACGTCAAAACCGCCTTCTTCAACGGGAGGTTAGCTGAGGACGTTTATATGTCCCAGCCTGAGGGTTTTGAGGATCCTAAGAATAAGGGAAAGATTTGCAAGTTGCTCAAATCAATTTATGGTTTGAAGCAAGCATCTCGGAGTTGGAATCAACGTTTTGATGAAGTTGTGAAACAGTTTGGCTTCATCAAGAACGATGATGAACCTTGCGTACATATAAAAGGGCAGATGGGAGCAAAGTAGTCTTCTTGGTGCTTTATGCTGATGACATACTGCTCATTGGAAACAACGTCCCTACCTTGCTCTTAACAAAGACTTGGTTAGGTGAGTGTTTCGCAATGAAGGACTTAGGCGAGGCCTCTTACATCTTGGGGATCAAGATATATAGAGACCGTGCCAAGCGGGTCTTGGGCTTAAGTTAAAGCACCTACATAGACAAAATATTGAGAAGATTCTCGATGCTAGATTCAAAGAAAGGACTGCTGCCCATGCGTCATGGCATAAAGCTAAGCAAGAAGTAGTGTGCTGAGACACCTGCAGAGCTAGCAAGAATGAATGAGATCCCATATGCTTCGGCTATAGGGTCCATAATGTGTGCCATGATATGTACGAGACCGGATGTCTCGTTTGCCCTAAGTTGTACCAGTAGACATCAGTCCAAACCAGGTGAGGAACATTGGATTGCCGTCAAGGCGATTCTCGATTTTTGAGAAAAACCAAAGACGCTTTTCTTGTATACGGGGGAAGAAATGATGATCTAGTCGTCAAAGGATATGTTGACGCTAGTTTTCCAGACAGACCCCGATGACTTAAAAAGTCAGTTGGGTTATATGTTTATGTTGAACGGTGGAGCTTTCAGCTGAAAAGCAAGAAGCAGGACACCATTGCCGACTCTACGACCGAAGCTGAGTACATTGCCGCATCCGAAGCGGGAGAAGAGGCTGTATGGATCAGGAGTTTCATGGCTGGGTTAGGTGTAATTAAAAACCCATCTAACCCAGTGGACTTATATTGTGACAACACCGGGGCCATTGCGCAAGCTAAGGAATCCAGGGAACATGACAGATCCAAACATGTACTCAGAAAGTATAACATCATCCGCGACATTGTTGCGAAAAGGTGACGTGAAGATCCACTACATTGCAACTGATGATAACACAGCCGACCCATTGACCAAGGCTCTTCCACGAGCAAAACATGATAAACATGTTAGGTCAATGGGTATAGACTGGGACTTAGATTGGAACTAGGGGCAAGTGGGAGATTGATAGCATTTGTGCCCTAGTCCAATTGCTATTAGCCTGTAAACGTCTATGTACATTATCATCGTTTGTAACATATATATGAAACGGCTTTGTATTACTTATGTGTTGAAGTAATATGTTAAGCATGATCTTATTTATGACCACTAAAGTAGTAGAACCATAAATCTGTACGGATCACACTTAACGAGTCCCTGGTCAAAACATGCTTCCTAAGAAGCGACCAGTATGAGGATGGTACTTAATGACGTAGTTCTACTTGTCATAGGGATGAGGGATCCTGGAACCATATCATAGATATCATGAGGTGATTGATATCGGACGACCCGCTTTGAATAGTGTTTTCATAGATTAAGCCATAAACATATTCAAATGCGATAGCTTGTCACGGCATCCTTAGACCAAGGAGTCTTTGTGATCACTATGCAATGAACGTACGGTTTTAACTTGCGCCAAACGCTTTCTGTAAAAGGATTGCTATAAAGGGCATGATTGGGTGGCGGAACGGGTTGCATGAGTGACACGAAAGACGGCTAAGGGATTTATCCCTCATACTACGGTATGGGAAAGATATCCGTTAGAAGGCCTCTTGATGGAGACTGACTGAGAGAAAGAGCATGGTCATGCCAATGATACGGGTTATCATTTTTCAGCCATCTCGCATATCAAGTAACAATGATTGATTGAACAAGGGAGACGACTCTATGCCTTGTGATCAATCGGGATATCTAGAGATAACAGGATGGTGACTTGTACGCACAAAGGTTAAGTCGAATCATCAATCATCATGCACCTTGGGTAATCATAATGTTTTACTAGAGACCACTTATGATGGATCAGGCAAGAGCGATCTTTTGTGCCGATCTGCCAACGGTGGCATGAGCCTAGAGGGTCACACACATACAAGGCGGATAACTTGAGACAAGAAAACATTTATGTTTCTTGAGGAGTAATATATGGACAAAACTGGAGGTTTTGTGCCATAGGATCGGTTTGTGAGAATAATTAGCGAATCGAGAAAAATTGAGTTTTTCGTCGATATCGCGTCGGACTTTGTTTGATAAGTGACGACAAAAGGATCGGGCGAGTTTTGGACACGGCATGAGACAACACGGGAGGGCCCATTGGGCTCGGCCCATGAAGCCTCATGGCCGGCCCATTAAGGGCCCAACAAGACCTCATGGCCGGCCCACATGGTGGGTCCATGTGTGGGGGCCACACAACACCATGCTTAGTTGGTGATTGTGGATTAAGAGGTGAGTGATTTAAGGGGTATGGGTTAAAGCACCTTTAAGCCCATACCAATCACTTTTGACCCATGCTTGTTGGATGATGAATTGAAATATCTAGCATTCATTCATTAATTCAAGAATCACACAACTCTCACAACACTCTCTCCTCTCTTTGCTCTCTTGTTCTTCATTTAATTGTTCTAGTAGGCAATTAAGTGAGGGATCATCAAGATCATCCCCTTGGTGTGGACTTGCTTTAGAGAAGAAGATCCGAACGTTCTTCTTTATCGATTCAACGAAGACTAAATGCAAAATGGAGAAACTGTCCAGATTGTCCAGTTCCGAAGACCGAGAATGCGTGAGCCATAGCCGCTTCTTCCGAGCTCCGATTGACCTGAAACTTGCGGCGTTGGAAAGATAAGTTCAATGGCTACAACTTTTGTGAAATACTGATTATCAAAAGGAGCGCTGGTTTAGGAGATACAAGGCCGAGAAGCAGACTGGTCCGCAGAGTCTGTCCAGCGAGACGGAAAAAATGTTTTGCTCCAGACGGAGATCTTCTCGTCCGAACTGGGTTTAGAGCAAAGCAGAAAAGATGTAGGGAATTGGCTGAGGTTTAATCTCCAGAAAGAACCGAAGCAATTGGAGATCTGTAGCTCGAGATATAGAGCTTCAAAATCTCGGTTTTCTGCCGGGCAGATTCTGGTAAAACCCGAAAACTCGATTTCCTAAGGATCTAACTTGGTAGTCGATCTTGCGCAGGTTAGGGGCAGTTTATAGGTTGCTTCCGCTGCCATGAACGTAATTAGGATGCCCCGTGACCCAACAGGACACATTAAATGTAATTCTTTCTAATCTACATATCTACTATTAGTGATGACACACATAATGATATAGATCAAATTATATTAAATATATTACTACAACACATTAGTAATATAATGTCGTTTTATTAATTTGAAAGATGATAAAATATTACATGTAGATAAACTTATTACATTGGACTAGGGCACAACTCTAACACTTAGTGCACGTAAAATTTTTCTGACAAATTTTTCATCAGACATGGGTTCGCCCATAGAGTAGGATTTATTGGCTAGATCTCGAATCTGAACATTGAATTCGGCGATTGATTCATCTTCCCTCATGATAAGAGCTTCAAAGTTTGTCATCAAGTACTGAAGCTTCTGCTCTCGGACCTTGGTTGTTCCTTCATATGCTATGGCTAGGATGTCCCATGTAGATTGGGCAGTGGTGCATGTGTAGAGTAGTTTGAACACGTTTCTGTCAACACCATTAAAGATAGCATTTAGACCTCGATAATTACCCAGTGATTTTTCATCTTTGTCATCAGTCCAGTCTTTTTCTGGCTTTGGACCGATGAGGTTACCATCACTATCACTGAGTTGTGGGGCATTCCATCCTTTGATCACAGCCTTGCATGTTTTATTGTCAAGAGACTTCATGAAGGCACATGCGAGCCTTCCAATATCCGTAGTTGCATCCATCTAGAATCGGAGGTCGGTTAATAGACCCTCCTTCTCTGGTATTGTCCATCTTGATGATCAGAATTTTTCGACTAGGAACTCACCTAAAGTAGTAGGTTCCCCCTCTAAGACCAATTAAAATTTTGATCAAATAGTCACGCAAGATGTCACGCACAATGTCACGTACAATGTTATGACAAGTGTATGACAACTTGCGTAGATAAAGACAGACAGTAAACAATGAACGTAATAGACAAAGGCACACAAGATTGTTTACCCAGTTCGGTGCAACATCACCTACGTCTGTGGGCGCTATGCCAGTGGAAGGGTTTCACTATATGGTAATACGTCAACATACAAGTACCTATGATCATCACAAGATCTATACTTTATGCTACTATTAAAAGTGCAAGACTATCTCAGGGGCTCCCCCTGAATCCAAGATGTCGTCTTGATTCCACTCTTCCAGCAATCGCCTTGCTCTGTCAGTTCAAGTTGTCATTGAACGTTTGGTTGCGTGCAGTCTACATTCACGTGATCAGTAAACCCTCAATCACTTAACTTTCAATAGTTAACGTGATACACAATGTCCATAGCATAATACGCAGTCTCTCAACCCGCAAACCTTCACGTGTAAGAGCTCTGTATATTATTGTTAGGAAAAAAAATCCACTGATTGCTAAGGGGGCGGCCTGAGCTTTTATAGCAATCGATCATATGCACTAACCCTATTGGGTTTCCTTTTTGTCATCGTCGATTATCTTTCCAGAATCGTGTCGAATACAACTGGAGATTTCCCATAATCCTTGTTGTAATCGAATTTCATGAAAAGAGAAACTTTTCTTAATTGCGTCGGACAGGATGTCAGCCGAGATGTTGACAAAGATGTCGTCCAAGATTTCGGACACGATGGTTCTACATTCTTTATGACATCATTCCAAGTTCCTTAAAAATAAGCCAATTAGTAAATCGTCGTAACTACACCTTTGATATGTCCCGAAACGGCGAGATGCCTTGAAATTCACAGAAGTCCCCACCCATTTCGGGACAAGATATGCCTTAAAATTGTCAGTAGGTCGCCAATCAGAGAAGTAAATAAGGCAGTTTAGGAGTTTGAGTTTAAAATGTACATGGTAGTTAACTCATTATTTATAGAGTACTAATAAAATGTACACGACACATGTGTTTTTTTATTCTATTTCCATCTCGATCAAATTGAGAATATCGAGTTCTCGTAAAATTTGAAGTATTTTGTCATATCTGACATTATTTTAATACCATGAATTCAAAATATAAATCAATTAACGTCTTCTCCTGAATATATTTATTCGATATAAGGTCGAGATAAATCATCTCAGGATGGCTTTTCATTAAATCACTTGATTATAGCCCCTTTCAGGACGTTTTCAATTCGAGACTAGTTTATGGACATTTGAAACATTCAGTTTCAATCACTCAGTTGATTACAAAACTTTTCAGGACGTTTTGGGAACACGCTTAATTGAGGTTTGGGTTTGAATAATTTTAGTCCCCAAAATCTCGAATTAAAAGTGTTTCCAAAACGTCCTAAAAGGGTTGTGATCAAGTAATTGAATCAAAAGTCTCTAAATATACTGGGTGTCCATAAAATTTCAAATTTTTCATGAATAGTTATTGGCGTTGAATATTAAAAAGTGATTGGTGGGTCTTTCTGGAATTTGCTAAACTTATGCTTCTTGACTTTTCTAGTGAAGTGTGATTATTGACTATATATATATATATATATATTTCATTGCATATATATTATGGCTTATTTGATTTCCTAAGTAGAACAGTGTTAGCTAATTGGATAGAACACAAGCAAAGTACGACGAATGTGTCAATTTAATTTAAAGATCAGGCTGATATGTAAGGTAAATGAGTCGAGCCTTTACTTATATCAAGGTCATTTTTTTAAAATACTTGACAGTATTCATTGTAATTGAGTTCAAACCGAATTCAAGTTTTGATTAGACTTGTTTAACACGCCAATCTCGAATCCAGCTTATCAAGGCTTGATGTATATGACGGTGAACCATCTCATTTGATATGTATTTAATTTAATTATTTGTACTTGTCATAATAGTTTTGACTGTACACGTGTATATCATAATATTAACAAGTAAATTTGGTTTTTTTAACAATCTGGTGCTTCAAAAATAAAGTTAACCATCTGGTGCTTCAAAAATAAAGTTAACAGGAGTCACATTTTGCAAATTTTAACTGGCAGTAATTTTATGCAAAAACGGTAAAATGGGGTTTTGTGTATACACTTTTCTTATAGTTGGATTGATTTAAATACCATGTCCGTTTACTGTTCAAATTTATACGTACGTTAAGCTATTATTATGTGAATTTTGATGTAGAAATACTGATTTTCAGCTTGGATTGAAGAGAAACAAATGACAAGGTAAACATGTTTTCCAATTTAATTAGTCCTAGATTGTTGTTTTAAAGGACTAAATGAAATAAAATGGATGAAGTTACTTACCAGTTTGAGATGTTAGGTGTCACACTTTAACATGATATTATCATTTCATGGGTTTTCATCTCGTTATTTCTTGTGTAGAGTTAGGGGTGGACACGGTCCAGAACCAGACCAAATCAAACCTGCTGAAAGAAATATCTCACGAGTTGTTCTGAAATTTGCTTGTGCCCCAAAAGAGAAAAGTCCCGAAATTAAAAACGAATGTCTGACGAGTTGCCTGTCCCAAAGAGAAATCGAAATTGAAATACGAGTTGTTGTCCCGAGGGTCGCCTGTGCATCAAAAAGATAATACGAATGGAGTCCTATAAGTTGCATGTATCCCAAAGAGAGAAGAAGGTCCCCCGATTGAGAAAATCCCTCAAAAATTGAAATGTCCCACAAATTTTTATCTCGAATTGAAATTAAAAATGTCCCCCAATCAAAATGTTTCACGGGTTGTCTATGTTGTACCCCAGAGTAGTCTTCCGAGTATTGATGGTATTTTCAAGATTGAGATTATATGGCCGTGATAGAAATAGTATAGAGAACAAATCTATTGATATTGATGGTATTTTTTGTTTGGTACAATAGAGAAGATAATCCTTTCTGTAAGCCATGAATCAAATTAAACATAAAATTAATAATAAATCCTAACTATAATCAGAATTAATAAGGAACCTATATAGTACAACATTAAATCTAACATTAATTAATAATATATATATATATATATATATATATATATATATATATATATATATATATATATATATAACAGGTTTATATGTGAGATCTTGAAAAGCTTACTGGCTGCGGAGGCCCATGATGTGAGAGTGAGACAAAGAGCATAATAAAAAGGTACGTGCAACATACCATTACATCCCACATCGGAGAGAATGGATTTATATGTGGATTTAAATATGGCTACAACACTCACTTTAACCAGCGAGCCATGTGACATAGGCTCTCGCACGGTTGTTTGTCCCGAATCAAAATTAAAATGTCACACGAGTTGCCTGTCCCGAATCAAGTGTTGGAGCGAGATAATATTATGATATGTGATGCCTCGAATCAAACAATCTCTAATGAATGAAGGGTACAAGCGAGCCCCGATAGATCCTAATGTAATAGAAGGTTGAATCAAATATATTATTTTATTACCTAGTTTTTCCAACTTCGCCATGAAGAAGGCCCTCCGCATGAAATCAATGTCTCCCTCACGATCAAGCTCAGGGAAGAAGAACGGCGAGAAGAAGAAAGAAAAGGCTCGAGAGAGTGTCCCTAAAACGACCAAAACAGGGATCACCATAGCGAAGCTTCTGAGGCACACATTTCTTAAGCAAGTGCTACTAAAGAAAAAAGAGCCCCATCAGAAGCTCCGACCATCTTCATGCCAGGTAATCCTGAAACCCCTGGCTCTCAAATTCCTAAACCTAATAATAAGGAAATCACTCCTACTCCGACTACTGCGAGTAGGGATTACCACATGTTGTTGGGGACAGATCAGGCAGTTCCGGTAGACTGGGCTTCGAGACTGTGGGATACGCCAGTTTCGCCAAACTTCAGGAGTTTTGGATGGCTGGTTCTTCAGGGCAGTTTACCGACTAGAGGCGCTCTTGCTTTCAGGGGGGTCATCCTGATTGGTCATCGCATGTGTGCTCTGTGCGGTAGAAGAGAGGAGACGATGGAGCACCTTATGCTATCCTGCAAGTGGACTAGGAGATTCTGGAGAGAGATTCACAGATGGTGGGGTATCCAGTTTCCTTCTACTCAGACAGTTCACGATCTCTTCATGGGGTGGAGAGCCAGAGTTGCAGACAGAGGAGTGAGGAGGGCCTGGAGCAGACTCGTCACGATGGGCTTCTGGTACATCTGAGTCACCAGGAACGACAGGATTTTCAGAGGTGAGGAGAGATCACCTGGAGAGACTCTCATACTACTTCAGATGCGTTCTTATACTCTGGTGCAGGCAAACGAGGGACGAGACATCCAGTCTTGGACGGGGGAGCGCACACTAGCTGCCTGGTGCGCGAGCCCGAGGTTGGTACTTAAGTCTATCATTTCTTAGCTTTTCTTTTTTTGGGCTGTTTTGGGGGCTTTGTTTTCCCATAATTTGGTTTGGGGCGCAGTTTTCCCCTATTTTGTTCCTTTGTACTTTTCTCTTGCCATTTATATTATTTATTATTGCTGATCAAAAAAAAACTAACAAGGTAACAAGTCCTACCAAAACAAACTCGCACAAGATGTCGAGGCATCTTGTGGATGAACCTACCTCAGACGAAGAAGAAGTGGAAGCTGTAGAAAGGGCTCCTGTTGAGCCTAAGTATATTGGAGGTCAGAAGCTCCCGAAAAATGTTCCGCCAGCCAAGATAGATAACATCTCCTTCCATCACGCGGAGTCAGCGTTGAAATGGAAGTTAGTTGTAATGCGAAAAGTTGTTCCTAAAAGGGAACTATCACCGAGTGCTTTGAAGATGGAGTAAATCATTGAGCTAATTATAGATGCAGGGCTCCTACAGAGCGTCTCAAACATTAGTACGTACTACCCCCTACTTGTTCAAGAATTCATAATTAATATATCTCCTACTTCCGACATACCCTCCAATTCAGAGTATAGAAAAGTGCATGTCAGAGGAAAGTCCTGCATCTTCACTGAAGAGATTGTTAACATTTATTTGGGAAGAGACACTCCGAATGTCTCCGATGATGTCCCATCATTGAACAAGGTTGTCCAGGACATATCTGGGGGTAGAAAGAGAATTTGGCCAACCAAGGGCAAGCTATCCTCCTCGGTTCTAACTGCAAAATACTCGGTCCTCTTCCAAATCGGCATCGCAAACTGGAAGCCTTCCACACACGGCTCTAGCATTACTACTAAACTTGCGAAGCTGATATACCTGATAGGTACGCATTCCACTTTCAATTTTGGCAAATTTGTAATTAACCATTTGATTAAACATGCAAAATCCTTTGCGGTCAAAATGTCAATCGACTTTCCCTCGCTTGTCACTGGGATCATCCTGAACCAACGCCCCAAGCTGCTCCAAGGCTCTGACGTGGCCGGAAAGAAGTGTGCTGCTCTCCCGTTCAGCTCGAAACTCTTTGAAGGATCTCATGTCCCGGACATTGGACATCCTTCTGGTGGAATATCAAAGAAAATATATAGACCCTCTGATGTCCAGAAAGATGTTGTGCCAAAGCTGCGTGAGGAAATAAAGTTCTTGGAGACAACGATCGACATTATGTACTCCAGAAAGACCATCTGTGAAGGAGTTCTCGGGGATCTCTTGCAAGCCAAGAAGGGAAAGCAGAAAGTTGAGGATGTACTTGTGGAGGAAGACACTACTGATGAAGAAGATGATGAGGAGTCAAGCTCTGACAACATTTAACTGATTATCGTTTCTATGAACCTTGCTCTTGAACAATTTATATTTTTTTAAGGATAATTCTTACAAACTTATTAACCTTAGGGGAATGTCCGAGTAGAATTGATGTAAGGCTGGAGTTGAAGCCTTAGTACTACTTATGGTTTGGTACTTAATTCGCTTCATGGTATATTTTGCTTTGTGAGCATATCTAGTTGATTGCATATGCCTGTTTGGCATATTTTTGACGCAATCAGGGGGAGTATGGGCTAGTTTCACGTGGAGAAGGACAAGAAGAACGCCATGATGGAACTCACTGAAGAAAATAACATTACTTGCTTTATATTATTGCCTATTTTCTGTTTTGACATTTTATGGTACACATCATGTCTAACTATGTGTCTCAGACATCATTCAGTTTTAGCTACTGTCAAGAGGATTGAAGACTCTCTCTCCAGGACACGTGAATAAAGGAGTGCTCGCCTCAAAAATAGCCAAAGGGGGAGATTGTGGTTCCTACGGATGTTGGCTATTTTATACAATGGAAAGATGTTCATCCATATGTCGCGACCTAAGACGCCGATGCTCAAATCAGAAGATGTCTATCCAGAAGTTTCAGACATCACGATCTAACATCTCGCTAGAAGACTTTCTGGAGTTTCCTTAATTAGAATATCTTCGAATATCAGGACTCTTTCCGCATCAGTTGTGCAACAACAAAAGGAAACTTAGAGGAGACGTAATCGGCAAGGCGCGTACGAGATCTTTTAGGAAACCCTAAATAGATCCTTGTCCATCTTGTACAAATAGATGCTCGTCACATTTCGTAGAAGATGGTGTTGTGTAGTTATTTCTTAGTTGATAATATACAGAGTTCCTAAGTGTGTCAGTGAGCTGTATGTTGTAGTTAAGAATATAACTTGTGTGTTCCAAATAAAGAATCGCAGAAATATTGTTTGGATGTTTTGAATGAACCCAGGCCAGTAAAGTTGTGTGCAAACCTTTGAAAACGACAACAAAAGAGGAGACGGAACTGTGGGATCAGTTCTAAAAGTGGACTCGAGTCGGAGGCTCGGAGACAAGGGGAGACCCTAGGTTAAGTTCACACTAGTAATAATACCATAGGGCTTAGATTTGTGTGATAATCGTAAAACTGTGTATGTGTAATTGGTTACATATAGTGGAACTTGTTCACTTGCAGAGTGCCCCCAGACGTAGGTGATGTTGCACCGAACTGGTAACCAACTCCTGTGTCGTTTACTTTCTGTTCGTTATTTTTATTATTGACTTTGCACCAGCAAGATGTCTCACAATTAGTCTCGACATTGTGATAGACATCTTGCATCTAACCAGAATTGCACACTTGATTCGATTCGAGGCATTATATCATATCTCGCTCACTCTTGGGACACACCATCTCGAATTTGCAAGACTCCGGTCGCTCAACCCTTGAACACTTGATTCGGGTCACTCTTTCGTTCGTTGGACATATTCGATTTGAGGCATCATATCATTTATATTATCTCTCGCTCGGGACATACCCCTTTCTTTATTTCATGTATGTACGTACCCTTTTCTTTCAATTTTGATTCAGGCACACATCTCTTCGGAACAGGCAACTTGTGGGACATTTCGTAACACCCCGCATTCTTGGGTCATCATTCATATCATTCGGGACCTTTTCGATTAGATTCGGGACTTTCTCTTTGAGGCATCGTAACATATATCATCTTCATTCGGGCCAATTCCAATTTATCGTAACAAGTCCTTAAACACTCGACCAACTCATGGTGGTATTCAACTGGAAGTTTAAATTTATTTAAATAAATAGGTCGACTTTAAACTTAGAATTTCAAGGATGAATTTGCAATTACATATCAGTATAACCCGCCCAAACTTCATTCTAGAATCACTCACCCAAGTTTGAAAAAAAAATTATACAATACCCTAACTTTAAAACGTGAACTGTTAACTCAATTATGTGACAAAAACTGTTAAATATTTTTTAATGACCAAAATACCCTCGCTATAAAAAATTTAAATAGCATTATTTTCATAAAGATGAAAAAACTATTTTACCCTCAAATGAATAATAATTATAGCTGATGCACATTTGTCTTTCCTTGTAACCAAATAAAAAAAAAGCTTTAGCCCTTATTCCTTTCTCTCTCTTGTTCGCAGTTCAGCCTGAAACCCTCTCTTGTGTTTGTCGAATGATGAAAATTGAATACTGCAAAAATACAAATTTATTTTTGAATGGTTTGATACACATATTGCAATCTATATTAATTTAACTCATTAGTTTTCAACAAGAAAATCTAGTGACATTTTTTATGTATTCACAACAACAACTCATTGCCTGAATTTGGTTAGTTGTGGAGCCCGACCCGGTAAGTACAACCCACTCTTACAAATTTATTGATAATAATTCATTATTACAGTACAATACAGTAAAAAGTTCTTTTATATAGGAAATAATAACAAAACTAACCATAATACTTAAACTTAAACCCGAATAGGTTAACCCACCTAATGGGTATAACATACTACTAAGATAAACTTAATTTACCGTGATTGGCAGTAACAATAATCTATGAACCTGGAGGGGTACCATTAAGAGTGTACACGAGCCGAGTTTTTAACGAGTCATTCAAGGTCAATATGTTATTCGATTCACGCTAGTTATAATCAAGGTTGAGCCGAATTCAAGCTCAAGGTTGGGCTCGTTTAATAAACAAGTCGAGCATGAGCCTAACCTTTTAAGGCTCACGACCTGGCTCGTTTAAAATTTAATTATTTATATATTTTCTTGATATGTTATTTAAAATTTAATAAATATGTATAATTATTGAAATTATACAAGCCGGTTAAAATCGAGGCAATTTTGAGCAGAATCATTTAGTATTTAGTGAACTAGGTACATTTTATTTAATATTAATTTTAACTTTTGATTAATTTTGGTAATGTAAATTAAGCGAAGCAAGCCAGGCTCGAACTTACTTAGAATAAGCTCGTTCGAGTTGGGGCTAGATACATTTTTACGAGTTGTTGCGAAATTAAAGTATGATTCGACTCGTTTGCATCTATAGGTACCAAATGTTCCCGATCCGAATTCCCCGAACCGATAACGACATATATAAGAAGAGTTAGTTATATGTTATTAATAACAGAATGAGTAACCTTGATGAAAATGGCTTTCTCCTTTTGGGATGCTAGAAAACATGTCTCCTCCAACATGTGTATAAGTTGGAGCATCCTTGATGACACGAGGCAGGTCAAAGTTCATAGGCCGCCGAATCCCTTGTAGGACTCAAGAATCCTCTTCATGGTGATGGTGGAGTGATCGGACATTGCTGAATCTCGAGCCCGTCCAAGAGTACTCCAAGGCCGCCATGCCGTAGGAGGCCTTGTTGCAAGACTTGATTCGGGTCACTCTTTCGTACATTGGACAATATTTTATTTGATTCGGGCCAGTCGGAGCTTGAACACTTTATTCAGGTCGCGTCATCTTATCGAGGCAGCTCGTATTACAAGCCTCTGGCAGTCGGAGCTTGAACACTTGATTCAGGTCAATTTTGATTCGGGACATTCTCTTTGAGGCATCATTCGGGACTGTTTCGATTCTAAGGGACACTGTCGGTTCGATTCGGGACATACAAGCCTCATTCACAAGGCTCGTCGGTTGTAAGATCCACAATCGCCGCTTAATTATAGCCCCTTCTAAGACGTTTTCAATTCGGGACTTGTTTATAGACATTTGGAACATTCGGTTTCAATCACTCAGTTGATTACAAAACATTTCAGGACATTTTGGGTACACACTCAATTGAGGTCAGGGGTTGAATAATTTTAGTCCCCAAAGTCTCGAAATAAAAGTGTTTCCAAAATGTCCTAATAGGCTTGTGATCAAGTAATTGAATCAAAAGTCTCTAAATATACTGGATGTCCATAAGATCTCAAATTTCTCTTGAATAGTTATTGGGGTTGAGTATTATAAAGTGATTGGTCGTTGGGAGTGGGTCTTTCTGGACTTTGCTAAGCTTATTGTCACACCCTGGGCTATTCCCTCCCGAAATCGCCCATGCTGCGACCAAACGGTCCCTCAGGCTCGACCATATCAGGTCCGCGCCTCGCGCCCGTCCGCGTAAGACACGCCGACACGCCTCAAGAAGGCTTACCGAGGCTCCTATGGAAGAGACCTCACTACGAGTCCCCTCAATGGACTTCACCGAGCTCAAGGAGAAGCTCCTCAACGTGGACCACGGACGGTCCACTCAACGACGAGCAAGTGCCTCGATCAAACTCGCCCACAAGGCCGCCCGCACAACGGGCTACGACGGCAACAAAGACGCCCATGGACCGCGAGACGTCCAGGGCCACTTTCACGTCACGATGGTGCCACGCGACCAAGACCAGATCAGGTCGCCCGCGATACAACCGCGGGCCACCTTCGACTCCACCAACGCAACCGAAGACACCCGTGGCCCATGACGCAGCCACGGGCCACTTCCGAACCACACTGACCTCGACGATGCTGCGGACACCACAAAGGGTCCCCGAGCTACTTCCTCGACGCCGCCCCGAGTGCCCACAGCACACTCGCGGGCCATTCCTAACCGACGACTCCCCCGAGAGCCCACAGCACGCTCGCGGGCCATTTCCGCAACGACGGAGTTGCCACGCCGCCCCGAGTGCTACAACCACTCGCGGGCCATTCCCACGACGTCGCCCCGAGCACCCACGACACGCTCGCGGACCGCCTCAACGAAGGCCCTCACCAGACCGCCTCGGGCTCACAGACGAAGCCGCGGGCCACTTCGACGATACCACGTCAACCATGGACCAAGACGCCATCGCGGGCTACTTTGCCCTTTCCTCAACGTACGAGTCGAGCCCGTGGACCACGGAGCGTCCACGGGCCACTTTAGACTCACGCCGGTCCCGCAGACCAACGGGCCAACGCCAACTACGCCCACGACGACCGAGGGCCTCATTTTCCCGTCGGGCTGGCCTCACAACGCCAGGCCCGTCTCAGACCGACCAGCCCACTCTAAAAGACTTGGGCACCAAGTCGAGATCTACCTAAGTATGGTAGGATCCCCCAAATCATGGGTAATCTTCTCCTCGTAAGGAAAGATCCCACTCATCATGGCAAGATCTTCCTCTACAAGGAAGGAGACCATCAATCAAGCGCCGGATCTTCCCCATATGGTAAGAGTCCCCCGAATCGTGGCCGGTCAAGGATTCACCCCCACGATTCCCGACGTTTCCTGTCTTAGCCGGCCTATCTTCTAGTATAAATAGAGTAGGACCTTCATTGTAATCTCCACCTTGGAGCACGGCCAAAAGCGCCTCCCATCGTCAATAAACGTCTCTTTGCCCCAAAGAGGGCTATATCTCGTCTCTTCGCTCCTACGAGGGCTTTATTTACCAACCACTCTTCTACGCCCCCGTGCGTACTTACACCGGTCGGTTCTACTTGGAAGGTGGGGTCGTTCTCCCTCCCAAGGCCGATCTACGCTTCCGCACCATCACTCTACCCTTTTGGCTAGTTAGGCTCAACCGCCTAACGCCACACGGACCGAGGAACTCTCGGCCCGTGACATTATGCTTCTTGGCTTTTCTCGGTGAAGTGTGATTATATATATATCATTGCATATATATTAGGGCTTATTTGATTTCCTAACTAGAACAGTGTTAGCTAGTTAGATAGAAGACAAGCAAAGTCCGACGAATGTGTCAATTTAATTTAAAGATCAGGCTGATATGTAAGGTAAATGAGTGAAGCCTTTACTTATATATATCAAGGTCAATTTTTTAAATACTTGACACAATCCATTGTAATTGAATTTAAACCGAATTCGAGTTTTGATTAGAGTTGCTTAACACGCAAAACTAGAATCCAGCTTATCAAGTCTTGACGTATATGACGGTGAACCATCTCATTTAATATGTATTTAGTATAATTATTTGTACTTTTCATAATAGTGTTGACTTTACACGTTTATATCATAATATTAACAGTAAATTTGGTCTTTTTAACAATCTGGTGCTTCAAAAATAAAGTTAACAAGAGTCACATTTTGCAAATTTTAGCTAACAATGATTTTATGCAAAAACGGTAAAGTGGGGTTTTGTGTATACATTTTTCCTATAGTTGGATTGATTTAAATACTTTGTCCTTTTACTATTCAAATTTATACGACGTTAAGCCATTATTATGTGATTTTTGATATAGAAATATTGATTTTCAACTTGGATTGAAGAGAAACAAATGACAAGGTAAGCATGTTTTCCAATTTAATTAGTCCTAGATTGTTGTTTTAAGGGACTAAATGAAATAAAATGTATGAAATTACTTACCAGTTTTAGATGTTAGGTGTCACACTTTAACATGATGTCATCATTTCATGGTTTTCATCTCGTCATTCTTTGTGTAGAGTTTAAGGGTGAGCACGGTTCCGGAAATAGACTAAATCAGACCTACTTAAAGAAATATCTTAGAAGTTTTCCCGAAGTTTGCTTGTGCCCCAAAAGAGAAAAGTCCCGAAATTGAAAACAAATGTCTGACGAGGGGCCTGCCCCAAAGAGAAGAGTCCCGAATCGAAATTGAAATACGAGTTGTTGTCCCGAGGGTGGTCTGTGCCTCAAAAAAAGAAAACGAATGGAGTCCCAGAAGTTGCATGTATCCCAAAGAGAGAAGAAAATCCCCCGATTAAGAAAATCCCTCAAAAATCGAAATGTCCCACAAATGTTCTATCTCGAATCGAAATTAAAAATGTCCCCAATTGAAATGTCTCACGAGTTGTGCATGTTGTACCCCATAGTAGTCTTTCGAGTCTCGAATTAAAATCAAAATTTTGTGTCCCACGAGTTGTCTTGAAGTTTGCACGTGCCACAAGAGAAGTCCTGTCTTAAATTGATAAGCATGTTTGGTTTGGTCAGTGTGTAAAGTGATAAACATGTTTAGTTTAACGTATCAAATTTTCTCGGGTTTCTATAATTTTTATCGCATATATTCATTTATAAGATTGAGATTATATGGTCATATAATCGTGATAAAAATGATATAGAGAACAAAACTACTGATATTGATGGCATTTTTTGTTTGGTACAATAGAGGAGATAATCCTTTATATAATCCATGAATTAAATTAAACAAAAAATTAATAATAAATCCTAACTGTAATCAGAATTAATTAAGGCACCTATAGTACAGCCTTAAATCTAACATTAATTATATGTCAGGAAAATAATCTATCTTATATATAATGAGAATAGAGAATGGGTTGAGACTAGTTGTTTGAGTGACACCTGGTTTGTTTGAAGTTTGACACCTAGCGTTGGGATTTTTGTATATATTTTAGGTTGGGAGCTCCACAACCTTCGACGGCGCAGGCAGGTTGTCAGCAATGCGCTTGTAGCTCACTCCGATCTCCCCTCCAGTCTCTCCCTCAGACCTGGACGATTCCAAGATTTCTCTTTTGTGCTCTGATTTTGTTGTGTGTGACTGTTTTTGTGTTGCTCCATTTGCTGAACATTGCACAACCCATAAATTTTGACTTTTCCAACTTCCCATTATTTGCTTACTTCCCCCAAATTTTCTCCATTTTCCACGTTAATTTCTCAATAATTTTTAATTTATTTGATAACTTGTTGTTGAGGACGTAAGTCGAGGGCTGGAACTGGAAGTCACGCTTGTCTTTGAAGACAACCAACACCACTGACTTCCGGTAAGCCTATTTTGTTTCTTTAATTTCTCAAATCTATGTTATTGGCTTCAACTTCTAATTTTTTATTTTTAAATTTCTACAATCTACGACCTATGCTTTGTGGATCTATGGTTGACATTGGAAGAGACATTTTCTAAATTCATTTTGGCAAGGCCCTCAAAACGGTAAACCTTAACGCGAACTTGAAATACATGTATTTGTAATTTCAATTTCTGCTTTAATATCATATTTGAATCAATATTCTGAAAATTTAATACATATAGATGATATCTCTCTATTGAATGTGGCAAGAGTGATTCCCATTATTTGGCATCGCTAATGCCACTCGTAACGTTATCTTCCTTGTTTTGATTGTTTATAAACCCTCAATTTTCAAATACTGTAGCTTTTCGTTTTGTTCTCTGGTTGACCATTAAATTTACAAGCGAAAGGTTTTTCATCTCTATGAGATTCAATCCCGAGTTATTTTGAAGTAAAAAAAGAAAGGATGAGATTATGGAAGTCAATATTCTCGCATTTAATTCGTCCGTGGACTTGTTCGTCCGTAGACTTTGAACTATCTTTTTCTAGGTCATTTCGTCTGAGGACTTGCTCGTCTGATGACTTGGAACCATCTCATTTCGGGTAATTTTCTTTTAAACCATCTTGTTTCGGGCCATTTCGTCCGGGGACTTATTCGTTCGAGAACATCAAACTATCTTGGTCGGGTCATTTTCTTTCGAACCATCTCGTTTTGGGTCATTTCGTCCGAGGACTTGTAACTATCTTGTTTCGGGTAATTTCTTTCAGAAACTTTTTCGTCCGTGGACTTGTTCGTCTGTGGACTTGAAATTATCTCGTTTCGGGTCATTTCTTCCAGGGACGTACTTTTCCGGGGACTTGCTCGTCCGAGGACTTGGAACTATCTCGTTTCGGGTCATTTTCTTTCGAAGCATCTTGTTTTGGTTCATTTCGTCCGGGGACTTATTCGTCCGAGGATTTCAAACTATCTCGTTTAGTGTCATTTCGTCCGAGGACTTTTTCGTCTAGGGACTTGGAAGTATCTCGTTTCAGATCATTTTTTTCTCGAACCATTTTACTTTCGGGTCAATTTCTTTCAAACCATCTCGTTTTGGGTCATTTCGTCTGGGGACTTATTCATCCGAGTATATCTAACTCGGGTCATTTCGTTCGGGGACATATTCGTCCGGGACCTTGTTCATCCGTGGACTTGGAACTATCTTGTTCTAGGTCATTTCATCTGGGGACTTATTTGTCCGAGGACTTGGAACTATCTCGTTTTGGGTCATTTTCTTTCGATCAATCTCATTTTCGGTCATTATGTCCAGGGACTTGTTCCTCCGATGACTTATTCGTTCAAGGACTTCGAACTATCTCATTTCAGGTCATTCTGTTTCGAACCATCTCATTTCGGGTCATTTCGTCCGGGGACTTATTCGTCCAAGGACTTCCTCGTCCGAGGACTTATTCTTCTAAGGACATGGAACTCGGGTCATTTCGTTCGGGGACATATTCGTCCGGGAACTTGTTAGTCCGTGGAATTGGAAGTATCTTGTTACGGGTCATTTCGTTCGGGGACTTGCTCGTCCGAGGACTTGGAACTATCTCTTTTCGTGTAAATTTCTTTTGAACCATCTAGTTTCGGTTCATTTCGTCCGACAAATTGGAACTATCTCGTTTCTGTTCATTTTGTTTCGAACCATCTCATTACGGGTCACTTCTTCCAAGGACTTCTTCGTCCGGGGACTTATACGTCTGGGGACTTATTCGTACGAAGACATCGAAATCGGGTCATTTCGTTCAGGGACATATTTTTCCGGGAACTAGTTCGTCCGTGGACTTGGAACTATCTTGTTCCGGGTCATTTCGCCCAGGGACTTGCTCGTCCAAGGATTTGGAACTATCTCGTTTCGTGTCATCTTCTTTTGAACTATCTAGTTTCGGGTCATTTCGTCCGGTGACTCGTGCTTCCAGAGACTTATTCATCAGAGTACTTGTAACTATCTCCTTTCGAGTTATTTTCTTTCAAACCATCTCATTTTGGGCCATTTTGTCCGAGGACTTATTCGTTCGAGAACAATCGAACTATCATGTATCGGGTCATTTTCTTTCGAACCATCTCGTTTCAGGTCATTTTGTCCGAGGACTCATTCGTCCGGGACTTGCTCGTCCCGAGACTTATTTGTCCGAGAACTTGTAACTATCTTGTCTCGGGTCGTTTTCTTTTGAACCATCTCGTGTCGGGTCGTTTTCTTTCGAACCGTCTCGTGTCGGGTCATTTCGTTTGAGGACTCATTTGTCCGGGACTTGATCGTCCAGGGAATTATTCGTTGGAGGACTTGTAACTATCTTCTTTCGAACCATCTCGTTTCCGGTCATTTCTTCCGGGAACTTGTTTGTCCATGGACTTGGAACTATCTCGTGTCGGGTAATTTCGTCTAGGGTCTTATTTGTCTAAGGACTTGCTCGTCCGAGGACTTGGAACTATCTCGTATTGGGTCATTTTCTTTCGAACAATCTTATTTCGTGTCATTTTGTCTGGGGACTTGTTTATCCGAAGACTTATTCGTTCAAGGTCTTCGAACTATCTCGTTTCAGGTCATTTTCTTTCGAACCATCTCATTTTGGGTCTATTCGTCCGAGGACATTAAACTCGTGCCATTTCGTCCTGGAACTTTTTCGTCCGTGGAGTTTGAACTATCTTGCTCCGGGTCATTTCGTCCAGGGACTTGCTCGTCCGAGTACTTGAACTATCTCGTTTCATGTCATTTTCTTTTGAACCATCTAGTTTCGGGTCATTTCGTCTGAGGACTTGGAACTATCTCGTTTCGGGTCATTTTGTCCGGGGTACGTTCGGAGATATATTTGTCCGAGAACTTGGAACTATCTCGTTTCGGGTCATTTTCTTTCAAACCATCTCGTTTCGGGCCATTTCGTCCGAGGACTTGATCGTCTGGGGATTTATTCGTTAGAGGACTTGTAACTATCTTGTATCGGGTCTTTTCTTTCGAACCATCTCGTTTCAGGTCTTTTCGTTCGGAGACTTATTCGTCCGGGAACTTGTTCGTCCGTGGACTTGGAACCATCTAGTTTCGGGTCATTTCGTCCGAGGACTTGGAACTATCTCGTTTCGGTTCATTTCATCCAGGGTACTTCCGGAGATATATTTGTCTGAAAACTTGGAACTATCTCGTTTCGGGTTATTTTCTTTCAAACCATCCCGTTTCAGGCCATTTCGTCAGAGGACTTTTTCGTCCGGGGACTTATTCTTTCGAGAACATCGAACTATCTTGTATCGGGTCATTTTCTTTCAAACCATCTCGTTTCGGGTCATTTTGTCCGATGACTCATTCGTCTGAGACTTGTTTGTCCCGGGACTTATTTGTCCGAGAACTTGGAACTATCCCGTTTCGGGTCATTTTCTTTCAAACCATCTCGTTTCGGGCCAGTTCGTCCGAGGACTTGATCGTCCGGGGAATTATTCGTTAGAGGACTTGTAACTATCTTGTATTGGGTCATTTTCTTTCGAACCATCTCGTTTCGGTTCTTTTCGTTCGGAGACTTATTTGTCCGGGAACTTGTTCGTCCGTGGACTTGTTCGTCCGTGGACTTGGAACCATCTAGTTTCGGGTCATTTCGTCCGAGGACTATGAACTATCTCGTTTCGGTTCATTTCATCCAGGGTACGTCCGGAGATATATTTGTCCGAAAGCTTGGAACTATCTCGTTTCGGGTTATTTACTTTCAAACCATCCCGTTTCAGGCCATTTCGTCAGAGGACTTTTTCATCCGGGGACTTATTCATTCGAGAACATCGAACAATCTTGTATCGGGTCATTTTCTTTCAAACCATCTCGTTTCGGGTCATTTTGTCCGAGGACTCATTCGTCTGAGACTTGTTTGTCCCAGGACTTATTTGTCCGAGAACTTGGAACTATCTCGTTTCGGGTCATTTTCTTTCAAACCATCTCGTTTCGGGCCAGTTCGTCCGAGGACTTGATCGTCCGGGGAATTATTCGTTAGAGGACTTGTAACTATCTTGTATCGGGTCATTTTCTTTCGAACCAATTCGTTTCGGGTCTTTTTGTTCGGAGACTTAATCGTACGGGAACTTGTTCGTCCATGGACTTGGAACCATCTAGTTTCGGGTCATTTCGTCCGAGGACTTTGAACTATCTCGTTTTGGTTCATTTTGTCCGGGGTACGTCCGGAGATATATTTGTCCGAAAACTCGGAACTATCTCGTTTCGGGTTATTTTGTTTCAAACCATCCTGTTTCAGGCAATTTCGTCAGAGGACTTTTTCGTCCAGGGACTTATTCTTTCGAGAACATTGAACTATCTTGTAACGGGTCATTTTCTTTCAAACCATCTCGTTTCGGGTCATTTTGTCCGAGGGCTCATTCGTCTGAGACTTGTTCGTCCCAGGACTTATTTGTCCGAGAACTTGGAACTATCTCGTTTCGGGTCATTTTCTTTCAAACCATCTCGTTTCGGGCCATTTCGTCCGAGGACTTGATCGTCCGGGGAATTATTCGTTAGAGGACTTGTAACTATCTTGTACCGGGTCATTTTCTTTCGAACCATCTCGTTTCGGGTCTTTTCGTTCGGAGACTTATTCGTCCGGGAACTTGTTCGTCCGTGGACTTGTTCGTCCATGGACTTGGAACCATCTAGTTTCGGGTCATTTCGTCCGAGGACTTTGAACTATCTCGTTTCGGTTCATTTTGTCCGGGGTACGTCCGGAGATATATTTGTCCGAAAACTCAGAACTATCTCGTTTCGGGTTATTTCTTTCAAACCATCCTGTTTCAGGCAATTTCGTTAGAGGACTTTTTCATCCGGGGACTTATTCTTTCGAGAACATCGAACTATCTTTTAACGGGTAATTTTCTTTCAAACCATCTCGTTTCGGGTCGTTTTGTTCGAGAGCTCATTCGTTTGAGACTTGTTCGTCCCAGGACTTATTTGTCCGAGAACTTGGAACTATCTCGTTTCGGGTCATTTTCTTTCAAACCATCTCGTTTCGGGCCATTTCGTTTGAGGACTTGATCGTCCGGGGAATTATTTGTTAGAGGACTTGTAACTATCTTGTATCGGGTCATTTTCTTTCGAACCATCTCGTTTCGGGTCTTCGTTCAGAGACTTATTCGTCCGAGAACTTGTTCGTCTGTGGACTTGGAACAAATCTAGTTTCGGGTCAGTTCGTTCGAGGACTTGGAACTATCTCGTTTCGGTTCATTTCGTCTGGGGTACATCCAGAGATATATTTGTCCGAAAACTTGGAACTCTCTCGTTTCGGGTCATTATCTTCGGGTTATTTCGTCCGAGGACTTGGAACTATCTCGTTTCCAATGGGCCCCCGACCCGCAAGAAACTCGGCCAATTTGAGCGCGTGCCCGACCCGTAAAAAACCCCGTCGGGTATGGGTTTTCTCCTGAACCCGAAACTCGACCCGAATATTCAAATATGAATTTAATTAAAAATTATTTTACAATACAAGCAAAAATAATAATATATATATTTTTTATATTATATTATTTTAGGTTTTTTGCGTGATTGGGTAATTAGAATTTAGGTTTTAAAGTTTTTTTGTTAAAAATGATTGAGAAAATAAATTATATTATATAATATTACTATATAAATTATTATTTTTTAAAATTCGAACGGCTGCGGGTCGAAACCGGATCAGATATAAGTCAACCCGCACCCGACCCGAACCTAAGCCGCAAAAATTCAGGTTTCACCCATTCTGATCGGGGCGGGTTGATTGGGTACCCGTCGAGTTCGGATTTTTTTTTCATCCCTATGCTCATTTATATCAATAATGAGCTTCTTTTATGACACAAGGATCAACCTCTTGTCCCAATTCATCACTTCGTACTGTACATTAATGAAATGTGAAATCAAGTTGATTTTGAATAAAAATTACAGAATCATGAAAGAGATAACTTTTTAGGTTTACCAATCACGAAAGCAACAACTTTGCAGATAGATTTGAAACTAATAATGTAAAACAAAAAAAAACAAATATTAGAAACCTTGGCTTCCATAGTAACTACGAGCTGTTTTCAGAAAAGATCTCCAATCCAAAGAAAAGAAAAATGTCAATCCTACGAAAGATGTATATGTGACTGTCCATGACAACTCTATCAAAAACATCACAATGTAAATTAAAGGAGGAAAATAAACACACATTATCAATCGATGCACAACCATCCACAGTAAAATTCTACAATCAATGCTACATAGAATTAAAAGGGATCTCCATCAATAAACAATGTAACACAAATTGAACAATGAAAGGAATTGTGCCTTATCATTCAAGTCACACACACTTACAATAAAGCCACCACTATCAAAAAACAAAGTAATGCAGACTGAACAATGAAAATAACCTGTCATATTATTCAAGCAAACAGGCACTAAAAATAAAAACTAGACGCAATCACTAAAATGTATAACAAAAAGTGTTCCTCATTCAACACACAGTTCAGACGTTTGCCCAATCAATCACAACAACGACCCACGTCTCAAAGTTCCTTCAAAACAAACGTCAAAATTAACACGAGAAAGTGAACGAAAACATATCAATTAAATGAACAAAACATATAAACAGAATATACAAAAATATTAATATTAATATAGCTCAGCACTAAAAAATAGTCAATTCTGCATGCAAATTTCTTAACGCAAGTCTCTTTGCAAAAACATATCACAATTTTGTAGCACCCATAATCCATCGTAAATGCAAGAAAGTTGTGTTTGCGTAGGCCTAAATGGTAATCATGTGCAAGCAAAATGTTGTGAAATTCTGATCAGCTTAGTCGTGCAAGATGCCACACACAATGTTACGCAGGATGCTTATAACGTTGTGTCTTACTTCTTGCATTGATAATGCAGGACAGTAAATATAAAGCTATAGAAAATGACACAGCATATTGTTTACCCAGTTCGGTGCAACGTCACCTATGTCTGGGGGCTCTCAGCCTAGTGGAAAGATTTCACTTATCAGTAATCCGTCAGAACATACAAGTACCTGTGATCACTCCTAGATCTATACTTTATGCTATGTCTTACAGTGTAATCTATCTTAGGGTCTCCCCCTGAATCCAAGAACGTCTTGATTCCACTCTTTGAGCAATCGCCTTGCTCTGTCGTCTTCAAGTCTTCTTCAAGCTTGGTCGTTGCGTGCAGTCTTCACTCACGACTTCAGTAAACCCTCAATCACCTAACTCTCTATAGTTATGTGATGCACAATATCCTAAGCTCAATCTGCAATTTCTCAGCCCGCAGACCTTCACGTCTAAGAACCTTGCAAATTGTTACTAGGAAACAAATAAAGAACCACACGATTGCTAAGGGGGTAGCCTAAGCTTTTATAGCAATCGAGGATGAGTACTAACCCTAATGGGTTTCCTCTTAAGCGCCGTCTTTCTCCTTTTCAGATTAGGAGTCGTTCTGCAATTTCCTAATCGTTTCCTTGCTTCTCTACCGAAACTGCACTTTCCTGATTTCTGTCGATCAGGATGTTTGTCGAGACGCCGTCCACAATGTCACACAAGATGTCATAGAAGATGCTTCGACATTCTTTGTAACATGTTTCTTCAGTTCCTTTAAAAATCAGCCAATCTCTAAAACCGTCGTAACTACAATCTCCCCCTTTGGCTATTTTTAAGGACAGCATTCTTCATTGTATTCTGCGTCGCTTTCTGCATCGCATTTGTCGTCTCGTCGATCGGCAGTGTCGCGCGTATCATTGCGTCTAGCGTCTTCGCCTCGTCTCTATCTTTCTTCCTTGTGATCATCGTGATCGCGCGCGTATATCTAACTTAAACTTACTCCCCCTTGCTGGCTCAAAAAGAGCCAAAATTTAAACAAATATTGTAACAAATCAGGGAAATAAGCAAAATAAACCAAACATAACTCACACTTGCTCTCAATCAGCTGTCGAGAGTAAGTGTGATACATTGTTCAACAAACATTAAAAAAATAAATTTGTTCAGTAGTTCGAGAATCAGAAAGTTCATGATATTTAAATAGAGCTGCTGCTGGAACTTGCAGTCTCTTCTTCTGTTGCTTCAATGGAGGCTTCTTAGGTAGCTTCTTCTGGATCATTAGGCAGAGAGGTTGTGTCATCATCTTCGGAGCCCGGAGGAGACATGGATTTCAGCAGGTTGGCGCAGTGTGATCGGCGCTGGGAGAGATGCTTCAGGGATGTCTTCAAATTGACAATGTCCTCGTCAAGCACGGCTATCTCTCGTTCAAGCATAATCGCATCCCTGCTAGTGGTCTTGGTTAGAGGGGCGGCACTTGTGGCTTGACTGGTCTTTGCCTTGGCTTTTGGCCTGACAAGATCAGGAGTATGCTTTCCCTCAAACAACTTGTGGCTCACCACAATTAGTCCTCCTCTTTTACAAGCCTTATCCGATGTTTTCAACACTCCGGGGTGTTGATGTACAAGCAGTTCAGAGATAAGGGATGGAAAGGCAATGAGAATTTTCACAGCAAGTGATCTAGCATGGCGAATAAGATGATCAATCACAAATTGCCCAAAGTCAAGTTTAGATCCAGTACCTATTTGGTAGATCAGTATTGCCAGCTCAGGTTTGATAGATGATGCGTGGGTCGAGGGAGCCCAATTTGCCACTCCAATCCGGAAGAGAATGGAGTACTTGGAAGTAAGATCTGATGCTGCCACTGTGCCTTTGGTCGGCCATGTTCTGCTTTTATCTCCGGTAATCTCTCGGAGGACTTTGTTTAGGTCGGGTGGTGGCATAGATCGAACTCGCTTCCTTCCCAGGAAGTCATTGACAATGTCAGAGGAGATGGTGAAGCGAATGCCTCTGACATAAACCATCTCAAACTCCGGATCATCTGGAGTTCCAAACCCAGTAGGCAGATTTGCAATGAATTCTTTAACCAGGAGGGGATAGTGGTTACCAATGTTTGTGACGGTTCTCATTAATTCTGCCTTCTCCAGGAGCTGTACAATGGCCTCTAGTCCAAGCAGCTCCGATGACAGTGTCTTTTCCGGGTACGCCGTTCTTTGAAACACAAACTCCCACCTTTTTGCACCGTCTGCTGAGTGAAACGACACATTGTCGTAAGTGACACTCACTTTGTTCTTAGCCGTCTTCAGGGCCTTCTTCTTCTTTTCTTCATTAGCAGGAACCTCTTCAACGTCATCATCAGTTGTTTCATCTACCAATCTCCTTGTGGAGATCACTTTCTTCCATTTTTCTTTGACATACATCCTTTTCTTTTTGTTGCTAGGACCTCCAGCATCCTTGACCTCCTTCCTTTTCCTCGTTTCTTTCAGTTTTCCAACCATAACAGCCAAACTTTCATTTTCTTCTAGAACTTTTTTCTTCAGGGATGACAGCACTGTGTGTGCCGTCTCAGCAGCTTCTTCCGTGACATCTTCTCTGGCATCCAGAGGGTTTTCTTCTATGTTGTTGGTGGTGGCATCCTTGTTCTTCTCAGCTTCTTCCAGATCGGTCTCTGGTTTCTTCTTTCTCTTCTCCTTCCTCGGCTTCTTCCGAGTCAGCTATTTCTTCCTCTACTACAACCTTTTCAGTGGCTTTTGGCATGACATCTGTTCCTCCTTCTTCTTCTCCTTCTCCTTCAGCAATGCGTTTCAACCCATGACTAACCGGGGTCAGGTCCTCCTTTTCTCCTTCCGGATTTATCAGTTCCTCTACCACACCTTCTTGAGGTGGGTCCTGGTTTTCCAGCAGTGATTCCAACAAATCACTGTTCCTAGAAGTATCGGCAGAGAAATCGTTACCTGGGATATTTGTTGGTGTTTGAACTGCGACGATTTGCATGGAGGCTTCTCGACTTTCCTGGCCAAGATCAGTCTCCCTTTCTGGCCTAGTTAGGTCAGACATGGAGAATGCAGAGCTTCCGGTCCGAGACTTTTTGGGAACTCGAGTAAAGACTGGCATTGGGGCTTTCTCTGGTGAAGCATCCTTGGGGATTTCTTCTGACTTCTTCAGGGTTTTTGGCCCTTTAATCCGAACTCCATGCTTGTTCGTTTTTGCTTTGCTGCTCCGGGAGCCTTTTGCTTCAGCTTTCTTTGATTCGGAGGCTTTCTTTACGGCTACTGTGCTTCGAGTTTTCACCATTCTTGTGTAGGTCGTGAGATTCGCAGAGCGTGAATGGTGAAGGAGATGAGAGCAAACACAAGAAGGGACAGACTAGGTTTAGATTTTGAAAAAAATCGATTCAAATCTTTTAACGTCTGAGCGTATCTTTCCCTTTCTTTTATATGGGCTTTTGGTATGCTTGGCCCAATGGCATTTGTTGGGATTTTGGACCGGTTCATGAAGAGGCACCAACTAACTCCTCTCAACCGTTTCTGTAACTTCTTATTGTTCACTGATGGTGCACAGACCGAGTGATGATCTGAGACCCTCGAATCTGCTCGCATCTAATGCCTTTGTGAAAATATCAGCAAGTTGCTTCTCTGTAGGAATGTGCTCTAGGATGATCTTCTTATCTTCGACCAATTCTCGAATGAAGTGGTGTCTAATATCAATGTGTTTGGTCTTACTGTGTTGGACAGGATTTTTGGAGATGTTGATAGCACTGACATTATCACAATATAAAGTCATGGCATCCTGTCTGACATTGTATTCGACTAACATCTGCTTCATCCATAGTAGCTGTGTGCAGCTACTCCCAGCAGCAATATACTCCGATTCGGCAGTGGAAAGGGCAACACAGTTTTGCTTCTTACTAAACCATGATATGAGGTTGTTGCCAAGGAAGAAGCATCCTCCAGATGTTCTTTTCCTATCCGATGTGTTTCAAGCCCAATCGGCATCACAATATCCAACCAAGGTAGAGGATGTGTCGAATGAGTATAATAACCCCAAGTCTGTAGTCCCAGAGAATATATAATAATTCTTTTGGCTTGGGAGAGATGACTAACCTTAGGATTAGCTTGATATCTTGCACATACTCCTACAGAGTAGGCAATATCTGGTCGACTTGCAGTAAGGTAGAGAAGACTACCGATGATGCTTCTGTATAGGTGTTGGTCGACGGCTTCTCCTGGATCATCTTTGGTTAGCTTGACATGTGTAGCTGCTGGTGTCCTTTTATGTGAGGGTTTCTCTAGTCCAAACTTCTTGACAATATTCTTCGCATATTTGCTCTGAGATATGAAGATGCTATCCCTTTGTTGTTTGATTTGGAAGCCTAGAAAATAAGTAAGCTCTCCCACCATGCTCATCTCAAATTCTGACTGCATCTGTTGAATAAATATCTCTACCACTTGCTTGACATCCCTCCAAAAACAATGTCATCGACATAGATTTGAGCTATCATTAAATTCCCATCTTCATTCTTCACAAATAGGGTCTTGTCGACTCCCCCTCTAGTGTAGCCGCTTTGGATGAGGAATTTTGTGAGCCTTTCATACCAAGCCCTTGGTGCTTGTTTTAACCCATAAAGAGCTTTCTTGAGTTTATACACATGATCAGGATAGTGTGGGTCAACAAATCCTTTGGGTTGTGACACATATACTTCTTCATTGAGGTCCCCATTCAGGAACGCACTTTTGATATCCATCTGGTAGAGCTTTATCTGTAGATGGCATGATATCCCTGACAGGAGACGGATTGCTTCAAGTCTTGCAACAGGAGCAAAGGTCTAATCGAAGTCGACACCCTCAATTTGAGTATACCCTTGAGCAACTAACCTGACTTTGTTGTGAGTGATGTTGTCAAGCTCATCGGATTTGTTCTTGAAGATCCATTTAGTGCCTATGATGTTCCCTTCACTTGGTTTGGGCACCAGTTCCTATACCTGATTTTTCTCAAATTGAATCAGCTCTTCTTGCATAGCATTGACCCAATACTCATCATTGATGGCTTCATTGATGTTTTTGGGTTCTGTCTTTGAAACAAAGCAAATATTGCCGATCATCTCGTTGTAGTGTTCAGGAGCTTTTGACCGAGTCCGTATGCCTTCATTCAGGTTTCCAATTACTCCAGAGATAGGATGATTAGTCTGGACTCTTCGTGAGGGATTCTTGTTGCTGGTTTCAAGAACTACTTCGTCACGATCGATATTTGGACCAGCATCATCATTTTCTGGTTTACTGCTAGCATCTTCTCTGACATCAGTACTTATATTCTTTCTGACATTGTTGGGAGGATAGGCTCTGTCTTCGTCCGTCGCATCTTCTGAGGCATCTTCGTAGTCATCATCAACAACAACATTGATTGATTTCATCATGGTTTTGGTTCGTTTGTTGAAGACTCGGTATGCGCGACTATTCCTTGAATAGCCAAGGAAGATGCCTTCATCGCTTTTTGGTTCAAGCTTTTGACGAGGCTCTCTATTAGCTAGAATATAAAAAGTGGAGCCAAAGATATGGAAGTACTTAACATTGGGCTTTCTCCCCCTCCATATTTCATAATGAGTCACTGACATACCTGGTCTGAGAGTGACTCGATTGTGGATATGGCAAGCTGTGTTAAGTGCTTCTGCCCAAAAGTGAGTTGAGATGTTCTTAGCCAGCATCATTACTCTAGCCATCTCCTGTAGAGTTCTGTTTTTGCGCTCAACAATGCCATTCTGTTGGGGAATGATTGGTGCTGAGAATTCATGCGCTATCCCTTCTGAATTGCAGAAGTCTGCAAACTTGCTATTTTCGAACTCTCGACCATGATCACTTCGAAGGCGGATGATTTTTCCAATGGTCTCTCCTTTTTCTCGTTGGACCTGAATGCACAGATTCTTGAAGATCGAGAAGGTATCTGATTTGTCACGAGGGAAGTCAACCCAAGTGTATCTTGAGTAATCATCTACACATACAAAGACATATCGTTTTCCTCCAAGGCTTTCAACTTGCATTAGTCCCATGAGGTCAACATGTATCAGCTCAAGTACCCGAGAGGTGGTGATATGCTGAAGCTTCTTGTGTGACATCTTGGTTTTCTTACCAATCTGGCATTCCCCGCAGATCTTTCCTTCAATTATTTTCAGGTTTGGGATTCCTGTAATTGCCTGCTCTGAGATTGCCTTCTGCATACTTCTAAGATTTAGATGTCCAAGCTTTCGGTGCCATAGTTTGGTTTCTTCTGTTTTGGAGACAAGGCACTTGGTCGCTTCGATATGTGTCTCGGGAGACCAGATATAGCAATTATCCGTTGAGCGAACTCATTGTAGAATAGTGACCTGATCGAGGTTTTTAACTATACAGGCTTCCTTAGTGAATTTCACTTCTAAATACTGATCACAGATCTGACTGATGTTAATCAGGTTTGCCTTAAGTCCTTCTACAAGTAATGCTTCAGTCAGACAAGTGGCTCCTGGATGCTTGAGCACTCCTTTTCCAATGATTCGAGCTTGAATCCCATCTCCAAACGTAACAAAGAAGTTTGTATATAATTTGAGATTGGAGAGAAACTCTGGAGTACCTGTCATGTGTCGAGAACATCCACTGTCGAGATACCAGTCCTTGTTTGTTGAAGCACTTAAGGATGTATATGCAACATTAGCTCGATAGACCAGGTTCTTAGGTCTCCATTCAAGGCGGGATGTCTTCGGAGGAGATGAGAGATGCCTTTGATATTTCTTTTGTTGTAGCTGAGCTTGCTTCCTCTCAAGAAGTTGAAAACAAAAAGGTCTTATGTGACCTGGTTGACCACAGTAATGACATATCCATTGATATTGATAAGCTGGTCTTCTGTAGCTTTGTCGTCTGCGTGGAGGATGTCTTCTGGCAGTTACTTGACAAGAACATGTTGTAGACGATTTTATGGCTTTTGTTGTAGGTCGTCCTGTAGGATGTGTTGGGGCATCCAGTAGTTTCTTGTCAGCCATGGCTTGTTGTGGGATAAACTTTGTCGCTGCTGTTGAGGGGACAGCGTGTGTGTACCCTAGTCCCGTCGTATCTTTGGACTGTTTTCCCACTGATAGAATCTTGTCAAGGCTTTCTGTGCTAGGATTCATCATCTTTACCGATTTAGTCATGAGACTAATTTCTCCATTGAGTCTGGTGATTTCACGTTTTAGCTCCACGATCGTCTCTAGAAATCTAGACTTGTCGTTGGTAAGACTAATAATCCTTTCACCTTGTTGATCAAGTATCAGAGTTTCCTTGATCCATCTGGTATGCAAGCCTTTGTATGCCTCGACCAGTTGCTCTTTAGTCCAATTCTCATTTGGAGTTGGATCATCATTGATATTGGCAGCATTATCAACATTACATGCAGGAGTAGTAGTAGTGAATGCAACAAAGTTGCTTACCTCTTCAGATCCGCTATCTTCATTGTCATCATCTGACAGGGTGGCATTGTATCCACGTTTTTGTTGTTTGAGGAAATTTGGACATTCTCTACGGAGGTGGCCGAATCCTTCACATTCATGACATTGAAGTCCTTTCTTGTTGTTTTCTTCCCCACTCCTGTTTGGTCTGTCAAGACTTCCTCCTTTTTGAGCTTTCTGTGGAGCTTTGTTTCTGGCATTTGCTGTGACATTCCGTCCCAGAGACCTTGAGGTCATGAACTTCTTCAATTGCTGTGATCTTCATCTTAAACCTAGGGCTAAGAGCACGCAGGGTTTTTCTTACCAATTTTTCATCAGACATTGGTTCTCCCAGAGAGTAGGATTCATTGGCTAGATCACGAATACGAACATTGAAATCTGCAATTGATTCGTCTTTTTTCATGATGAGGGCTTCGAAGTTGGTAGTCAGGTATTGCAGTTTTTGTTCTCGAACCTTAGTTGTTCCTTCATATGCAACGGCCAGGATGTCCCATGCTGATTTGGCAGTTGTGCATGTGTTGATCAGTCTGAACACGTTTTTGTCAACACCATTGAAGATAGCATTCAGAGCTCGAGAATTTCCCAGTGATTCTTCATCTTCATCATTAGTCCAGTCTTTTTCTGGTTTTTGGCCGATAGGATTGCCATCACTGTCACTGAGTTGTGGTGCATTCCAACCATTGATTATAGCCTTCCATGTCTTGTTGTCTAGGGACTTCATGAAGGCACACATTCGAGCCTTCCAATAGCCATAGCTGCTTCCATCTAGAACAGGTGGTCGATTTATGGATCCTCCTTCTCTGGTATTGTCCATCTTTGATCAAAATATTTTTTTAGGAACTCACCTAAAGCTATAGGTGCCCCCTCTGATACAAATTGAAATTCTGATCAGCTTAGTCGTGCAAGATGCCACACACAATGTTACGCAGGATGCTTATAACGTTGTGTCTTACTTCTTGCGTAGATAATGCAGGACAGTAAATATAAAGCTATAGACAATGACACAGCAGATTGTTTACCCAGTTCGGTGCAACGTCACCTACGTCTGGGGGCTCTCAGCCTAGTGGAAAGATTTCACTTATCAGTAATCCGTCAGAACATACAAGTACCTGTGATCACTCCTAGATCTATACTTTATGCTACGTCTTACAGTGTAATCTATCTCAGGGTCTCCCCCTGAATCCAAGAACGTCTTGATTCCACTCTTCGAGCAATCGCCTTGCTCTGTCGTCTTCAAGTCTTCTTCAAGCTTGGTCGTTGCGTGCAGTCTTCACTCACGACTTCAATAAACCCTCAATCACCTAACTCTCTATAGTTATGTGATGCACAATATCCTAAGCTCAATCTGCAATTTCTCAGCCCGCAGACCTTCACGTCTAAGAACCTTACAAATTGTTGCTAGGAAACAAATAAAGAACCACACGATTGCTAAGGGGGTAGCCTTAGCTTTTATAGCAATCGAGGATGAGTACTAACCCTAATGGGTTTCCTCTCAAGCGCCGTCTTTTTCCTTTTCAGATTAGGAGTCGTTCTGCAATTTCCTAATCGTTTCCTTGCTTCTCTGCCGAAACTGCACTTTCCTGATTTCTGTCGATCAGGATGTTTGCCGAGACGCCGTCCACAATGTCACACAAGATGTCGTAGAAGATGCTTCGACATTCTTTGTAACATGTTTCTTCAGTTCCTTTAAAAATCAGCCAATCTCTAAAACCGTCGTAACTACATGTTGATTGTCAATCGAACTTATATTTAAAACACAACTATAAACTTATCATCTTTCTTATTAAAATTTAAAAATGACAATACTCTTTTATATGGAGGGTAGGAAGAAATTTGTATAACCATGCATCAATTTTTAATGCTGGAATTAAATGGTTAAAAATGAATTGAGGTGGCTTGTGTCTTGAAAATTATTATACACAAAGATAACATGAATTGCTACCATATGAACCATTAAAATCAAACCACCGAGTCTACACTACATACAAGTTTTAAAAGTCATGAAATCATTGTATTCACTAATCAAGCTATGTAATTTTACTTTAACACAATTTAATAAAACTATGTGATGAACTCACCTGCATAATGGATTTCTTTAACTTTGAATGAAGACGAGATCCAGAATCTTAAATACTTGTAGAAGACCATATATGCATTAGCAAAGAACCTCAAGGACATGAACCCTTGTAATAATTAGTTTTCGGCATATATAATTGTTCAATATTGACAAAGTAGCAGATCGATTAGTTGGCAGGACGGGACAGTGGACAGACTCAAGGGAGACGGAAACGAAAACTAATTTAATATGCTGAAATGGAAAAGAAAACATATGACACTGTCAAAACTATTTTAATATAGTGTTATTTAGGTTTATGAGTTCTAAAAACTGTAAAACTAGTCATTTTGCAGGTAAAAATTTTAAGAAATTATAATTATTTAATGGTCACAGCAAACTAAGCTAATATTTATATCTAAAACAAAACAAAAATATCATATGAATAACACAAACCCGCAAATCAAATAAGTAAGAAAGTTTCCTCTTTGAATCAGTAGAGGAGCAAAGTACTTGCCCTAGAACAGCATTAGAGTGAACGAATAGTGAGTTTTTTTCCTCTAATTCTTCACCGAGACACTTATGCACGTTATATCCACAAAATCAACTAATACATGAAGAGGTTTTGAGTTATGCATATCAGATACTCATATTATACATCCCACAATTATTCCATATGTGGGAAAATTAGACCGTGGAGTGTTGGACGCATAAGAAAGAATAGAGAAATAGATTTAGAAAGAAAATTCACCATGACCGTAGAAAAAACAACAAATTCAAGCACGTAAAACCTATAATGTGCTCCCACAAAGAGATTTAGAGAAGGTGTGTTTTAGCTTTCATCATCTATACATGATGCAAATTATACACTCATATGTATGTGCACAAAAGAATGAGCAAACAAGCTAAAATAAACAAAAAAATATATTGAGAACTCAATGAATGATATTGCCTCAGTCACCGTACTCTGCTCCTATTCTCATTACCAAAAAAACAACATATATAACTTATGGGCATAGATTTTCATAAATATAAGCAAATTTACGGCACGCAATATCTTGCTTTTTTGTTGGATCAGTTAAAATTTGGTCTCACACGTTCAAGGTATGACCAATACTCAAAACAAGCATACTAATTTGATCAGTCCAAGCCATTAACACAAACGGATAAACAATAATTAAGCAATCTAGACCATTTTAAGATATATAGTAGATTCTTAAAAACCAAAATACTATGAGTGAGTTACTAAACCTTAAGAACGGTTCTCCGCAAAGACAAATTATTCCCAATTGGACAAGTTACAGAGACATGCACACACGAGCACAAAAGAATGAGCAAACAAGCTAAAATAAACAAAAAAAATATTGAGGACTCAATGAATGATATTGCCTCAGTCACCATACTGTGCTCTTATTCTCATTACCAAAAAAACAACCTATTAACTTCTAGACATAGATTTGCATAAATATAAACAAATTTATGGCACGTAATATCTAGCTTTTTTAGTTGGATCAGTTAAAATTTCGGTCTCACACTAACAAGGAATGACCAATACTCAAAACAAGCATACTAATTTTATCAGTCCAAGCTATTAACACAAACGGGTACAGAATTATTAAGCAATCTAGACCATTTTATGATATATAGTAGATTCTTAAACACCAAAATACTAAGAGTGAATTACTAAACCTTAAGAACGGTTCTCCGCAAAGACAAATTATTCCCAATTGGACAAGTTAAAGAGACATGCACACACGTGCACAAAAGAATGAGCAAACAAGCTAAAATAAACAAAAAGAAATATTGAGGACTCAAAGAATGATATTGCCTCAGTCACCATATTGTGCTCTTATTCTCATTACCCAAAAAACAACCTATTAACTTCTAGACAAATATTTGCATAAATGTAAACAAATTTATGGCACGTAATATCTAGCTTTTTTAGTTGGATCAGTTAAAATTCGGTCTCACAGTTCCAAGGAATGACCAATACTCAAAACAAGCATACTAATTTTATCAGTCCAAGCTATTAACACAAACGGGTACAGAATTATTAAGCAATCTAGACCATTTTATGATATATAGTAGATTCTTAAACACCAAAATAGTAAGAGTGAATTACTAAAACGGTTCTCCGCAAAGACAAATTATCCCCAATTAGACTAGTTAAAATGACATGCACCCACAAATAAAGACAAAACTCAACTATACATAATAATTGTTTATAACATAAAACAATGGCGAAAACAGTAACCATTTGTTTGGTATTTGAGAAACAAAAAGGAAATAAACAGAAAACTTACCTTTGAATCTAAAACAACAATTGCACCCCAACCCATATATAATAAATCCATCAAATTAAGCAAACCAGATAAGGAAAGGAAGAGAGAGTGAGCTAACCCCATAATTTATGCACAAATTACTTGAACCCTAGATGAGTATTAACTTAAAAGAACGAACATTTTTAAAAAAAAAAATAGTTTTCCTTTGTTTTCTCGGGAACCAGACTGCAGAAGCAAAAATGAATATAAAGGGAGTAAGAATAACCAGAGACACGACCAATTGCGTCATTGATTGAATGAAGAGTGTTGTTTCAAAGGTTCGAGTGAAAAAGTAGATAATAAATTAAAATTATAAAACACCATACTCCATTGATAGCAAGTATTTTCCTATTGCTCTTTTTAAAAGTCTCCAAATCTACATAAACACTAAACATGATATCTTGCCAAAGTGAACAAACACAAGAAATTGTCTGATATTAATTTTAAGTTTGCTAAGACCAAATTCATGACCTAGAATAACTTAAAGTTCAATAGGTAAAACTCATCCATGATTCTGAAGGCGCTATATATCGATAACTTTACAAGCCAAACAATTAGCTTCAAAAAGACAAAAAAGAAAACTCCTAGCAGTAGAGACCATACCACTCCCTGAAAGTCAATTATGTCTGTTACAACAATGTCAAACCTAATGAGTGTTCTATGACCAATTTTAAAGAATAGGAATAGTTAGACATTATTCACAACTCGTAGTTTCTGACGCTACAACATCTATAATTAACAGCAGTGAGAAAACCATTTTTATATTTATCATAGTCAAACAAAATATAACACAACATAATGGAACCCATGGTAAACGTCATTTGTTCATATTCCATCCCAGAAAGTGGAACGTATGAATGAAAGCTACATAACACAACAATGACCTAAAAAAACAATGCAATAGAGATAGCAGATGGAAGTTACTATTGATATATTATTTCTGGCAACCTTAGATCCCCATACCCGCATCTGCTTGACTTTTATCCTAGACGAACAGAAAACTCAAAATCAACCATAAATCCTAATCTCCATGCACTACATATTAAATGAGTTTTGTAGAAACTAAGTACTTGCAGAGCCATTTAAGCTAACTAAGTACTGACTATTATGACGATCAATAAACTATATATATGAACCTGTTGTGGTGATCAGTGAAGTAAACTCACATAGCTATTTAAGTATTATGCAAAGGCAAAGGACGCGTTCAATTTTATTACTACTATAAATCGGAATTTTATTACTTATGCCTATCTCGTCATTTAATAAATGTTGGGAGTCTAGAGTCAAATTTCGCGTCAAAGCAGTAAATTAGGGGAAATTTGGTCGGATTATGACAAATAAAACCACATATGATAATAACAAATTAAAATCCAACTTGCCTATGATGAATTGGTGGCGAGGAAGCTAAATGACAAAAAAGATGAGCACATTTTTTGAATGGGCATCAGGGTCCTCTGCTCTCCAAACCTGCCTCCACATAATTGTGGGTGAGAGTGGTGAAGGTGATGAATTGAAGGGATAACCAAATAATTGATTAAAGACCTCCTCTCTCATATCCCCCATTTTTGCTACTCCAAGTCACTTTCTGCAACAAATTAATCACTGTTCACATAATTCAAGTACTAAAAATCAAGAAAGAGATGGCTAATAAGAATTTAGCCCAATGTCCAACATCCTAAAATACTTTACTAACAATTCAATTGATATCGCAACATCAATTACTAATAGGTACATAGTAAAAATAACAAATCAAACTATGTGACATGAACACAAGGCACAAAAAGATATATTTTCAAAACAAATAAAAATATTGATCTGAACCATCGTTCAAAAATAAATAAATACCTCACAAATTCTACGAATCACCAAGTTCATAAAGGATAGACATTTCTCCTTTTCAATTTGAACATCAAGACCCGGTTGAGGAAAATGAAGTTACAAGCCATTTGGAACTCCCACTCTTGCAATATTTTCCAGAAACCCACATTTGTGTGAACACACCAGAATTAAGGTTCCTTTGGAACTCAACTCTTTTTTCATTAAAAAGAGTGTTTCAAAACCATTTAAAATGAAAAAAAAACTAAGGGTCTTGACAAATACTATGTAAAATATATTAAGTAATGAGGAACAATAAAATATCGGCAACAATATACTTTAAATGCTGAGGAGTAAGGAGCAATGTATGGAATAATAATATTTTTTCAGTTTCTCAAACTCTAAAGAATTCAAGACAATTTTGAATGACTCGTAACATTCAATGACTGGACATTTCATATATTCATTAGAATAAATCTGTTTACACGTGTCAATGTCCTTGGATCGAAAAAGTGTCATATCAACTGCTATCGGGATATGCAAATGTAGGCATCCATCAACAAACAAACAAGTATTAACTCATGATATAAAGGATATATCTACCTTGATAGTAAGTAAAAATAGAGGTCACCGAATAATCTCCAGGCTACTAACACCTTTTTTAGTTAAGAGAATTGTAGGCCTCATATTACAGAGAAGATTAAACTTCCGTTTATAAAAGATTGTGGTTTTCCATCTGCACAGGTCTACATCAAATTCCACACCGAAACACTAACCAAAAGCCATCAAGGTAAAAAAGATTAAACTGTAAAGTCATCCCATACATAATATCTGGCTCAAGTAAGGCCTTGACCTGAACAATGAAGAAATAAAAAAAGAAACATAAATTCATACAAATAGATATAAACACGAGCCCAAACCATTCAGGAGTGAGAACAAGAGAGATTCGGTTTTTGTGTTGTCACTCAAATTTGTATACCTTCACTGGCCTAAACATCATTAAGTAGCATCAAGCCATTCAGTTTTTCGTAATTTATTATATCATTATAGAGAAAAAAAAAAATATTTCTTGCAAGGGAATTATGGTAATAAAATAAAAAATGCCAACCCGTAGCATATTGTACATTCTAGAATTTTCAAGAATTTAAGAAATCAAGATCTGAGAGAAAGTACCAACAACAATGGAGATACTCATAGGCCATATCACTATAACGATCCACAAAAATGACCACAGTGTCTTTGAAGGCCTTGTGATCAAGCAACATTGTTGTTATGTCCTGAAACATGATTCATGAGAAAAAGAAACCATTTTTACAGTGTTTAAAGGAGAAAAAATAAGAACCCATTTCCACTATCTGTTTCTGGAAAAAATAATGTTTTCTTAAGAAATATGAAACACAAAGACAAGAAAAAAGAGAGAGCAAGAACGGTACCTGGTTTTAGGAAGTGGGGGACCACTCTAATGGCATATGATATTACCTACAATCTTGGGTCTCCTTGTAACCCATTCTCTCCTGCAAATACTTCTCTCTCCTTGTAACGGTTGGTCCATGTGTTGTGATTGTTTTGGATGAACCATATTTTCAGAGAAAACTCATCAATGGCACATATTGCCAGACAAATAGAGATAAAGGACAGTAAGCAAATACAGAGAGGCTGAGCAGTCATGTCAACGCCTTTGCTCGAGGAATTGAACACCAAGAGGCTTGATTTAATTAATGGAGTTGCCAATTCCTTTCATGCATCTTCAGAGAACTGATTTCTTCTGGACGGGTTGGCCACCATGAGCAATTTATATCCAATTTAAGCCAGAAAGAGATAGAATTTAAAGATAATGTGGAAGAGTTTAATAGAAAAGCAAGGAAACTGGAGTTATATATAATAAAAAGCGCGAACTCATTGGCAATACGATTAAATTCATTTTCTAGCTACACCAATCCTCAGTAACTTCAACATTATTCCAATTGATTAAATAAACATATACAATATGGAGGATGCATAGTAAATATAAATTAACTTATAAAAAAGACATGTTTTCATCATCAAACATGGATTTACTGCAAATCAAAACCCACAATCATTATCATTTGTTGAAGTCTATGAACGGTGGTGAGCAATTATATATAGGATGCAAGAAAGTATGATTTGTTTCATCATCCAATTACTTTTATGCCACAACTGTTATCACATAATTACTTTTATGCCACCCTTCATAGTGATAGTGAAGTTGGGATAAGGAGGGATAAGCAAAGGCAAAGGGTATGTGATGAATCGATCATATAAGATAGGATATTAGAATGGTCAATACTTATTAGGGATAATGTGAAGGATATGTTGTACTTATGTTATGACATCATCTTATACCTAAATGTTGATGGTAGTAATATTTTTCACATGTCAAATGCATAACTAAATGCAACAAGCTTGACACGAACATCACGTGTTCTATGTGAGAAACTTTTGGACAAATATAAACGAAACCCCATATTTGCAAGCAAATAACATTTCAAGCAATCAACATCAACAATTCTGAATGCAACCTCAGCCCTTCGTTGTAGTCTTGCTTCTCCCTCAGCTTCAATGTCGTCCAGTTTCAACAACTACTTCATCATCAATTCTATGGACATATTAAACTCCTTTGTTAGCAACCTGAGTTCCACCATCAACCGCTATCTCCAAGACGGAGACCTAACAATATAATAATCAAGTGAATTTCAACTTCCCGTGGTTTATAGCCACCAACCATAAGTAACAAAAAAAGGGAAACACGGAGACTCACCCTTTCCGATAGCTTGTCAACCTCTTCTCTAACTGTAGCAACGGCTTCACATTGTTTTGATATCACAACATTTCTTCTCTTTGCCTCCTCAAGCATCCTCCCTTTTCTCTCCACGTCCTTCAAGACTATAATTTTTTTGTTATCTTTCACACCCACCATTTAGAGGTGCTCTTCATCGTCCTTTTCCTCTCCCCTGAGCATTTTTTATATTTTAGGGGTAAGTTGTCCCAAAATAATAATAGGAGTACTAAAAAAAGAAAAAAATTAGTTAGAGTATAAAAGTGAAAATGTGATATATTTGGGTGTACAAAAATATAATTTTTCCTTAACATTATGCAAAGTCACGGCCTCCACCTAAAATGACTATTATTTTGACATATTGATGTAATTTTCGCATTATCTTTCTTTTTCTTCATTTCTGCAGTTTATAAAGTGAAGGTTAAAATGTAGGAAGAAGGTGATTTAAATGTCCAGTTCTTGAAGAATATTGATTTCATGAAACCAAATATAGGGAAATACTAAAATATATACTTATATCATACTATTCCCATTCTGATTTCATAATAAAGACCTAATAAGTTAGGTGTCCAAATCTCATCCCGAATGTTTTTGGGGCTACAAATTCAAAAGATAGCCGCTTGCTAATTAAGTAGATTAGGTTTGTGCATACCTTTGTTTTTGGCTGATCAGTTATGGTAAGTGACGGTATTTCTTATGAAAAAGGTGTTATTAAGGTAGATTTTATTAATCAATTAAATTTACATATACTTTCCTATATGGAATGACCTTATACTCACTAGTTTGAGTTCAGCTTTTGATGGGTACGTAAATAAATTATAACTTACGAAACAAATTTTGTTTTGAAAAATGAGTGAAATAAGTTCCGCCAAACCAACAGTAAAACTTGATGTCACATTGTTCCTCTGTCCTAATCAATCACACAAGCCTAGGTGGGTTGGTTCGGATAAATATCTCAATTAAAAACAGTTGCTTTAAAATATTTGTCACTGTACCTTTAATGACAAAAATATGATTTGACGAAAAGAGTTTTTCTTTAAGATAAAATTTCTAACAACATAATTTACAATAAAACTAAACCATTTTATAAAACAACTAAACCATATTTATCTAATCAATTCTCCACATAGCAGCTGCTATATGTATAATGAATCCTAGGCACTAGGCAGTGCTCTTAAAGCATCTCTAACAGTGCTTTATATTTAAAAAGTGATTTGTATTAAAATTAAGGTAAAAAGTTAATTTTTATGTTTAACTCTAACCATGTTCTCAATAATATTTTTTACACTTTAATGATAAAAAGTTGATAGCAAAGAGAGTAAAGTAAATAAAATATAGTAAAAAATTAAAAATCAATATGAGAGAAAGAGTGGGAAGCTCCCCACATTTTCACACTCTCTCTCTCCTCACATGTAAGGAGAGAGAAAATGTGGGAGCTCCCTATTAGAGGGAGTCATACAGAGAGCCTCATTAAAGTGCAATTTTTACATTTTCACTTCAAACAATAATTTTTTATCTACTGTACGGAGTTATATTGGAGATACTCTTACGTCTTCTCATTTTCTTTTCTAACCGTGTGCCATTAAAAATGATAGTAATGGCAATGAAGAGTTAATTCAAGACCATAAATTCAAAATAATAACTAATTATGCATGAACTGTTTAAAATATAAGCATACACATCATTTTAGCTTAGATATAAGCATACACATTGATATGCAATTATGAATATAAAAAAATAGATTATCCATTAATTGAAGTAATGATAGAAAATACACGTAAGAATTGAAGTGGAAGAGTTGAAACTAAATTATTTAATAATAATAGAAAATACACGTAGGAATTGAAGCGTAAGAATTGAAACTAAATTATTTAATATTTTATCAACTATTATTTACTATCTCTTAATTAGGATTTTAATTTTTTATTTCGTAATTTTCTCTTCATATATTCCAATTCCAATAACCAGTGAGGGGCCCGCACGATGCACGCTACCCACAAAAACTTATTATATTAATGCAACACAGTAAAATCATTTTATAATTAAAGCAAATTTAGAGTTCGAACTTTAATACGTTAGTACAATAACATTAAAAAATTTTAATACATTACGGAACAAATCAATCATAAAGTTTCTTATTTTCTCGATAATGTTTTCATAAAATTGGTAATTTGATTTGAGAAAACACTTCCAAAAGAAAAATATATACAAATTTTTTATACATGCGTGCTGGTGGAACCACTTTCTTATCGTTATTGGTCCTAAGTTTTGACCTGAAAACAAAGTTAACACCCTATGGATTTGACTTACACAAATCCAATACAGATATTAGATGTATAATATTATTATATTTATCTTATATGAAAGTGTGTGATGAAGAGTTGCATATGTAATTATCAATGGATGTGACCATTGGTGAAGAGGTGTATACTCTGTATAAATATAGTATCAATAATAAATGGAAATCAACACTTTAACATTACATTTATATATTCTCTAACATGGTATCAGAGCTTTAGATTAGATCGTTTCGTTGTACGTGACTTTCCCACTCGTTAATTATGGTTTAACGGGTGGGCGAGACAATGTTGTTCCATTTGTTTTTTTTGCGTATCACCATCTAACATCCATTTTACTCACAAAATCGCACTCACGTAGTCTCATCAAACCATACCCTTCTTATTACTTATTAGTTCTATCATTCCTTCACAAATTCATCATCTTTTTTCTCTCAATACAATATCGGACCGTCCCCCTTCGACGTAGATGCTTGTCTTGCACCGTCGTAATTGCTTGATTATTTCGCACCGACGTAATTGCTTTAAGTTTGGTGGTATATCTTAAAACCACTTTAACACCATCCTCATGAGACGTAGTTGCTGCATCTTCTCCCCAATCTCTCTTTTGATCATTCTCCTTCTGCCTCTCATCTTTTATTCAATCTCTCTCTATAACTTTTGATTATAATCTCCCTTAGTTTCTTTTTTTATATTCATAGTCTCTCCCCTTATTCCCATCTCATTTTTATATTTCTCACCATTCTTAATTTCTAATCTCAAGCTCGATAACTAAAAGAGATTAAGCTTGTGTGCTCCATGCACCATCCTTGCATCAATTTGTCAACATCTTCATTAAAGAACTCCCGACGGCTCTATTTGAAGACTTTCGACCCAGTCTGAGCATCCAGTCTATTCTTGCTCCGACTGCGGGGTAATATTAGATGTATAATATTATTAGATTTATCTTATATGAAATTGTGTGATAAAGAGTTGCATATGTAATTATCAATAGATGTGACCATTGGTGAAGAGGTGTATATTATGTATAAATATAGTATCAATAATAAATGGAAATCAACACTTTAACATTACATTTATATATTCTCTAACAACATTTAACCCACTTTGTATGGCTAAAATGTCTCCAATACCTCAAAAAGTCTTAACAATGCTCTTTTCTGAATTAGATACACCAACCCACAAGAAAATCACGTGAAACAAAATTTTTTTGAAGGAAATAGCATTGCAATAACATACATCGAACACCTTGTCATGCATGCCCTTGTGGTAGCAAACAACGACCATTTTCTCAAAAAAGTGTGAGGAGTGCTCTTAAATTTCAATCATAATAAACACAAAATTAGTTAAAAAGATATTTCTAAAATATATATAAAAAAATAATAATAGGCACAACTCTCATATTCAAACAATCAACCAAAACAAATCAGAAAAAAATTTCCAACAACGTCAGTAAATAGAGCAAGAAATATAGAGGGACTCACCAGTTTGGCGTAGGGATCAAGAACCCGAAAGTGTTGTTCAAAATCTAAGAGGTAAAGCCAAAATAATGGTTGAAATTGAACAGATTTTCGTGCTACTTGATTTTATCATACCATTTGAACTGATAATAATTTAATAAGCAATTTAGAGAATATTGTACCTACATCGTCATCACCAATCAGACTCTATTTCAATTCCCATAGCAAGCATGCAACAATGTCACTAACATTAGCCATGGCCTAATACCATAGTCTCAAAAATTCTAATCATTCAACAAATCACAATACGTGAAAAAATAATAAGAGGCAGAACTCTCATATTTAAATAATCAACCAAAATTGAACTAAAGCAAATCAAAAACCAATTTCTAACAATGTCAGTAAACAGAGCAAGAAATAGGGAGGGACTCACCTAGCTGGTGTCAGGATCAAAACATGTATACAAATTCTTGAGGTAAAAATAAGCGGCCTCCTCTAACCATCATCGAGCCGACATCTTTTCTAAATCCATGCTTGCTACCGAGATTGCTACAAATTCCTAACAAATATTTATCATCAAGTGACTTACACAATCAAAAATCTGAATGCTTCAAATAACCATTTTGTTCAAAATTAGATTATCTGGTTTTATTTTTCCAGAAAACTAAAATAAGAGCATATAAAAAGCTGAAAACACATATACTCATTTATTAATAATCAAACAAAAATGAAGAAGATTCAAGATTGATGTAAATGAAGATAAAATTAAAAAAAGAAAAGAAAAAAAGAAGAAACCCAAAATATATAGTCACCGAGGATCAAATTAACAAACAATCAAGAAGAGTCATTTCAAAAAAATCAAGAAGAGTAAGATTGAGGGGAAACAATAACAAAAAAATACTTCTTATATGCATTTTAGTGGGTTTATGAGAAGAGACAATAGCACCACAAAAGCGGTGACTTGAAAATACAACGTGGACTCCTTGCTTCTTTAGTAGATGTTATCAATTATTTACAATAGGTAGTTCCATGGAGACTTTACTCTTCATTGTAAACAGGGAAAATGACACTTTTGTGAACCTAAATATACACTTCTCTCACTTTCATACCCTACCTTTTGTGCACCGGCCGGAGGAGATTCCCCGGTTGACACGCCAAAGTTATAAACTAAATAAGATAGAGGGAGAGAGGGAATAAGAAATTGACCTCTACAACTTTTTATGGTATGTCATAATAGTCTAAGAATGTTGAAACTAAACGAAAAGGTCACCACAACATGTAACAAACAAAAAAGAAAATGCTTACACGAATGGTAGTAAAAAAATTCCAATACTTCACCCCCTAAAACAACAATGAACAACTCAACAACTTACTTGATATTTGCAAGAAATTTTTACACACGAAACTAACAAAATCAATGGATCAATTAACACTAAACCAAAATCAACACCCCAGAAAAACTCAAATTACTTGAGCATGACCATTATCAACTTACTAGAACATGAAGTCAACAAATGAAAAATAATCTTATAATACTACAAAAGTCAATGTCTTTAACATATAGATTCAAGTATATTAACTTAGTCTGTCATGAGTAACAACTGAATCCAACTATCCAAGCCATACCTCGTAACATTGATCCACTTTACAAACACCACATTTCCAAAATTACCATTCCAAAACTACAAAAATACCTAATATATGTTAGGTTTGTGCCCTAGTCCAAAATAATTCTTCAATCTATATTGTAACGGACATCATTATTCTACATAATAAAAGGCATAATATTACTAATGTGTTGTAGTAATATATCTAATGTGATTTGATCTATGTCATAATGTGTGTAATCACTTATAGTAGAACTATAGATCAGAAAGAGTTACATTCGATAGAGTCCCTGATCAGCTAAGCTTCTTCTGAAGCGATCAGTATAAGACTAACTCCTTGTGATCACGCTCTACTGATCATGGCAAAGATGTGCCAGAGTTATATCATAGATATCATCAGGTCGATGATATCGGACAACCCGATTGTGAGTATGCTGCATAGATCCAGTCATGAGATACTCACATATCGTAACTTGTCATTATATCCTAAGACCAAGGAGTCTTTGTGTACACTATGTAACAAATACCTAAGTTTGACCTAGTCTAACGTTATCTGTAAAAGGGTAGCTATAACGGCTTCGATTGGCTTTGGCATTTATTACACTAGTGAACTCGAAAGGCGTCTGAGGAATTTATCACTCATACTTCGGTATGAGAAAGATATCCGTTTAGGCCACTTGATGAGTATGACTGAAGAAAGAGCATGGCCATGCAGGTGATACCTTAGTATCAGTTTTCAGTCATCTCAGATATCAAGAAACAGTGATTGATATATTAGGGTGACCATTCTATGCCTATTGATCAATCTGGATATCGGTTTGATAAAAGGACAGTGACATGTACGATAACAGGTTAAGTCGAATAATCGATAATCACGAATATTGGATAATCATAATGTCTTGCTAGAGGCCACTTATGATGGAAAGGGTAAAATAGTAATTTTACCAATCTGCCAATTATTCGTGAGCCTAGGGGTCACACGCATTAAGCACGATACATGACAATAATTATGGATGAGAATTGAGAACAATTCGGTAGTTTTTTGGCCTAAGGTTTTAACCAGACGGTTGAAGAAATCAATTCGAGAAAATTGAGCCGTTTTGACTAAACCGAAATTAGAATTCAAGTTAATGGGTTTAATTTGGGTTTTAGTTAAACGGGCTTAAAGCCCATTTAGGGATTTAAGATAAGAGAGGGATCAAATGCAAATAAGAAAGAATAAAGGGATAGATAATGCAATTTTAATTTTGAAATTCAATTTAATTTCAAATTAAAATCACATAATATCTATTCAATTATCTCTTGAATTTTTCAGCAACTTCCCCTCCTTTCTCTCTCCTTCATTGCTGAAACCTCTCCCTCTCTCTTCCTCTATTGTTGCTCTTGTTTTCTCTCAAAATTTCTAGCAAAATATTGAGTGAAAAATCATTTCGGTTGTGGTGCTTGTGTGGACTTGATAGAGAGAACACTACACTTGTGTTTTTGTCGATTACAAGAGGTAAATATCAGATTTATATTTATGTTTATAACATGTTCAAATGGCATTAAGATCTTAGCTTTTTACGATCACCACGGTTACATAAAGTCCGCTGCATGATATTCATCGTTTGGAACCCGTGGTGATCTCTTTCAATCTAGTGCAATAACCCCCAAATGTAGACTCACAGGGAAAAGACGAAAAATGATATATTAAACACCCGCTTCTCAGCTTTGCACTCTGACATGAAAAACATATCTTGTGCCCATTATTTTAATTGAAGACAGTTTGGCAGTCCATATACAAACATTGTTCATATGGTTACACATATGTAAATCAACATTAACTCCAGACGGTGAATTGAAGTGTCAAACCAAATATCATGAGGGAAGATTTCACAAATAATGCCAAACCAAATATCATGAGAGAAGAATTCACAAATAGTCCTTACAAGATGGTAAACAAAGCAACCAAAAAAATTACCTCGGCTATCTAGGGTCTCTATAAAATAACAATACAATGTTGAGAAAATAGCATACCAAATTCGAGTGTCCATAAAATAAACATGCATTTCATGTCATAAAACACCGAAGATATCTTTAATAAAGACAATTTAGTGTGTTGGCTACTTGGCACCATATAACTTGCAAGTAACAAATATATAAATTAGTAATACGCACAACAATTATCGGTGGCCATACTGACAAAAGCGGTTCCCTATGGTTTTTTTAATTGCATTTACAAAAAAAGTGTAACATAAAACAACGAATTAAATTGAATTTTTTGTGGAGCGTGAGGGTAAATACTTCCAGAGAAAATTAAAGACCTCACTTCACACATGTGAGATCCTGAATTCGAGTCTTGGTACATGCTAATAGTGTAAGATGTGTTCAATTATTGTCGATAAAAAATGATAGGCAAATTTGACTCTACGGGTACTCATTATATCTTTTGATGGCTTTACAAGAGGTTTTATCTGGGGAAGAAACAAGCGATAGGTAAAAAAGAAAACAATCATGAGAGTCCCCATATAACCAACTTACTATATAAAAATAGCAATGAAAAAGAAGAAAATTACCTGGACATAATAAGTGGATGCAGAAATAAATCAGAGAGATTCCAATAGATCTGCAGACTTACATGACTTGGTTTTACTTCATCACCCTCCAAGACTACACATCAACAATCAATAATTTTTGTGAAAAACAATTCGTCACTTGTAACTTTTTCTTACTCCTTTTATATATATAATTGATTGATTTGAAAAACTTTTTCTTACTCCTTTTGAATATATATAATTGATTGATTTGAAAATTGTTTATGTTAAATTATATTTAGGAATTGTACAAGACCTTCATGAATCCTAATATCTATAAATATCATGTAAAATTATCAAAAGGGTTTATTAATCTAATGATAAAAGTTTGGTTTTGTCCCTCGTATTATTAGCAAATGTTGAATGTACTCATTCGACGCAGTTGATTTACAACTGATTTCAACTACAACCACAAGGACAAAATAAGCACCATGTCCGCCCAGTCTACGGATATAGTGCGTTGTTAACCTTTACGACCTGAGGCTCTTTTATGGTTAACACTCCCCTACAAAAAGAATTAAGAGCAGGTAATTTCCTTATGTGACTTGTCAATTATTGCTTTTGTCCTTTCTCTAATTTTATTTACCATGATTACTAAATTATGGAAATGAACATGACATAACAGATGAGGAAGAGAACACATCCGTTTTGTGAGTATCGTCTTTGGTCTCAGTCATAACTAGGGCCGTTGTATATGTTGACAATGGCTTGAATGCTATGGGCGTGGCAGTTGTCAGTCCTGTTTTCAAAGACCTTAACATTTCAAAGGCTGAGCACTAGAGATTCCTATTTGTAGGCAGGTTATGAACATTGATGTTCTGATTATTCAGTTCAGTTTTTTCTTCACCCCTTAGGACTTGGAGGGAGAGAAATTTTCTTATAGAGGATTGGAGTCAAGATTATGATATCTTCTAACACTTAATGCTTATGTTAAATCTGTAATACATGTAAGCTGCTTTGGTTTTAAACTCTTAATATTCCACTATTTGGGTTTATAATAGTATTTTGGTGACATATGGCGTCTTAAAAAGTTGACATTTGGGGTTAGAATTGGTATAAATTGTAGTATATGGTTGGGAGTAGAAAATGATAGAAAATAAGCGAAATGTCAAGATCTGCGCTCCATGTTACTGACACCTGACACCACATTTTCATAATAAATTTGTAGTTATTTGTAACCGCTTGCACCTTTACATTATTATCCACCTTTTCGTTTCCATTCCATTATTTTCTTTTTTTTTTATTTGTCACTTCCTCTCATTATCGGATTCACAATCACCACATAGTGCCGCATTGAAATCATTACTAGCGGATCAAGCCAACAATCTAAATCTAATCTCTCAAGCAAAATATTGGGGAATGGGACGGGTTCGGGATAGAGGGAGAGATCGCTGGAGATGATGACCTCGGCAGCCGTGAAGTACCTTTTCCACAGTCGAAGAGTTTTGGAGGTCGATTCTCTTGTTTTATCGGGTCTCTATCTGTCAAAATTCTTTTGGGTTGCCTCAAGGCCGAAATGTTTGTTAGGCCCATTTTTATGCTATACTATAATTTAATTTTGGATTCTATTGATGTGAATGAAATCTAATGGTTTGTTTTTTGCTTTTGTTTGGACACTTTGCACGCGGCTAAGAATACGAAGAAACATTGTGTCGTATGTCCGTTTTTAGATTTTCAATTTATATTAATGATGTCAATCTTTTCCATCAATGTTTGCTGGTTAATGCTTCTTTAGACTCTAAAGTTTTCCTGTTTGTATTTTGGTAGCTAGCTGTTTGGTAGTGCATGCAAACCAAATCTCATGTCAGTGTATTGAGAATAATATTTGAGTTCTGTAAACTCTTATGTGATACATCGGATTAACCTTTTGGTTGATTTTCATGCGGTGTACATTTATTCTATTCATTTCATGCCCTTTTTGTTTTTGTCAGCATAAAATAATGTTTTTTTTCTATTTAGCATACGCAGTTGCTTAAGGTTATCGATAGCTGTTGAAAATTTTTCTTTGGGAGCATGGTAGGCACTAGGAAGTGCAATAAAGGGGAGTTCTGATTGGGTTAAAAGATACTGTAGTGCAAATTAAACATTTTTGAGTAATATAAAACATTGTTGATGGGTGCTGCAATTCGTTGTATTGATTCATGATATATAACGGGAATATGGAATAGGTTGGGAGTGGTTGTTGGGAGTGGCTGTTTTGGTGACACCTGGTTTTGTGATTTGTATATATTTTAGTATATGGTTATGATCGGTTTTTGTGGGGTTGACACCTGGGGGCCCCCTTTTATTTGGTAACGTCTGACTTTACATGGGTGCTCCATGGTGGGCTGAGAAGTTATTTTTTTATTAGAAATTGCCGACTTATTGCCTACACTATTTCAGCTTTTCAAGATTGCCATAATCACTCACACCAATTCTTGAAAACATATTAACCATATTTTTCATTATGCTCCAGTTTATTTTTCATTTCCATTGATCATGACATTATTCGTTTACCTTATAGTTATTTTTCTTTTGGTTTGTTTTGTTTTATGGGCAAGTGGAGATTATGGTGGTTGCAAGTTTTGCGTTGGTTTCGATTCATTTTTAATTTTTCGCGCATGTGGATATTGCAATTTTATAAAGCTATTTCAGAGATTCCAAATATGCACTGAGAACAACGTTCACCTTATCCCTTTCCTCATCTTCTGTACTGTCATCTTCTGAATCTTCTCTCATCCCGGTGTGTCTCTAAATTTTATAGTTTCGTTTTCTTCAGGATGTTAATTGCCGTCCATTTCATTTTTGATTATGTGATTTGGTTTCATAGTATTAGCAGCTGGTGAATAATTTATGGTTTGTTGTTCTGTAGTTTTTAATTTCGAGCGTTGATGATCCTCTCCAATTTTAGTTTTTTTCTATTGTGTCCTTAGATGACTTGTCAAAACCAGTTTTGTGGGGAACTTATAAAGGAATCATTGATACAATTATTTTGGGTATGTCATACACCAAGATGACGATGAATTGAAAGGGCATCGATAATTTCTTCTACAATTCTTCCTGCCCATTTTTTTAAAGGTCAATTTTTCCCGAGTATCATATCAAGTACTAACTTGGTGAAGCCATCATCTACTTACTAATAAATACTCAATCTATTATGCATGTATTTTCCAATTTTTTTTATGTGAATGGGATGACAAGAGCAAGGTATAGTTTGCTTTGTTATATAATCACCATTGCTTCCTCAGCTTTTTGCACTTATCATAAATACCATTGCAGTTGGCTACCATTGGTTTTGCGACAGATGAGAACCCATTTGGCGTGGTTCTTGGTGGAATTTTGTAAATCGTGCTCATTTTATTTTACTTGAATGGTGTTGTTATGATCATTAAAGGTATACCTGCAAATGGAAGGTTCTTTTTGTGTGTGCACCATATTCATATGTAGAAATACATTTGAAGGATATTTGTCGTGCTTTAAATTTTATGCACAAACCAAGAGAACAGTTACATGAGAGTGTTTATAAAGTAAAATTTTGTTATCAGGCTAGAAAGAAGTGATGTGTTGATGGTTCAGGTTTAACACTAACAAATGCTTTCGCCCATATATGGAACCTAATAATACCCTACAATAAATTACACATTTGCATCTATTTCTCTGCTGCTGTAATTGGGGGAAGAGCTTGGTATCATGGATATGAGAAAATAATATTTTTAATAAATTGCAGCATTGGATTGAGTTATAAATAGTTTAATCACTTGTGTTAATGTCAAATTCGGTTGCTGTGATTAAATCCTTCCCTTCACCAGTGGAGTCATGGTTCTAATGCATCGTCCATGGTTTATCAGTTCTCCTCACACTATTATTGTTGTGATTTATTTCAATTTGATCTGTAATTTTTTTTATCGTCGCGTGATTGGTGATTGGATTAATTTCTGAACATTTGTAATGGAGTTGCTCGTTTAGATTAACTGTGAGATAGGTGAATAAAATTTTCTCATTTTTATATTGACAATTTTGAGTTGGTAGTGGTGGTGGGTTTGTGACTTGTGGTGGTGTCAATATTAATCGAGTATTAGACGTGTCAAAGCATCGGAGAATGTTTGCTCAGGCAAAGGACCCAGGGAAGGGTCATGCTTATCATATACGTTTCTTGGAGGTACTCATTCTCAATTTGCAACAAACCATCATCTTATTACAGTCTGTATTCTTAGTAGCGTAAAGTAGAATGTTATCTCAACAAGTTAATCAAGCAGGAAAATGGTGTGTTGATTATAAGGGAAAAGTTTGAAACGTGTTGGTGCATTGCAGTACTAAGTTGAGTTCAATTTTTCCCCATCTCTCAAAAGTTGAGAAATATGAGTGGTTTTTTTTTGTTTTTGAGACAAAAATAATGGGAGCTTTTTTTGTTTTGGTTGTATGACTTACTGTGAGCTTTTTTGTCATTTTCTTTTTCTTTGCCAAGGAGAAAAATAAAACAAAGTCAATGTTTGTGCTCTTTATTCCCCCCAACTATCATGCTTTCACATGAAATAATGAGTGGTCTTTGGTGTATTATGTAGATGTGGTTAATTAGGCTCTCATTTTACCTGAATCAAAATGTTTTATTTTGCATGTAGACAACATCTGTGTGTGCTTGTAGTTTATACATAGAAGGGAAACATACATTTTTCTGATAGTCATGATCTAACTCTGGAGTGCTCTTATAGACCTACAAGACGATTTGTTATTTTTACACATATATAAATGTTCAGATAGTAATTAGCTTATGCATCTTTAGGCCACACATGTAAAGTACAGTTTTTCTGTTTGGTAGATAATTAAGTTTCAGCTGAATAGAATGCAGTAGACGTCCATGGACAGAGATTGAGTTTTGCGGTTAGCGTGTCAGGGTTTTGCGTTCCTAAAAGAATTTACATATTCATACCCATGATCTGGCTGAGTTTTTTCTATGAATAATGTTTACTGAGCCAACATCATTCTCTTTGTTTATCATAATAATATAAAACTTCTCAGCTCACAACAAGGAAAAAAAAACTACAGGAAACCAATTTGTAGATTTGTATGCTAGACAAGTTTGGTTCGACAATTTGTACGACAATCGTGTTATGATTATGAATTTGTGTGACTCGTATTGATGTGATAGTGCATTTTATTGTGAGGATTTGTGTCATTGGAGTGGTGTTATGGTAACCTGTGACTTTTGATTTTGTGGTGTTATGGTTTTGTTGGGGTTGATGTGTTGTTCAGAGTCTTGAATTGCACTTACTAAGGACGATAATAAGGTTGTGATGAACTATGAAATTGGGGATTAGTTGTTTAAGTGGTATCTAGAGCTTGATTGTGTTTGGAATTGGAGTTAGTAACACTATTGAACGCATATAATAATTACTTTGTTTTGGTGAGCTTGAATTGAGTTGTGGTCATGTTGTTGGACATTGTTAGTTTATAGAATCTTTGTGTTTTTTTTAACGTTTTCTGAAATGTCTTCAAATGTGCAATATTCTGGTTGTGCTATCAAACGGAGTCAATAATATTGAGGAGAACTCTACTGGCATAGTACGAAGCACCAACTACTGCTGGAAGAGGTAGTCGACATGGTGCTAGAAGAGATAGAAGAGGCAGACTTGCAGCTCTGAGATCACCTCCACAAGATCCAGCTGAACTGGATTTTATCTGAACAGGTCCAAGAACATCCGGAAGGGGTAGATGGTGTAGAATAGCGATGAATCATGATAAAAATGACAAATTATTGGGTGTTGGGTTGGGTCTTGGGGCCGGGGGTACGCTGATTTGGTGTAAATTGACACTTATTTATTTATTTATTTTGTTTCTAAAACATATTTGTGATACTACATAGATTTACATTCCTTTATTTCGACGACATTGATAAACAAATTTCTAAAGAAACTTGCATTTTTGGTGCGTTTTGACGAGGATTTTGATGAGCATTGTGATTGTGGGCTATCGGACAGTAACAACGATGATGATAGGACCTCGATCATGCTCGGATGTGTCTTCGATTAAGGAATTAAGAATTATTTTATCCATTTTTATTTTATTTTCATAATTACTTTCTACCTCATTTGGAGTATGATTTTAAGACTTTGAAAGTAAATTAACATTTCCATAATTTTAAAATTAATGAAATAAATTTTAAAAATTGAATAAATTTTAAAAATTCGACAAAGTAAAAGAAAATGAAAATTTATTATCATTTTAATTTTAATTTTAATTTTAGTGTGTAGAATGTGTTCGTGTAATTTAGTGTAAGAAACTGATTTTTATATTTGAGTTAATAAATCTCTTAATTTTTATATATGGTCAATAATATTCAAATAGAGTTTGAAATTCTAAATCGTAGCCGAGTCAAGAAGTCGAACACAAAGTCGTAACTTGTGTATCGACTACTTGCCTAAAAGTAAACCGTAAGCGTAAACAATAAACAGATAATAACGACACCAGAGATGATTACCCAGTTCGGTGACTCCGCACCTACGTCTAGGGGCACTTTGCCAGTGGAAAGGTTTTTCACTATCAGGTCGTCAATAGTACAACTTCAAGCACCAACTAGCTATCACACAAGCTATTGTCCTAAGCTACTATAGATCTCACCGTGAATCACCTCGACCAAGGGCCTCTCCCCTTGTCTTTAAGATACTCTCGATTCCACCCTTCGAGCAAGCCTATGCTCGGTGTCGTTGTCTTCTTGGACGGCGTTGTGAATCTTCAATCACAAACAAAAACCCTAACCGATCCAAACATTTAGTCTTCGCGACTTACTGTTTTATCGGAGCAAAGACCCGTTCTAGCGAATCTTAATCAGCCTCTCAACACGCCGATGGTGCACGGTTAAGAGCTCTGAGAAATCTTGCAATTGTTAGAACAGGAACGGATGATCTGCTAATGGGAAGCCAAGGGCTTTTTATAGCAGCTCACATTCCTAATCCTTCTCGGATCAGGAACAGGAAAGCCAGGCAAGGTGTTGCCGCCGTCCATGACAGCTGGAAGTCGTCTTGCCTGTTCTGACTTCCTGAATAAATCAGGCAAGTATGGTTGCCGCCTTTTGCTGACGTGTAACTGCCAGCTGGAAGTCGCCTGACTTGTCGACGTCACTCTCTTGCGTTCCAATTCTTCGTGGCGCCTTTCTTCTTTCGCTCCAAGCTTCGTCGAAATAGGAAAGCTTCAGATCTTTCCTAATCTGGACCGTAACAAGTCGCTCCACATGTCATGTAACATGTTGCACGACTTCTTACTTTTGCGCTAAAAAATTATGCCAACAATTAAACGTAGCAACAATCTCCCCCTTTGGCAATTTTTTAGACAAACACCTTTTTAAGCCCATCGTCATCTTGTGGCAGTTACGCACAGCAAGTGATATATCTTGTGGCAGTTACGCACAGCAAGTGATGTGACTTCTTTCTCCAAGTAGGCACATCGTCGTCACCTTGAGGCAGTTACGCACACAGCAAGTTATGTGACTTCTTGTGCGGCTTCTGGTTTATCTTCTGGAGCGGCTTCTGGAGCAACTCCTGGAGCGGCTTCTGGAGCGGCGACTTCTATGTACATCTTTCGGCGCGACTTCTGGTGTAACTTCTGGTGTAGCTTCTGGTGTAGCATTTGGCGTAGCCTCTATATCTCCCCCTGTTTGTCTAACAATATTGCCAAAGGCAATCATATAATGAAATTCGACTAAACAGCAGGGTAAAACCAGCTCACACCATGAGCAAAATAAACAGCTCAAACATGAGCAAATATCCAGAAAATAAAAAGTCATAGTGTGCGGAAAATTAACTCGGACAGACCCCGAGGATTTAAGAGTGTTGTGGAACAAAGTTATCATAGCAATTTCAGAGAAATATTTAAAACGACGTGGAGTCGTCAACATTATCTTCAGCAACAGCAGCAGAGCGGAGGTCATTGAGCAGAGCTTCACAGGCGACTTTGCGGGTTGATAGCATCGCGATTGACTTCTCCAGATCATCGATCATCTCCACCAATTCTTCCTCCATCCTAGTGCCAATTGGTCCTGAGGGTCGAGAGATTGAACCAGCTCTTGATGCTTTGGCCATAGGGAGTCCGAGGTCCTTCAACTGCTTCCCTTCGAAGTTCTTGAGGCTGATAGCAAGGGGCAGTGGCTTCTTACCCGGAATATCCGATTCTCGAACAATGTGAGGACATTGTTGGAGAAGGAGACCGGTGATCAATGAAGGAAACCCGATAGGAAGTTTGACGGCGCATGATTTGGCATGCTTGACTAGATGTTCAATCACATAAGAGCCAAAATCAAGTGAAGACTGCGTACCTATTTGTTATATGAGTTTAACCAACTCGGTTTTGATGCTTGACCCATGCGTAGAAGGTGCCCAATTAGCCAGACCAATGCGGTAGAGAATTGAGTATTTGGCAGTTAGCTCAGTGGCAGCAATGGTGTCTTTGACGGGCCAGACCTTCTTCTGTCCTCCAGTGATCTCGACCGCTATTTTGTTCAAGTGCGGGACTTCTGGAGTGACTTCTGGGTCTTCTCTGCCAAGATAGGCATTGATGGTTGAGGCAGAGATTTCGAAGCATTCTCCCCGAACAAACACTTTTCTGTATTCAGCGTCTTCTGGTTCATCAAACTCGCTTGAAAGGTTGACAATAAACTCCTTGACCAATGCTGGGTAGAATGGCCACATATTTATGACCGTATTGGTCAGGCCTGGTCTTCGGAGAAGTTCTACGATCGAGTTTATCCCCTGCGCCTCTATGGAAAGCTCTCTTTCTGGGTAGATCTTGCGCTGGTAAAAATACTGCCACTTAACAACATTATCTACATAGTGGAAAGAGACATTGTCCGCAGGAGCTTTCGGAACATTCTTGGGGAGTTTCTGCCCTCCCATTGCTTTTCTAACCCGTGGTAGTACAATCTGGGTGTCTTCTTCTTCAGATTCATCTTCTTCTGGAGCAGATGTTGCTACAGAAGTTAGTGACTTCCTTCTAGACTTTTTCGGCTGTTTAGAAGCAGATGCTCGTCCTTTCTCTGTGGCTTTCCTTTTTGGGGTCAATCTCCTCGGTAGTTGAGGTTCTTCTTCTTCATCAACCAACCTTCATGTCGGTAGCTTCCTTCTCTAAACCCTTTTGGGCAAAGCTTCTTCCTTTTCCATGGTCTCAGTGTCGACAATTTCTTCGATGTTAACAAGTTCCTCTAAAGGTCGAGTGACTTCTATAATGGCTTCCGGATTTTCATTAAGCCCTGAATCACTTTTCGGGGCGACATGGGAACTTCCTTCTTTCTGTAAGTCCTCGTTTAGAGAAGATTTCTCTGGTGCTGGTGTCGACTTAGAGGGGCTGGATTGGTCCTTGGTGCTAGTGCCTTGACTTTCAGGAACAAGGGTTTCTAAACCCTCTACAGGCAGGCTTTCATTTACGGTGTTTTCTTTAGAGAGGATAGCAGATTTACCTTGTGTCAAGGTCGGAGTAGAGAGAGAGACTTCTTCTTCTCTGTTTGCAGATTCGACTAAAGTGTCGTCCTTCTCAACGACGGGAGTCGTTTCTACTGGTGTTCTAGTCGGAGGTGAGGTCGTTTCCCCTGAGACTTTTCCTCCTCGAATCCTTACTCCTTACTTGTTTGTCGTCGATTTGGAGGCCGACAGTTTTTGAGTGATCATCTTTACACGCATCTTTGCTCGTAATTTGGAAGCGGATGGTATACGCCCGCTTCTTGTTCCAACCATTTGCTCGATTGTTTTCTTTTTGGAAGGAAGAGCAAAAAAAAGATCTTTTAGACGCAGATTCGTTTTAGCCTTCTCGAGGTGCCCAAGAAGTTTTGGGGAAGATGGAGAGGATTGTGCAGGCTTTTTCTGCGGAAGTTGAAGGGGGTTGAGAGCTGATTGGATAGTCGTCAGTTTTTCCAATCATTCCCTTTTTTGAATTTTTAACCAAATAATTCCACCTGGGCTTCTGATAATGAGATTTGGGCCCAGCTAGATTTTGTGGACTCTGCCTGGTCCAGATAGAGAGAGGGCAAAAATTCACCAAAAGCTCTCCCTCTTCTTTCTTGACTTCTGGTTACTCCAGACAGCAAAGTCCAAGGGTTGACCTCAGACTTTCAAACCTGTTGGCATCTAACGCCTTTGTAAAGATGTCAACGACTTGTTTCTCGGTGGGTAAATACTCGAGCTTTATTTTCTTGTCTTCTACAAGCTCTCGAATAAAGTGGTGTCTGATGTCGATATGCTTTGTTTTGCTATGTTGGACTGGATTCTTCGAGATGTTGATTGCACTGATGTTGTCACAGAACAAAGTCATGACTTCTTGCTTGACTCCATACTCTGCCAACATTTGTTTCATCCAAAGAAGCTGAGTACAGCTACTTCCGGCTGCAATATATTCGGACTCAGCAGTAGACAAAGCAACACAGTTTTGCTTTTTGCTGAACCACGATAAAAGATTGTTCCCCAGGTAGAAACAACCTCCAGAGGTACTTCTTCGATCTGGTGTGCTTCCCGCCCAGTCAGCATCACAATATCCAACCAGAGTGGGAGAGGTATCAAAGAAATATAGCAAACCCAATTCAGAGGTTCCCGAGATGTACCTTATGATCCTCTTTGCATGAGCCAAGTGACTGACTTTTGGATTGGCTTGATATCGAGCACAAACTCCCACGGAATAAGCGATGTCGGGTCGACTTGCTGTTAGATAGAGAAGACTTCCTATTATGCTTCGATAAAGACTTTGATCAACTGATTCTCCCATCTCGTCCTTTGTGCATTTGGTATGTGTGGCAATAGGAGTTCTCTTGTGTGAGGCCTTTTCTAACCCGAATTTCTTGACAATGTTCTTTGCGTATTTGCTTTGGGAGATAAAAATTCCATCTAACATCTGCTTGATCTGGAAGCCTAGGAAGTATGTGAGCTCACCGACCATACTCATCTCAAATTTAGACTGCATATGTTGAACGAAACGTTCCACCATCTTGTTTGACTTCCCTCCAAATACAATGTCGTCGACATATATTTGAGCAATCATGATGACCCTTCCTTCCTTCTTCACAAAGAGAGTTTTGTCTACTCCCCTCGAATATAGCCATTATGTACAAGGAATTGGGTAAGACGTTCATACCATGCTCGTGGAGCTTGTTTGAGTCCGTAGAGGGCTTTCTTTAGCTTGTAGACATGATGCGGAGAGTCATGGTCTTCAAATCCCTTTGGTTGAGCCACATAGACTTCTTCGTTGAGATTTCAATTAAGGAAGGCACTCTTTACATCCATTTGATAGAGTTTGAAACGCAGATGACATGCGATGCCGAGAAGAAGTCGTATGGCTTCCAGTCTGGCTACCGGAGCAAAGGTTTCTTCAAAGTCGACTCCTTCGACTTGTGTGTATCCTTGAGCCACCAGTCTTGCTTTGTTTCGAGTGATGTTTCCTTGCTCGTCAGACTTGTTTTTGAATATCCACTTTGTCCCGATCACATTGACATTGTCAGGCTTGGGTACTAGTTCCCATAATTCATTCCTTGCAAATTGAACCAATTCTTCTTGCATAGCGCAGACCCAGTACTCATCATTGATGGCCTCTTGTATATTCTTTGGCTCAATTTTGGAAATAAAGCAAACGTTACCTATCATCTCGTTGTAGTCAAGAGATGCCTTTTGTCGAGTCCGTACTCCCTCATTAATGTCTCCAATCACATCCTGGGGTGGATGATTCTTCTGAATTCTTCTTGATGGAGCTCTCTGCCTTATAGGAGATGCCTCTTTATCCGGGATGATTGGGCTTTCGTCTTCAGACTTTTTGTTGCGCTCATCGTCTTTGACTTATGGTCTGACGTCTCCTCTGACTTCTGGTCTGACTTCTCCTGAGAGATTTAGGACTTCTTCGTCCTCGTCACTGGGTTGCTCGTTACTCTCGTCGTTCACGACATTGATGGATTCCATGATAGTCCGGGTGCGTTTGTTGAATACACGAAAAGCCCGACTATTTCTGGAGTATCCGAGGAAGATGCCTTCGTCGCTCTTAGGGTCAAGTTTGCGTCGAGGTTCCCTATCTGCAAGTATGTAGCAGATCGATCCAAAAACATGGAAATATTTGACATTCGGCTTTCTCCCCCTCCATATTTCATAAAGAGTGAGCGAAGTTCCAGGGCGGAGGGTCACTCTATTATGAATATGGCACGCCGTATTCAAAACTTCAGCCCAGAGGTACTGCGGGATGTCTTTGGCTAACATCATGACTCTTGCCATTTCTTGAAGAGTGCGATTTTTCCTTTCAACGATCCCGTTTTGCTGAGGAGTGATAGGAGCAGAAAATGATAGCATTTGTGCCCTAGTCCAATTGCTATTAGCCTGTAAACGTCTATGTACATTATCATTGTTTGTAACATATATATAAAACGGCTTTGTATTACTTATGTGTTGAAGTAATATGTTAAGCATGATCTGATTTATGACCACTAAAGTAGTAGAACCATAAATCTGTACGGATCACACTTAACGAGTCCCTGGTCAAAATATGCTTCCTTAGAAGCGACCAGTATGAGGATGGTTCTTAATGACGTAGTTCTACTTGTCATAGGGATGAGGGATCCCGGAATCATATCATAGATATCATGAGGTGATTGATATCGGACGACCCGCTTTGAATAGTGTTTTCATAGATTAAGCCATGAACATATTCAAATGCGATAGCTTGTCACGACATCCTTAGACCAAGGAGTCTTTGTGATCACTATGCAATGAACGTGCGGCTTTAACTTGCGCTTAACGCTTTCTATGACAGGATTGCTATAAAGGGCATGATTGGGTGGCGGAACGGGTTGCATGAGTGACACGAAAGACGGCTAAGGGATTTATCCCTCATACTACGGTATGGGAAAGATATCCGTTAAAAGGGCCTCTTGATGGAGACTGACTGAGAGTAAGAGCATGGCCATGCTGATGATACGGGTTATCAGTTCTCAGACATCTCGCATATCAAGTAACAATGATTAATTAAACAAGGGTGACGACTCTATGCCTTGTGATCAATCGGGATATCTAGAGATAATAGGATAGTGACTTGTACGCACAAGGTTAAGTCGAATCATCGATCAGCATGCACCTTGGGTAATCATAATGTCTTACTAGAGACCACTTATGATGGATCGGGCAAGAGCGATCTTTTTGCGCCGATCTGCCAACGGTGGCATGAGCTTAGAGGGTCACACACATTGAAGACGGATAACTTGAGACAAGGAAACCATAACGTTTCTTGAGAAGCAATACATGGACAAAACTGGAGGTTTTGTGCCATGGGTTCGGTTTGAGAGAATAATTAGCAAATCGAGAAAACTGAGTTTTTTCGTCGATGTCGCGTCGGACTTTGTTTGATAAGTAACGACAAAAAGGGTCGGGCGACTTTTGGACACGGCACGAAACCACACGGGCGAGCCCATTGGGCTCGGCCCATGAGGTCTTATGGCCGGCCCAAACAAAGGCCCATTAAGGGCCCAATAAACCCTCTTGGCCGGCCCACATGGTGGGTCCATGTGTGGGGGCCACACAACACCATGCTTAGTTGGTTAAAGCACCTTTAAACCCATACCAATCACCTTTTGACTCATGCTCATGAGATTGATGAAGTAGAGAAATATCAAATGGGATTCAAGACACAACACACTCTCATCAATCCTACAACTCTCACAACTCTCTCTCTCCTCTCTTTGCTCTCTTGTTCTTCAATTAAGTGAAGGTTCTTTAAGATCATCCCCTTGGTGTGGACTTGCTCTAGAGGTGATGATCCGAAAGTTCTTCTTTATCGATTAAACGAAGACTAAATGCAAAATGGAGAAACTGTCCAGATTGTCCAGTTCCGGCGACCGACAATGCGTGAGCCATAGCCGCTTCGTACGAGCTCCGATTGACCTGAAACTGGCGACGTTGTGAAATACTGATTTTCCAAAAGAGCGCTGGTTTGGGAGATACAAGGTCGAGAAGCAGACTGGTCCGCAGTGTCTGTCCAGCGAGACGGGAAAAATGTTTTTCTCCAGACGGAGGTCTTCTCGTCCGAACTGGGTTTGGAGCAAAACACAAAAGATGTAGGGAATTGGCTGAGGTTTAATATCCAAAAAGAACCGAAGCAATTGGAGATCTGTAGCTTGAGATATAGAGCTTCAAAGTCTCGGTTTTTCTGCCGGGCAGATTCTGGTAAAACCCGAAAACTCGATTTCCTAAGAATCTAACTTGGTAGTCGATTGGAGCGGTGCGCATTAGCGTACTTCAAATGACGAATAAGGGATCTTGGTTTAAGATTCTAAACCTTAGAATCGTATGGTTGGTGTTTAATTCAGATCTTCGTAAATTTATTCAACTTTTCTGATTAAATTTACTTTCTTCGTGTAGAAATGGCTAGTAATTCAACAAACTCGTCTAATTTGTCGTTGAGGACTATACTCGAAAAGTGTAAACTCAACGGGACAAATTATCTGGAGTCAGACAGAAATTTACGACTTGTGTTAAAATTGGAACGCAGGCAGTACGTCCTTGATAAGGCTATCCCGGTGGAGCCAGCTGCCAGCGCAACGAGGGTCGTTAAGGATGCGTACCAGAAACACCTTAACGACTCTATCGACGTTGCGTGTGTCATGCGGGGCTGCATGGAGGCGGACCTCCAGAAGTAGTTTATGGAGCTATCCCATGATCCGTTTGCAATGTTTGCGCAGATTAAGGATATGTTCAAAGAGAAAGTACGTATTGAAAAATACACTGTTCTCAGACCATTTGTTCCTAAACCTTCCATGCCCGTAAAAGGAAAGGGGAAGGCAAAGGAGTCGGTCTGTTTCTACTGCCAAAAGCCTGGTCACTGGAAAAAAGACTTTCAGCAGCTAAAGGATGATCAGAGGAAGGGCGGTGGGGCCGCTACTTCGTCAGGTATTCCATTAGAGCTAAATCTTTCTACTATAAATGCTTGGGTACTAGACACTGGAGCTGAGTCTCATGTCTGTGCGGATATAGAGGTGTTGAATAGTAGAAAAGATATGAGGAAAAGCGAGGTGGACCTAAGAGTTGGGAACAACGTGAGAGTTGCCGCAACTGCCATGGGTTCTGATAACCTTGTTTTGCCCAGTGGGCTTGTAATTGAACCTTTTGATGTGTTTTGCGTACCTGTTTTCATCAAGAATATTATTTCAATATCTCTTCTTGAAAAGGAAGGTTATTATTTTAATATTAAGAACGGGTTTTTTAATATTATGCGCAACAACATGTTTTATGTCAATGCTCACAGTGTTGGAGGTTTATACATATTGAATATGCAAAACTCGAGATCCAACATGCTCTATAATATAATTGCTAAGAGGTTTAAAGCTAATGATTTAGACCAAACTCTAATCTGGCATTGTCGTCTAGGTCACATAAATGAGAAACGCATCTCAGCGCTTCATAAGCGCGGTCTTCTAAGTCAATTCGAATTCCAAATGATTGATAGATGCGAAGCTTGTTTAATGGGCAAGATGACTGAAGCGCCCTTCACTGGTTTAGGTGAGAGGGCAGGTGATCTATTGGGTCTAATACATTCAGACGTATGTGGACCAATGAGTACACCAGCCAGAAGTGGTTTATGCTACTTTATCACGTTTACTGATGATTTCAGTAGATATGATTATGTCTATCTCATAAGACATAAGTCCAAAGCCTTTGATAAATTCAAGGAGTCTAGGACTGAAGTAGAAAACCAACTCGGAAAAAGTGTCAAGGCACTCCGTTCTGATCGGGGTGGAGAATACTTATCCGAAGAGTTTCTTACAGAAAGTGGAATACTATCTCAGTGGACTCCGCCAAGAACACCGCAACTCAATGGTGTGTCTGAGCGAAGGAATCAGACATTGTTGGATATGGTTCGATCGATGTTAAGTCTCACTGATCTCCCGATCTCCTTCTAGGGTTACGCTCTGCAAACGGCCGCATTCATAATCAAGGTGGGACATTCTTGGAAAAGAAATTTATTTCCAAGACAGTTAGTGGGAGGGCTGTTCATCTTAATGAATTTCTAGATGAGATGGTCACTCAGGAACCACAAGACGACCCACCAGAAGTAGTCGTTGAGCAAGAACCAATAGCTACAGTTAATAAGGACGGAACCGACTCTGAGAAATGGCTGGAAGCCATGAGGGAAGAAATGCAATCCATGTCAGATAATCAAGTGTGGGACTTGGTGGAACATACCCCTGACGTAAAAGTCATTGGGTGTAAATGGATCTTTAAAATAAAGATAGACATGGATGGCAAACCTCAGACCTATAAAGCAAGACTGGTAGCAAAAGGTTATAGGAAAATCCACGGAATTGACTATGAAGAGACCTTTTCTCCAGTAGCTATGGTCAAATCTATCCGCATTCTACTTGCCGTAGCAATTTTGAGATATGGCAAATGGACGTCAAAACCGCTTTCTTCAACGGGAGGTTAGCTGAGGACGTTTATATGTCCCAGCCTGAGGGTTTTGAGGATCCTAAGAATAAGGGAAAGATTTGCAAGTTGCTCAAATCAATTTATGGTTTGAAGCAAGCATCTCGGAGTTGGAATCAACGTTTTGATGAAGTTGTGAAACAGTTTGGCTTCATCAAGAACGATGATGAACCTTGTGTATATATAAAAGGGCAGATGGGAGCAAAATAGTCTTCTTGGTGCTTTATGTTGATGACATACTGCTCATTGGAAACAACGTCCCTACCTTGCTCTTAACAAAGACTTGGTTAGGTGAGTGTTTCGCAATGAAGGACTTAGGCGAGGCCTCTTACATCTTGGGGATCAAGATTTATAGAGACCGTGCCAAGCGGGTCTTGGGCTTAAGTCAAAGCAACACCATAGACAAAATATTGAGAAGATTCTCGATGCAAGATTCAAAGAAAGGACTGCTGCCCATGCGTCATGGCATAAAGCTAAGCAAGAAGTAGTGTGCTGAGACACCTGCAGAGCTAGCAAGAATGAATGAGATCCCATATGCTTCGGCTATAGGGTCCATAATGTATGCCATGATATGTACGAGACCGGATGTCTCGTTTGCCCTAAGCTGTACCAGTAGACATCAGTCCAAACCCGGTGAGGAACATTGGATTGCCGTCAAGGCGATTCTAAATTTTTGAGAAAAAGCAAAGACGGTTTTCTTGTATACGAGGGAAGAAATGATGATCTAGTCGTCAAAAGATATGTTGACGCTAGTTTTCCAGACAGACCCCGATGATTTTAAAAGTCAGTTGGGTTATATGTTTATGTTGAACGGTGGAGCTTTCAGCTGAAAAGCAAGAAGCAGGACACCATTGCCGACTCTACGACCGACGCTGAGTACATTGCCGCATCTGAAGCGGCAAAAAAGGCTGTTTGGATCAGGAATTTCATGGCTGGGTTAGGTGTAATTAAAAACCCATCTAACCCAGTAGACTTATATTGTGACATCACCGGGGCCATTGCGCAAGCTAAGGAACCCAGGGCACATAACAGATCCAAACATGTACTCAGAAAGTATCACATCATCCGCGACATTATTGCTAGAGGTGACGTGAAGATCCACTACGTTGCAACTGATGATAACACAGCCGACCCCTTGACCAAGGGTCTTCCACGAGCAAAACATGATAAACATGTTAGGTCAATGGGTATAGAATGGGACTTAGATTGGAACTAGGGGCAAGTGGGAGATTGATAGCATTTGTGCCCTAGTCCAATTGCTATTAGCCTGTAAACGTCTACGTACATTATCATCGTTTGTAACATATATATATATATATATATATAACAGCTTTGTATTACTTATGTGTTCAAATAATATGTTAAGCATGATCTGATTTATGACCACTAAAGTAGTAGAACCATAAATCTGTACGGATCACACTTAACGAGTCCCTGGTCAAAATATGCTTCCTTAGAAGCGACTAGTATGAAGATGGTTCTTAATGACGTAGTTCTACTTGTCATAGGGATGAGGGATCCCGAAATCATATCATAGATATCATGAGGTGATTGATATCGGACGACCCGCTTTGAATAGTGTTTTCATACATTAAGCCATGAACATATTCAAATGAGATAGCTTGTCACGACATCCTTAGACCAAGGAGTCTTTGTGATCACTATGCAATGAACGTGCGGCTTTAACTTGCGCCTAACGCTTTCTGTGACAGGATTGCTATAAAGGGCATGATTAGGTGGCGGAACGGGTTGCATGAGTGACACGAAAGACGGCTAAGGGATTTATCCCTCATACTACGGTATGGGAAAGATATCCGTTAAAAGGGCCTCTTGATGGAGACTGACTGAGAGTAAGAGCATGGCCATGCCAATGATACGGGTTATCAGTTCTCAGACATCTCGCATATCAAGTAACAATGATTGATTAAACAAGGGTGACGACTCTATGCCTTGTGATCAATCGGGATATCTAGAGATAATAGGATAGTGACTTGTACGCACAAGGTTAAGTCGAATCATCGATCATCATGCACCTTGGGTAATCATAACGTCTTACTAGAGACCACTTATGATGGATCGGGCAAGAGCGATCTTTTTGCGCCGATCTGCCAACGGTGGCATGAGCCTAGAGGGTCACACACATTCAAGACAGATAACTTGAGACAAGGAAACCTTAACGTTTATTGTGGAGCAATACATGGACAAAACTAGAGGTTTTGTGCCATGGGTTCGGTTTGAGAGAATAATTAGCGAATCGAGAAAACTGAGTTTTTTCGTCGATGTCGCGTCGGACTTTGTTTGATAAGTAACGACAAAAAGGGTCGAGCGACTTTTGGACACGGCACGAGACCACACGGGCGAGCCCATTGGGCTCGGCCCATGAGGTCCCATGGCCGGCCCAAACAAGGGCCCAATAAGCCCTCTTGGCCGGCCCACATGGTGGGTCCATGTGTGCGGGCCACACAACACCATGCTTAGTTGGTGATTGTGGATTAAGAGGTGAGTGATTTAAGGGGTATGGGTTAAAGCACCTTTAAACCCATACCAATCACCTTTTGACCCATGCTCATGAGATCGATGAAGTAGAGAAATACCAAATGGGATTCAAGACACAACACACTCTCATCAATCCTACAACTCTCTCTCTCCTCTCTTTGCTCTCTTGTTCTTCATTTAATTGTTCTGGTAGGCAATTAGGTGAAGGATCTTTAAGATCATCCCCTTGGTGTGGACTTTCTCTAGAGAAGATGATCCGAAAGTTTTTCTTTATCGATTCAACGAAGACTAAATGCAAAATGGAGAAACTTTCCAGATTGTCCTGTTCCGGCGACCGACAATGCGTGAGCCATAGCCGCTTCGTACGAGCTCCGATTGACCTGAAACTGGCAACGTTGGAAAGATAAGTCCAAGGGCTACAACGTTTGTGAAATACTGATTTTCCAAAAGAGCGGTGGTTTGGGAGATACAAGGCCGAGAAGCAGACTGGTCCGCAGAGTCTGTCCAGCGAGACGGGAAAAATGTTTTTCTCCAGACGGAGGTCTTCTCGTTCGAACTGAGTTTGGAGCAAAACACAAAAGATGTAGGGAATTGGCTGAGGTTTAATCTCCAAAAAAAACCGAAGCAATTGGAGATCTGTAGCTCGAGATATAGAGCTTCAAAGTCTCGGTTTTTCTGCCGGGCAGATTCTGGTAAAACCCGAAAACTCGATTTCCTAAGGATCTAACTTGGTAGTCGATCTTGCGCAGGTTAGGGGCGGTTTATAGGTTGCTTCCGCTACCATGAACGTCATTAGGATGCCCCGGAACCCAACAGAAAATTCGTGTGCAATTCCTTCAACATCACAGAAGTTTGCGAAGCTGATGTTCTCAAACTCCTTTCCATGATCGCTTCGAAGTCGAACGACTTTTCCAATGAATGCTCCCTTTTCTTGTTGAACTCTCCGACATAGGGCTTCAAAGACTGAGAAGGTGTCTGACTTTTCTCGAATAAAGTCTACCCAGGTGTACCTTGAGAAGTCGTCTACACATACAAATATATACTTCTTTCCTCCTAGACTTTCTACTTGCATGGGTCCCATAAGGTCAACATGAAGAAGTTCTAGGACACGAGAAGTAGTAAGATGTTGTACCTTCTTGTGTGACGTCTTGACTTGTTTCCCAATCTGGCATTCTCCACAGATTTTTCCTTCAATGATCTTGAGGTTGGGAACTCCAATGATCGTCTTTTCAGAGAGAATCTTTTGCATGCTGCTTAAATTAATGTGACCAAGTTTTTGATGCCATAGTTTTGTCTCTTGAGCTTTGGATAACAGGCACTTGGTTGGCAAGGTAGTGATTGTTGGAGACCATAGATAACAGTTATCAAGGGACCTGTGGCCTGTCATGACTTCCTTCTGTTGTTCGTCTTTGACCAAGCACTTGTCACGAGTGAAGTGGACATCCAGATTTAAATCGCATATTTGGCTTATGCTGATGAGATTTGCTGTGAGACCTTCTACTAGTAGAGCTTCTTTCAGACATGGAGAGTTAGGAAGATTGAGTTTTCCTGTCCCGAGTACTCTAGCTTTTACTCCATCTCCAAAAGTGACGAAGCTATTTGTGCAAGGTATTAAAGTGACCAAGAAAGAGCTATTACCCGTCATATGTCGAGAGGATCCACTATCAAAGTACCAATCGTTGCTGGTTGAAGCCTTTAGAGCGGTGTACGCGATGTTAGCTCGATAGTTTGCCTCCTTGACTCGCCATTCCTTCCGTGGTTGGCTTTTCTTGATGGTGGTCCTTTTCTTGACCAAGCTCTTCCCATATAGCTGATAGCAGAAGGGTCGAATATGTCCTCTTCGTCCACAGTGATGACATACCCAGTTATGTCTTTTGTTCTGGGTTTTTGAAGCGGCCAGAGTAAGAAGCTTTTTGGTCGCTTGGTCAGCCGTGAAGTTAGGAGACTTCTGACGAGGCTTCTGGGAGACAGACTTCCGAGGGACGAAGATGGTGTGCGATGATGAGGCTTCTTTTGAATATCCAAGACCTTCCATATTTCTAGATGGTTTCCCGATCGAAAGTATTTGGTCTGGAGTGTCAGTACTTGGATTCATCATCTTTACAGACTTGGTGACCTGCTCTAACTCGCTTTTTAGTCGAGCAACTTCCTTTTTGAGATCAACAATCGTCTCAAGAAGTCTTGACTTGTCTTCATTAAGAGTAAGAATGAGAGCATTCTGTTTTTCGATTACCTTAGAGTCTTCAAGCCACTTGACATACCATTCGTTGTAAGTGTTGTTGAGGGTCTCATCGGATAGCTCATCATTAGAGTCATACTTCTTTGAGCTTTCAGCTGGTTGATCTATTGTGGAGGAAGTGAAAGCAACATAGTTACTTGTATGCTCAAGGTCACTGTCTTCCTCATCTTCATCGTCAGTTAGAGAGGCATCGAATCCTTTATTTTGTTTCTTTAAGAAGTTGGGACATTCCTTTTGCATGTGTCCATACCCCTCACATTCAAAGCACTGAACTCCTTTACCTGATCGCTCTCCTCGTCTACCATCGTTAGTTGTGTTTTCGAGCTTTTGAAACTTGTGCTGCGGCTTGTCTCTGACTTCTCGGGTGACATTCCTCCCTGTCATCTGGCCGAATCTTTTCATGACTTTGTTGTAGTTTTTGGCTAGCATGGCGATAGTTTCCTCAATGTCACTATCTGAATCAGAGTGCGTCGAGTTCTTCTGCTTCTGAGTAGAACTTTTGAAAGCCACACCTTTGTGTTTCTTCTCGATAAGAGGTAGGGAGAGCTCGAAAGTCATTAGAGATCCCATGAGCTCGTCAAACTTCAGTGTCTTCAAGTCATGGACTTCTTCTATGGATGTTATCTTCATCTTGAATTTGGGACTTAGAGCTCTCAGCGTTTTCTGACTAAATCTTCATCGGTTATAGGCTTGCCAAGTGAATATGATTCATTGGCCAGATCCTTGATGCGCACATTAAACTCCGTAATCGTTTCGTCTTCATTCATGGTTAGGGCCTCAAAGTTAGTCGTGAGGTACTGTAACTTCTGCTCTTTGACTTTGGAAGTACCCTCGTAGGCAACAGCAAGAGTGTCCCATGCAATTTTGGCACTTGTGCACGTGTTGATAAGGCGAAACACATTCTTGTCTACTCCATTAAAGATAGCATTGAGTGCACAAGAATTACCTAGGGCGGCTTCATCTTCTTCCGCGCTCCACTCCTTTTCTGGTTTGATGCTAGTTTGATTTCCATGAGCATCAACATAGTAAGGTTCCTCCCATCCATTGATGATAGACTTCCAGGTTTTGCTGTCGAGGGACTTTAAAAAGGCACACATCCGAGCTTTCCAGTACCCATAATTTGTTCCGTCAAGTACTGGTGGTCGATTTACGTAACCTCCTTCCTTTGAGTCCATATTGGCTATTCAGAAATTTTGCAGGAAAATCACCTAAAAGAAAAGGTGCCTCCTCTGATGCCAATTGAAATTCTGAATCGTAGCCGAGTCAAGAAGTCAAACACAAAGTCGTAACTTCTGTATCGACTACTTGCCTAAAAGTAAACCGTAAGCGTAAACAGTAATCAGATAATAACGACACTAGAGATGATTACCCAGTTCGGTGACTCCGCACCTACGTCTGGGGGCACTTTTCCAGTGGAAAGGTTTTTCACTATCAGGTAGTCAATAATACAACTTCAAGCACCAACTAGCTATCACACAAGCTATTGTCCTAAGCTACTATAGTTCTCACCGTGAATCACCTTGACCAAGGGCCTCTCCCCTTGTCTTTGAGATCCTCTCAATTCCACCCTTCGAGCAAGCCTATGCTCGGTGTCGTTGTCTTCTTGGACGGCGTTGTGAATCTTCAATCACAAACAAAAACCCTAACCGATCCAAACACTTAGTCTTCGCGACTTAATGTTTGATCGGAGCAAAGACCCGTTCTAGCGAATCTTAATCAGCCTCTCAACACGCCGATGGTGCACGGTTAAGAGCTCTGAGAAATCTTGCAATTGTTAGAACAAGAACGGATGATCTGCTAATGGGAAGCCAAGGGCTTTTTATAGCAGCTCACATTCCTAATCCTTCTCGGATCAGGAACAGGAAAGCCAGGCAAGTTGTTGCCGCCGTCCAAGATAGCTGGAAGTCGTCTTGCCTGTTCTGACTTCCTAAATAAATCAGGCAAGTATGGTTGCCGCCTTTTGCTGACGTGTAACTGCCAGCTGGAAGTCGCCTGACTTGTCGACGTCACTCTCTTGCGTTCCAAGTCTTCGTGGCGCCTTTCTTCTTTCGCTCCAAGCTTCGTCGAAATAGGAAAGCTTCAGATCTTTCCTAATCTGGACCGTAACAAGTCGCTCCACATGTCATGTAACATGTTGCACGACTTCTTACTTTGGCGCTAAAAAATTATGCCAACAATTAAACGTAGCAACCGAGTTATACGTCTTTTTATCGTTGGTTCTGCCATTTTACCTTATCTTTTTTCGTGGAATTGACAGAGGGAGAGATGGAGGAAAGAAGAGGGGGAGAACATTGAGTTCTCGGGCTGTTTGGTCGTTGTCAATGGGATCAAGAAACTAATTGTCATTTTTTGAAGAAAGATATTCTTTTTTTATCAGCAAAGAAAGATGTTTTAATTTCTATGTTAATAAGTCAATGTAATTTCTCCCATTATGTGTCTATTCTGGTTGTCTCCCATTCTGGTTGGTCGCTAAAAAAAATATAGCGATAAGCAATATGAGATTATATTTTATTTTCAATCTACGGTGTTCTCAAGAAACTAATTCCATTTCCTGATTTATATGTTAACGAGTCAATGTAAATTTTCCTCCCCATTTTGTTTCTATGCATTTCCTTGAGTTTTAGTTTCTGGCTCATTTTTCTTTGACTTATTCAGAAATCATTTGGGGGTTCCACCATTTTATCTTATCTTTTTTTCGGGCAATTGAGAGAGGGAGGGAGAGAATATTGTGTTCAGAGGTTGTCTGGTCATTGAAAGAATGTGGAGGGGAGTAATATGAGATTGTTTTTTTTTATTTTCAAATTACGGTGTTCTCAAGAAGCTAATTCCATTTTTTTTTTTGAAGAAAGAGGTTCTGAATTCTATGTTAACGAGTGAATGTAAATTTTCTCCTCATTCTTTTTTTAAGTGTTTCCTTGAATTATGGGCAATTCTAGTTCTGTCTGTCTCATTCTTTTTTTACTCATATCGGCCTCAGTTGTGGGTTTTACCATTTTACCTTGTCTTTCTTCCGGGAAATTGAGGGAGGGAGGAAGAGAGAGAGAGAGAGAGAGAGAGAGAGAGAGAGAGAGAGAGAGAGAGAGAGAGAGAGAGTATTAGGTTCACAGGCTGTTTGACCGCTGAGAAAATGAGATTTATTAGAAGACCAACTCAACTAAAAGCTTAACCTGATAGTTGAAGGACCAATTATAGTTTTTTACTCTAAAACACGCCCTCACTGACAAGCCCGTTTTGAGGTTTGGACGCGCCCTTTTTTGTAGAAGAGGAGATTGAGGAGCCCATTAGAAGTTAGGTGGCTTTTGAGAAAAAGAGGTTTATGGAGGCTCATTTAGAATAAGAGTAGAGTCTTTTGACAAATATAGAATAGAGAACTTAAAATAAATAAATTTTTGCATGTCCTAGGATTCGAACTCGTGTCAGCGAGGTACAGGTTCTGATACCATATTAGGGGACCAACTCAACGGTAGAATATGCTCAAGCCCATGTGTTTATGCCATGTTTAGTAAATATGACGACTAGGGTTTCATATGTGTTAGTCTAGGGTTTTATATGTTCTCTCTATAAATAGAAAAGTATCCTACGTATTTTCATCATCAAGTATTCAATAATAAAGACTTTCTGGATTATTTTTTATTTTTAAAATACAGTGTTCTCAAGAAGCCAATTCCATTTTCTGAAGAAAAATGTAATGATTTCTATGTTAAAAAGTCAATGTAAGTTTTCTCGGGAGGGAGGGAGCAATGGAGAAAGGGAGTGAGAGAGTATTGGGTTCACGTGTTGTTCGGCCGCTGAGAAAATGTAGAGGGGATCAATATGGGATTATTTTTATCTTCAAATTATGGTGTTCTTAAGAAGCTAATTCTATTTTTTGAAATTATTCCAATTTCTTTAGATTTGTAGAATGTAAAGGGAAAATCAGGAGGCAGTTTGTTGCCAATTCAGAAATATTCTCCCTATTCTCAATGCTTTTCAGCCACTCATCCACCAATTAGAGTCATGACTACAAATGCCTCCAGGTCCAAGCCTATGGTAAACTTACATGCATATTTTTGTATATTATTCATGTGTTCCTTTGATTAAAAGGAAGTTCAGTAATGAACCTTAGGAGCGGCGTCGAGCTGATGGAGCGGTTGACGAATATTTTTGTGGATGAAAATGATGAAGATTTGTTGCTTCAGCAGAATGATCGAGAGGATATGCAGTGATTACATGCTCTGAATATGCAGGTTGGGGGAGTTTGTCGAGCTGATGAGAGATTGAAGCCCCTGTCGAAGCATAGTGCCTCAACTAGCTTAGTCATAAACAACCTGTTGGCTCATTTGAGTCAGGTAAGCATATCATTGGCATTAACTATTTACGTATTGATAATTTATGAAATGATTATTTTATGTTTTTTCTTATAGCTTCCACTATTAGAGTGGTGGATTTCCAAATTAAATGTTACATAGTAATTTTGTGATGTTTTGCTTTACTATTGGTCTTGGGGCAGAATGTGATAACTATTGATTGGTTAATTGTACTTCTGCTAAGATTTTTAGCTTAAAAGTTTGAAATCTAATTAATTTTGTATTTCATTGTGTTCTTATATGGCAGTGACTATTATATGTGCTTGTTAACAACATTTGAGCCTTCAGAAGTCGATTTCCTAACTAGGTGCTTCTGCATAATTCTTGTGTCCATTCACGTGGAAAAGGTTCACTAGCAAGGGACTCAACTATGCCCATCAGATAGAAGGTGATTGCACGTATCTATATTTTATCTATTCATTTGCATTGTGGTCGTGCATTGGTTATGTATTATTCTATTCATGTGGCATTGGTTATCCTTTTGAGATGGTTGATCATCAGCCTTTTTATATTCGTTTTTTTTCAATTAACAATGAGAATTGATTACACAAAGGGGGTCTCGGGATGGACCTCAAACCAAGTCTTACCATGTAAAAGAGATATAAAGCAGGACGAAATTCTGATTCGTAGCCGAGTCAAGAAGTCGAACACAAAGTCGTAACTTTTGTGTCGACTACTTGCTTTAAATTGCAGACCGTAGTTTAAACAATAACCAAACAATAAAAACGACACCAGAGATGATTACCCAGTTCGGTGCAACGTCACCTACATCTGGGGGCACTTTGCCAGTGGAAATGTTTCCACTATATGGTAGTCAATAGTACAACTTCAAGCACCAACTAGCTATCACATAAGCTATTGTCCTAAGCTAATATAGATCTCACCGTGAACAACCTCGACCAAGGTCCTCTCCCCCTGTCTTTGAGATCCTCTCAATTCCACCCTTCGAGCAATCGCCTATGTTCGGTGCCGTAGTCTTCTTTGACAGATTTGTGAATCTTCAATCATGATCACAAGAACCCTAATCGATCAAACACTCAATCTTCACGACTTGACGTTTAATCGAAGCAAAGCCGTTCTAGCAAACTAATCAGCCTCTCAACACGCCAACGGTGCACGGTTAAGAGCTTTGAGAAATTTAGCAAATATAGAACAAGAACGGATAAGCTGCTAATGGGAAGCCCAAGCTTTTTATAGCAGCTTCACATTCCTAATCTGGCTCGGATTAGGAATAGGAAGTCTCAGACTTCCTAAACAAATTAGGCAAGTAGAGTTGTCTCCTTTGCTGACGTGTTAATGACAGCTGGAAGTCGCCTGGCCTGTTGACGTCATTCTCTTGCGCTCCAAGTCTTTAAGTTGTTGTGACGTCATTCTTCTTTCGTTCCAAGCGACTCTAAATAGGAAAGCTTCAGACCTTTGCTAAACTTGAGCGTAATGAGTCGGTCCACATGTCGTGTAACATGTTGCACTGACTTCTTACTTTTGCGCTAAAAAATTTTGCCAACACTTAAACGTAGCAACAATCTCCCCCTTTGGCAATTTTTTAGGCAAACACATTTTTAAGCAAATCGTCATCTTTGTGGCAGTTACGCACAGCAAGCGATGCAACTAAGCACTTTTTTAAGTACATCGTCATTTTGTCGCAGTTACACATAGCAAGCGATGCGACTTCTGTATGCGACTTCTGGTGCGGCTTCTGGTTCGTCTTCTGGAGCGGCGACTTCTGTGTGCAACTTCTGGCGCAACTTTTCATCTTCTTTGCCAACTTTAGCCTATATCTCCCCCTGTTTGTCTAACAATATTAACAAAGGCAATCATACAACGATATTCGAATAATAGCAGGGTTTAAACCAGCTCAAACCATGAGCAAATATCCCAAAAACAAATGTCACAAAGTGCAGGAACTTAACTCGGACAATCCCCAAGGATTTAAGAAGTTTTTTTGAAGCAAGTTATCAGACTAAATCAGAGAAATATTTAAAAAGAGGTGGAGTCATCGACATCATCGTCATCTTCAGCAGGAGCGGTGCGTAGGTTATGTAGGAGGGCTTCACAGGCAGTCTTACGGGTTGTTAGAGTAGCAATTGTCTTCTCCAAGTCATTGATCATATCCACCAGCTCTTCCTCCATCCTGGTGCTGAGAGGTCCGGAAGGTCGTGAGCTGGAACCAGCTTCAGAGATTTTGGCCACGGGAGGAGCGAGATCTCTCATATGCTTGCCCTCAAAGTTTTTGAGACTTATTGTGAGAGGCAGAGGCTTCTTCCCAGGTATATCAGTATCTCGGACAATGTGAGGACATTGTTGGAGGAGAAGTCCAGTGATCAATGATGGAAAACCAATAGGTAGCTTGACAACACATGACTTGGAATGTTTGACAAGGTGCTCAATGACATACGAACCAAAGTCAAGAGGGGATTGCGTACTTATTTGGTAGATGAGCTTTGCTAGTTCTCTTTTCATGCTAGACCCGTGAGTGGAGGGTGCCCAGTTTGCCAGACCAATTCGGTATAGAATGGAATACTTGGCAATGAGCTCTGCAGCCGCAATGGTATCCTTGAAAGGGCAGACCTTTTTCTTTCCTCCAGTGATCTCAAAAGCCACTTTGTTCAAGTGAGGGACTTCTGGAGTGACTTCTGTATCTTCATTCAGCCCTGAATCACTTTCTGGAGCGACAAGCGGACTATCGACTTTCTGCATGGCTTCGTTTAGTGGGGATTTATCTAGTGCTGGTGTCGATTTTGGGGGGTCAGATCGATCTTCACAGCTAGTGTCATGAATTTCAGGAACGGGGGTTCCTAGAGTTTCTTTAGGCAGATTCTCATCTACTGGCTCTACTTCAGGAGGGACAATAGGGTTACCTTGTAGTGGCGTCTGAGTGGAGTGCGACCCTTCTTCTTCAAGGTTAGCAGCTTTGGACAATGTGTTGTCCTTCTCAACAGTGGGGGTTGCCTCCATTGGTGCAATAGTTGGAGAAGAGGTCGTTGCTCCCTGAGGTCTTGACGCACCCTCCCCTAAGGAATTTCCTCCACGAATCTTCCCTCCATGTTTGTTTGTTGAAGATTTCGAAGCCGATAACTTCCTGGCGATCATCTTCACCCTCATCTTGGCTCGCAGTTTCTTGGAGGCAGAGGGAACGCGTCCGCTTCTAGTTCCAACCATTTGAGAGGAGGATTTGATTGGACTTTTTTCGGAAGAGAAGAGCAAACTGTTACATGTGCAGATTAATTTTGGTTTTGCGGTGCCCTAGCGGTTTTGGGAAGGTGGAAGGAGTGTGCAGAACTTTTCTGCGCGGAAGTCGAAAAGGTAGAGTGCTGATTGGTTCATCGTCAGATTGTAATCATTCCTTTTCCCTTTTTGAATTTTAAACAAATATCAACTAGGCTATACTAAAGAATTTTGGGCCCGGTTTGATTTTGTGGACCCTTTCTGGTCCTGATAGAGAGAGAGTAAAATCAACTAAAAGCTCCCCCTCTTCTCTCTTGACTTCTGGTTACTCAAGACAGCATAGTCCAAGGGATGACATTAGACTTTCAAACCTGTTAGCATCTAACGCCTTTGTGAAGATGTCAGCGATTTGTTTCTCAATGGGTAGGTATTCGAGTTTTATCTTCTTGTCTTCTACAAGCTCTCGAATAAAGTGATGCCTGATATCAATGTGCTTGGTTTTGCTATGTTGAACTGGATTCTTCGAAATATTGATTGCACTGATGTTGTCGCAGAATAAAGTCATGACTTCTTGTTTGACCCCATACTCTGCCAACATTTGTTTCATTCACAGAAGTTGAGTACAACTACTTCCAGCTGCAATATATTCGGACCCAGCTGTAGACAAAGCAATGCAATTTTGCTTTTTGCTGAACCAAGACACAAGATTTTTCTCGAGATAGAAAAAACCTCCAGAGGTACTTCATCGATCTGGTGTGCTTCCCGCCCAGTCAGCATCACAGTATCCAACAAGAGTAGGAGAGGTATCAAAAGAGTATAGCAAACCCAATTCAGAGGTTCCCTAGATGTACCTTATTATCCTCTTGGCATGAGTTAAGTGACTGACTTTTGGATTGGCTTGAAATCGAGCACAGACTCCCACGGAGAAAGCGATGTCGGGTCGACTTGCTGTTAGATAGAGAAGACTTCCTATTATGCTTCGATAGAGGTTATGATCAACTGGTTCTCCAAGATCGTCCTTTGTGCATTTGATATGAGTGGCAATGAGGGTTCTTTTGTGTGAAGCCTTTTCTAACCCGAATTTCTTCACAATATCTTTGGGAGATAAATATTCCATCTTTCATCTGTTTGATCTGAAAGCCTAGGAAGTATGTGAGCTCTCCAACCATACTCATCTCAAATTCAGACTGCATATGTTGTACGAAACGTCCCACCATCGACATATATTTGTACGAAACTCTGATTCGTAGACGAGTCAAGAAGTCGAACACAAAGTCGTAACTTTTGTGTCGACTACTTGCTTTAAATTGCATACCGTAGTCTAAACAATAACCAAACAATAAAAACGACACCAGAGATGATTACCCAGTTCGGTGCAACGTCACCTACGTCTGGGGGCACTTTGCCAGTGGAAAGGTTTTCACTATATAGTAGTCAATAGTACAACTTCAAGCACTAACTAGCTATCACACAAGCTTTTGTCTTGAGCTACTATAGATCTCACCGTGAACAACCTCGACCAAGGTCCTCTCCCCCTGTCTTTGAGATCCTCTCAATTCCACCCTTCGAGCAAGCGCCTATGCTCGGTGTCGTAGTTTTCTTTGACAGATTTGTGAATCTTCGATCACGAACACAAGAACCCTAATCGATCAAACACTCAATCTTCGCGACTTGATGTTTAATCGAAGCAAAGCCATTCTGGCAAACTAATCAGCCTCTCAACACGCCAATGGTGCATGGTTAAGAGCTTTGAGAAATTTAGCAAATATAGAACAAGAACGGATAAGCTGCTAATGGGAAGCCCAAGCTTTTTATAGCAGCTTCACATTCCTAATCTGGCTCGGATTAGGAATAGGAAGTCTCAGACTTCCTAAACAAATTAGGCAAGTAGAGTTGTCTCCTTTGCTGACGTGTTAATGACAGCTGGAAGTCGCCTGGCCTGTTGACGTCATTCTCTTGCGCTCCAAGTCTTTAAGTTGTTGTGACGTCATTCTTCTTTCATTCCAAGCGACTCTAAATAGGAAAGCTTCAGACCTTTCATAAACTGGAGCGTAATGAGTCGCTCCACATGTCGTGTAACATGTTGCACTGACTTCTTACTTTTGCGCTAAAAAATTTTGCCAACACTTAAACGTAGCAACACAGGAGAATAATTTTGGTTCTTTTTTTAATTGGTTAATTTTCTTTCATTCCATACCAGACCTGTTTTCTATATTTTGTTTTATAATATTCCATAATAGGTTTTGTTGATGACTCAACTTCTCTATAGTATCTTGAAAGTAAAGTTTGATAGAATACTTATAATTGATCATATTGAGAGACGATCTAGGTGTTAATGAAAATGCATGTCAAGAACTCAACTTTATATTTATAGATGATTTCAAATTTCATCTATATAATTACTGTAACATGGACTTGGCTGCATGGGAGACGAAACACGAGCAAGCTTCCAGATTACGATTCTGATGTGGTGAGATTGGTTACACAATATTAATTATTTTTATCTTAACTTGCAGGATTGTAAGTGTTTATGGTTTTGTTTTATTGTATTTTCAAGGCGCTTGTAGTATCATGGAGTAAGGATCATGCGCTTGATGTATTGGTGAGTATATTGTCTGAGCTTTGTGTGCTTTTGGATGATTGTGTGAGTCATTTGATTTAGAAATAGCTGAACCAAGATTTGCGTTTTTTCGTTTGTGATTGTTGGCACATGTTACCTTTAGTTTGGGAAAGTGTTCAATCTTCTATTTTGGTTGAGATTGAACAATCAGGTACTTCAATTCTTTTGTTTCCCACTGCTAGTTGCTTTCTATGATGATTAACTTTCTATCTTGGGTGCAACAATATGGAGATATCCACACCCTTATATAGCCAACAAGAATAGTGGTGTTGTCATGATCTCCTATTATGATATAATCGCCGCCCAAAATGCAATTACTTCAGCATAGAAAGATTTACATACTCAATTCCAAAGGTTAGCATTTGTGTTTGATCATTTTTGATTCAACGGTATTTCTTTGGAACCATATTGGAACGTGAGTGATATTACTGCCTATTTGAAAAAGTAATAGATTTCTCTAAAGAATTGGTGGAAATTAGGAAAGATTGTGAGACGTAAATAGTTGACGGTGCATGCATAAGTAAAATTACATGCATAAGTAAAATTACATGTTGTAGTTACGACGGTTTTTGAGATTGGCTGATTTTTAAAGGAACTAAAGAAACATGTTACAAAGAATGTCGAAGCATCTTCTACCACATCTTGAGTGACATTGTGGACGGCGTCTCGGCAAACATCCTGATCGACAGAACTCAGGAAAGTGCAGTTTCAGCAGAGAAGCAAGAAGACGATTAGGAAATTCCAGAACGACTCCTAATCTGGAAAGAAGAAAGACGGCGATTAAGAGGAAACCCTTTAGGGTTAGTACTCATCCTCGATTGCTATAAAAGCTTAAGCTACCCCCTTAGCAATCGTGTGGTTCTTTATTTGTTTCCTAGCAACAATTTGCAAGACTCTTTGACGTGAAGGTCTGCGGGCTGAGAAATTGCAGATTGAGGTAAGGATATTGTGCATCACATAACTATTGAGAGTTAGGTGATTGAGGGTTTACTAAACGCGTGAGTGAAGACTGCACGCAACCACCAAGTTGTTGAACACTTGAACTGACAGAGCAAGGCGATTGCTCGAAGAGTGGAATCAAGACGGAGTCTTGGATTCAGGGGGAGACCCAGAGATAGATTGCACTGTAAGACGTAGCATAAAGTATAGATCTAGGGGTGATCAAAGGTACTTGTATGTTCTGACGAATTACTGATAAGTGAAATCTTTCCACTAGGCTGAGAGCCCCCAGACGTAGGTGACGTTGCACCGAACTGGGTAAACAATCTGCTGTGTCATTGTTTATAGCTTTTTATTTACTGTCCCGCATTATCTACGCAAGAAGTCAGACACAACGTTATAGCTTCTTCCGTAACATTGTGTGTGGCATCTTGCACGACTAACTGATCAGAATTTTAATTGGTATCAGAGTGGGCACCTATAGCTCTAGGTGAAATCCTAAAAAAATATTTTGATCAAGATGGACAATACCAGAAAAGGAGGATCCATAAATCGACCACCTGTTCTAGATGGAAGCAACTACGGCTATTGGAAGGGTCGAATGTGTGCCTTCATGAAGTCACTTGACAACAAGACATGGAAGGCTGTAATCAATGGTTGGAATGCTCCACAACTCAGTGACAATGATGGCAATCCTATTAGTCCAAAACCAGAAAAAGACTGGACTGATGATGAAGACGAAGAATCACTGGGAAATTCTCGAGCTCTGAATGCTATCTTCAATGGTGTTGACAAAAACGTGTTCAGACTAATCAACACATGCACAACTGCCAAATCTGCATGGGACATCCTGGCTGTTTCATATGAAGGAACAACTAAGGTTCGAGAACAAAAACTGCAATACCTAACAACCAACTTTGAATCCCCTCATCATGAAAGAAGACGAATCAATTGCAGAATTCAATGTTCGTATTCGTGATCTAGCCAATGAATCCTACTCTCTGGGAGAACCAATGTCTGATGAAAAACTGGTAAGAAAAACTTTGCGTGCTCTTAGCCCTAGGTTCAAGATGAAGATCACTGCAATAGAGGAAGTTCATGATCTCAAGATCTTGAAATTTGATGAGCTGATGGGGTCTCTAATGACCTATGAGTTGTCTCTGCCTAACATTGACAAAAGAAACAAAGGAGTTGCTTTCAAAAGCTCAACACACAAGCAACCAAATCCTGAGTTTTCTGATTCTGACGAAGACATCGATGCTACAATGGCCCTTCTCACGAAAAATTACAACAAAGTCATGAGAAGATTCAGTCGAATGGGTGGACGGAATGTCACAGCAAATGCCAGAAACAAAGCTCCACAGAAAGCTCAAACAGGAGGAAGTCTTGACAGACCAAACAGGAGTGGGGAAGAAAACAACAAGAAAGGACTTCAATGTCATGAATGTGAAGGATTCGGCCACCTCCGTAGAGAATGTCCAAATTTCCTCAAACAACAAAAACGAGGATATAATGCCACCCTATCAGACGATGACAATGAAGATAGTGGATCTGAAGAGGTAAGCATATTTGTTGCATTCACTACTACTACTCATGTATGTAACATTGATAATTCTGCAAATATCAATGATGATCACCTCCATCCAACTCCAAATGAGAATTGGACTAAAGAGCAACTAGTCGAGGCATACAAAGGCTTACATACCAGATGGATCAAGGAAACTCTGATACTTGATCAACAAGGTGAACGGATTATCAGTCTTACCAACGACAAGTCTAGATTTCTAGAAACGATCGTGGAGCTAAAACGCGAAATCACCAGACTTAACGGAGAAATTAGTCTTATGACTAAATCGGTAAAGATGATGAATCCTAGCACAGAAAGCATTGACAAGATCCTATCAGTAGGAAAGCAGTCCAAGGATACGACGGGACTAGAGTACACACACGATATCCCCTCAACAAAAGTGACAAAGTTTGTCCCACAACAAGCCATGGTTGACAAGAAACCACTGGATGCCCCAACACATCCTACAGGACGACCTACAACAAATGCCATGACATCGTCTATAACATGTTCATGTCAAGCAACTGCCAGAAGACATCCTCCACGCAGACAACAATACTACAGAAGACCAGCTTATCAATATCAATGGATATGTCATTACTGTGGTCAACGAGGTCACATCAGACCTTTTTTTTTTCAACTTCTTGGGAGGAAGCAAGCTCAGCTACCACAGAAGAGATATCAAAGGCATCTCTCAACTCCTCAGAAGACATCCCGCCTTGAATGGAGACCTAAAAACCTAGTCTATCGAGCTAATATTGCATATACATCTTTAAGCGCATCAACAAACAAGGACTGGTATCTCGACAGTGGATGCTCCCGACACATGACAGGTACTCCAGAGTTCCTTTCCAATCTCAAACTATATACAAACTGTTATGTTACCTTTGGAGATGGGATTCGAGCTCGAATCATTGGAAAATGAGTACTCAAGCATCCAGGAGCCACTTGCCTGACTTAAGCATTACTTGTAGAAGGACTTAAGGCAAACCTGATTAGCATCAGTCAGATCTGTGATCAGGGTTCAGAAGTAAAATTCACTAAAGAAGCCTGTATAGTTAAAAACTTCGATCAAGTCACTATTCTACAAGGGGTACGCTCAATGGATAATTGTTACATCTGGTCTCCCGAATCACATATCGAAGCAGCTTTGTCTCCAAAGCAGAGGAAACCAAGCTGTGGCACAGAAAGCTTGGACATCTAAATCTTAGAAGTATGTAGAAGGCAATCTCCGAGCAGGCAATTACAGGAATTCCGAACCTGAAAATTGTGGAAGGAAAGATCTGCGGAGAATGTCAGATTAGTAAGCAAACCAAGATGTCACACAAGAAGTTACAGCATATCACCACCTCTCGAGTACTTGAGCTGATACATGTTGACCTCATGGGACCAATGCAAGTAGAAAGCCTTGGAGGAAAACGATATGTCTTTGTATGTGTAGATGATTACTCTCGATACACTTGGGTTGACTTCCCTCGTGACAAATCAGATACCTTCTCGATCTTCAAGAATTTGTGCATCCACGTTCAACGAGAAAAAGGGGAGACAATTGGCAAAATAATTCGCCTTCGTAGTGATCATGGTCGAGAGTTCGAGAACAGCAAGTTTGCAGTATTCTGCAACTCAGAAGGGATAGCTCATGAATTCTCAGCACCAATCACTCCCCAACAGAATGGCATTGTTGAGCACAAGAACAGAACTCTACAGGAGATGGCTAGAGTTATGATGCTGGCTAAGGACATACCAACTCACTTTTGGGCAGAGGCACTTAACACTGCTTGTCGTATCCACAATCGAGTCACTCTCCGAGCAGGTATGTCAGTAACTCATTATGAAATATGGAGGGGGAGAAAGCCCAATGTTAAGTACTTCCATATCTTTAGCTCCACTTGTTATATTCTGGTTGATAGAGAGCCTCGTCGAAAGCTTGACCCAAAAAGTGATGAAGGCATCTTCCTTGGCTACTCAAGGAATAGTCGCGCATACCGAGTCTTCAACAAACGAACCAAGACCATGATGGAATCAATCAATGTTGTTGTTGATGATGACTGCGAAGATGCCTCAGAAGATGTGACGGACAAAGATGGAGCCTATCCTCCCAACAATGTCAGGAAGAATGTTATTACTGATGTTAGAGAAGATGCTAGCAACAAAACAGAAAATGATGATGCTGGTCCAAATGTCGATCATGACGAAGTAGTTCCAGAAACCAGCAACAAGAATCCCTCGTGGAGAATCCAGACTAATCATCCTATCTCTAGAGTAATTGGAGACCTAAATGAAGGCATACGAACTTGGTCAAGAACTCCTGAAGACTACAACGAGATGATAGGAAATATTTTTTTCGTTTCAAAGACAGAACCCAAAAACATCAATGAAGCCATCAATGATGAGTATTGGGTCAATGCTATGCAAGAAGAGCTGATTCAATTTGAGAAAAACCAGGTGTGGGAACTGGTGCCCAAACAAAGTGAAGGAAATATCATTGGCACAAAATGGATCTTCAAGAACAAGTCCGATGAGCTTGGTAACATCACTCGCAACAAAGCCAGGTTAGTTGCTCAAGGGTATACTTAAATTGAGGGAGTCGACTTCGATGAGACCTTTGCTCCTGTAGCAAGACTTGAAGCAATTTGTCTCCTACTAGGGATATCATGCCATCTACAGATAAAGCTCTACCAAATGGATGTCAAAAGTGCATTCTTGAATGGGGACCTCAATGAAGAAGTATATGTGTCACAACCCAAAGGATTTGTTGATCCTCACTATCCTGATCATGTGTATAAACTCAAGAAAGCACTCTATGGGTTGAAACAAGCACCAAGGGCTTGGTATGAAAGGCTCACAAAATTCCTGATTCAAAGCGGCTACACTAGAGGGGGAGTCGACAAGACCCTATTTGTGAAGAATGAAGACGGGAAGTTGATGATAGCTCAAATATACGTCGATGACATTGTCTTTGGAGGGATGTCAAGCACGATGGTAGAAAAATTTATTCAACAGATGCAATCAGAATTCGAGATGAGTATGGTGGGAGAGCTTACTTATTTTCTAGGCTTCCAAATCAAACAACAGAAAGATAGCATCTTTATATCTCAGAGCAAATATGCGAAGAATATTGTCAAGAAGTTTGGGCTAGAGAAAGCCTCACATAAAAGGACACCTGCAGCTACACATGTCAAGCTAACTAAAGATGATACAGGAGAAGCCGTCGACCAACACCTATACAGAAGCATCATCGGTAGTCTTCTCTACCTTACTGCAAGTCGACCAGATATTGCCTACTCTGTAGGAGTATGCGCACGATATCAAGCTAATCTTAAGGTTAGTCATCTCTCCCAAGCTAAAAGAATTATCAGATATATCTCTGGGACTACAGACTTGGGTTTATTATACTCATTCGACACATCCTCTACCCTAGTGGGGTATTGTGATGACGATTGGGCTGGAAACACTGCAGATAGGAAAAGCACATCTGGAGGATGCTTCTTCCTTGGCAACAACCTCATATCATGGTTTAGTAAGAAGCAAACTACTATGGATGAAGCAGATGTTAGTCGAGTACAATGTCAGACAGGAAGCCATGACTTTATATTGTGATAATGTCAGTGCCATCAACATCTCCAAAAATCATGTCCAACATAGTAAGACCAAACACATTGACATTAGACACCACTTCATTAGAGAACTGGTCGAAGATAAGTAGATCATCCTAGAGCACATTCCTACAGAGAAGCAAGTTGCTGATATTTTCACAAAGGCATTAGATGCGAGCAGATTTGAGAATCTCAGATCATCACTCGGTCTGTGCACCATCAACGAGCAATAAGAAGTTGCAGAAACGGTTGAGAGGAGTTAGTTGGTGCCTCTTCATAAACCGGTCCAAAATCCCAACAAATGCCATTGGGCCAAGCATACCAAAAGCCCATATAAAAGGAAGGAAAAGATACGCTCAGACTTTAACAGATTTGAATCAATCTGTTTTTTCAAAATCTAAACCTAGCCTGCCCCTTCTCGTGTTCGATCTCATCTCCCTCACCCTTCACATTCTGCAAACAAAACTCTCACTACACCGAAATGGTGAAAACTAGGAGCACGATAGTCCCAAAGAAAGCCTCCGAACCTAAGAGAGCAGAAGCAAAAACCTCCAAGAGCAGCAAAGCAAAAACCATCAAGCATGGAGTTCGGATTAAAGGGCCAAAGACCCTGAAGAAAACAGAAGAAATCCCCAAGGAAACCTCACTGAAGGAAGCTCCAATGCCAACCTTTTCTCGAGTTCCTAAACGATCTCGAACCAGAAGCTCTGCATTCTCCATGTCAGACCTAACTGGGCCAGAAAGGGAGACTGATCTTGGCCAGGAAAGTCGAGAAGCTTCCATGCAGATTGTCGCCGTTCCAACACCAACAAATGTCCCAGGTATCGATTTCTCCACCGATACCTCTAGAAATAGTGATTTGCTGGAATCACAACTGGAAAACCAAGACCCACCTCAAGAAGGTGTGGTAGAGAAACTAATAAATCCTGAAGGAGAAAAGGAGGACTTGACCCCGGTCAGTCATGGGTTGGAGCGTATTGCTGAAGGAGAAGGAGAAGAAGAAGGAGGAACAGATGTCATGCCTGAAGCCACAAAAGAGGCGGTAACAGAAGAAGAAGTCGCTGACTCGGACGAAGCCGAGGAAGAAGCTGAGAAGAACAACAGTGTCGCCACAAATCACACAGAAGAAATCCCTCTGGATGCCAGAGAAGATGCGACAGATGATGCTACTGAGGCAGCACACACGGTGTTGTCATCCCTGAAGAAGAAGGTACTTGAAGAAAATGAGAGTCTAGCTGTGATGGTTGAAAAACTCAAAGACACTAAGAACAGGAAAGAGGTCAAAGATGCTGGAGGTCCCAGCAACAAAAAGAAGAAGATATCCGTCAAGGAAAAGAAAAGTGTGTTGAAATGAAGATTGGTAGATGAAGTAACAGATGAAGAAGTTGAGGAGGTTACTGCAAAGGAAGAAAAGAAGAAAAAGATCCTGAAGACGGTCAAGAATACGTCAAGTGTTCCTTACGACAATGTGTCGTTTCACTCGGCAGACGGTGCGAAAAGATGGGAGTTCGTATTCCAAAGAACGGCGTACCCAGAAAAGACCCTGTCATCGGAGCTGCTATGACTAGAAGCCATTGTCCAGCTCCTGGAGAAGGCAGAACTAATGAAAACCGTCACAAACATTGGTAACCACTATCCCCTCTTGGTTAAGGAATTTATTGCCAATTTGCCTGCTGGGTTTGGAACTCCGGATGATCCGGAGTTTGAGAAGGTGTTTGTCAGAGGCATTCGCTTCAACATCTCCTCTAACATTATCAACGACTTCTTGGGAAGAAAGCGGGTTCGATCTATGCCTCCACCTGACCTGAACAAGGTACTCCGTGAGATTACCGGAGATAAAAGCAGAAAGTGGCCAACCAAAGGTACTGTGGCAGCATCGGATCTTACTTCCAAGTACTCCATTCTCTTCCGCATAGGAGTAGCAAATTGGGCTCCCTCTACTCACGCATCGTCTATCAAACCAGAGCTTGCGATCCTTATCTTCCAAATAGGTACTGGGAATACACTTTATTTTGGGCAATTTGTTATTGATCATCTTATTCGTCATGCCAGATCAATTGCTGTAAAAATACCTATTGCCTTTCCATCTCTTATCTCTGAGCTGCTTGTACATCAACACCCCGGAGTGTTGAAAACAACGGTTAAGGTTGGCAAAAGAGGAGGACTGATTCTGGTGAGCCACAAGTTATTTGAGGGCAAGCATGCTCCTGATCTTGTCAGGCCAGAAGCCAAGGCAACGACCAGTCGAGCCACAAGTGCCGCCCCTCTAACCAAGACCACCAGCAGGGATGCAATTATGCTTGAACGAGAGATAGCCGTGCTTGACGAGGACATCGTCAATTTGAAGACATCCCTGAAGCATCTCTCTCAGCGCCGATCACATTGCGCCAACCTGCTAAAATCCATGTCTCCTCCTAGCTCCGACGATGATGACACCACCTCTCTGCCAAATGATCCAGAAGAATCTACTCAAGATGCCTCCACTGAAGCGACTGAAGAAGAGACTGCGAGTTCCAGCAGCAGCTCTGTTTAAATTTCATGAACTTTCTGATTCTCGAACAACTGAACACTTTTATTTTGTAATTTTCTGTTGAACACTGTTTCACGCTTACTCTCAACTGCTGATTGAGAGTAAGTGTGAGTTAAGTTTGGTTTATTTCTTATTTCCCTGGTTTGTTACAATATTTGTTTAAATTTTGGCTCTTTTTGAGCCAGCAAGGGGGAGTAAGTATAGTAAAGGTTACGCGCGATCACGATGATACAAGGAAGAAAGATAGATACGATCACGATGATACAAGGAAGAAAGATAGATACGACGCGAAGACGCGAGACGCGATGATAGGCGTGACACTGCTGATCGACGAGACGACAAAGGCGACGAAGAATGTTGTCCTTAAAAATAGCCAAAGGGGGAGATTGTAGTTACGACGGTTTTTGAGATTGGCTGATTTTTAAAGGAACTAAAGAAACATGTTACAAAGAATGTCGAAGCATCTTCTACGATATATTGAGTGACATTGTGGATAGCGTCTCGGCAAACATCCTGATCGACAGAAATCAGGAAAGTGCAGTTTCGGTAGAGAAGCAAGAAGACGATTAGGAAATTCCAGAACGACTCCTAATCTGGAAAGAAGAAAGACGGCGATTAAGAGGAAACCCTTTAGGGTTAGTACTCATCCTCGATTGCTATAAAAGCTTAGGCTACCCCCTTAGCAATCGTGTGGTTCTTTATTTGTTTCCTAGCAACAATTTGCAAGGTTCTTAGACGTGATGGTCTACGGGCTGAGAAATTGCAGATTGAGCTAAGGATATTGTGCATCACATAACTATTGAGAGTTAGGTGATTGAGGGTTTACTAAACGCGTGAGTGAAGACTGCACGCAACCACCAAGTTATTGAAGACTTGAACTGACAGAGCAAGGCGATTCCTCGAAGAGTGGAATCAAGACGGAGTCTTGGATTCAGAGAGAGACCCTGAGATAGATTGCACTGTAAGACGTAGCATAAAGTATAGATCTAGGGGTGATCACAGGTACTTGTATGTTCCGACGAATTACTGATAAGTGAAATCTTGCCACTAGGCTGAGAGCCCCCAGACGTAGGTGACGTTGCACTGAACTGGGTAAACAATCTGCTGTGTCATTATTTATAGCTTTTTATTTACTGTCCTGCATTATCTACGCAAGAAGTCAGACACAACGTTATAACTTCTTCCGTAACATTGTGTGTGGCATCTTGCACGACTAGCTGATCAGAATTTCACATGTAAGGCACGTAAATCATCTTAAAAGATAAACTTCTTGCTGTATCTCACTTCTGAGTTAGCTATAAGCCTATGACTTACCATTCATGTTATACCATTGATTATCAGATTCATGGATAAATTTGCTTAATGTTTAATTTATTTTTTTCATCAGCATGGTTTACAATTTACAGTTTTGAGTTAATTAGTTCCCCATTATTTTTGGTCATTTCAACTTACATTAAATTCTTGTGATGGCAGCATTCGAGATTTAAGTTCAGCATGAAATATGTTGGTGGAATGTTGCGAGAACATGTATTTTGGCTGGAAAGTTGTACTGAGAATATTAACAATATCTTTTGTGAGAAAATTAACCTAAGATTTGCTTCATCTAAGATTCACTTGATAGTATCATAACCTATTTGTCCTGTTATTTCTTTCTAATGTATTTACGGTTATTTTTAGTGCTTTAATCTCAATTTTGCATATGAATTTTGAGTTTCAAGAGTAATGGAAATTGGAACGGGACTATCTCAATACCAAAGTTTTGAGTAAAATAGATACTAATGTTTTTGTGGTTCTTGAATCATTTGTTTTTTTTCAAAAATGAGAATCGCCTTGACGGCAATCCAATTTTTCTCACCGGGTTTAGATTGATGTCTACTGGTACAACTTAGGGCAAACGAGACATCCGGTCTCGTACATATCATGGCATACATTATGGACCCTATAGCCGAAGCATATTGGATCTCATTCATTCTTGCTAGCTCTGCAGGTGTCTCAGCACACTACTTATTGCTTAGCTTTATGCCATGACGCATGGGCAGCAATCCTTTCTTTGAATCTTGCATCGAGAATTTTCTCAACACTTTGTCTATGTAGGTGCTTTGACTTAAGCCCAAGACCCGCTTGGCACGGTCTCTATATTATCTTGATCCCCAAGATGTAAGAGGCCTCGCTTAAGTCCTTCATTGCGAAACACTCACCTAACCAAGTCTTTCTTAATAGCAAGGTAGGGACGTTGTTTCTAATGAGCAGTATGTCATCAACATATAGCACCAAGAAGATTACTTTGCTCCCATCTGCCTTTTTATATACGCAAGGTTCATTATCGTTCTTAATGAAGCCAAACTGTTTCACAACTTCATCAAAACGTTGATTCCAACTCCGAGATGCTTGCTTCAAACCATAAATTGATTTGAGCAACTTGCAAATCTTTCCCTTATTCTTAGGATCCTCAAAAACCCTCAGGCTGGGACATTTAAACGTCCTCAGCTTACCTCCCGTTGAAGAAGCCGGTGTTGACGTCCATTTGCCATATCTCATAACTACTGGGAATGCGGATAGATTTGACCATAGCTACTGGAGAAAAAATGTCTCTTCATAGTCAATTCCGTGGATTTGCCTATAACCTTTTGCTACCAGTCTTGCTTTATAGGTCTGATGTTTGCCATCCATGTCCATCTTTGTTTTAAAGATCCATTTACACCCAATGACTTTTACGTCAGGGGTTTGATCCACCAAGTCCCACACTTGATTATCTGACATGGATTGTATTTCTTCCCTCATGGCTTCCAGCCATTTCTCATAGTCGGTTCCGTCCTTATTAACTGTAGCTAATGGTTCTTGCTCAACGGCTACTTCTGGTGGGTCGTCCATTGGTTCCCGAGTGACCATTTCATCTAGAACTCCATTAAGATGAACAGCCCTCCCACTGACTGTCTTGGAGATAAATTACTTGTCCAAGAATGTCCCACCTCGATTATGAATGCGGCCGTTTGCAGAGCGTAACCCCAGAAGGAGATCGGGAGATCAATGAGACTTAAAATCGATCGAACCATATCCAACAATGTCCGATTCCTTCGCTCGGACACACCATTGAGTTGCGGTGTTCCTAGCGGAGTCCACTGAGATAGTATTCCACCTTCAGTAAGATAACTAAGAAACTCCTCGGATAAGTATTCTCCACCCCGATCAGAACGGAGTGCCTTGATACTCTTTCCGAGTTGGTTTTCTACTTCAGTCCTAAACTCTTTGAATTTATCAAAAGCTTCGGACTTATGTCTCATGAGATAGACATAACCATATCTACTGAAATCGTCAGTAAATGTGATGAAGTAGCCTAAACCACCTCTGGCTGGTGTACTCATTGGTCCATATACGTCTGAATGTATTAGACCCAATAGATCACCTGCCCTTTCGCCTAAACTAGCGAAGGGCGCTTTAGTCATCTTGCCCATTAAACAAGCTTCTCATCTATCAATCGGTTGGAATTCGAATTGACTTAAAAGTCCACGCTTATGAAGCGCTGAGATGCGTTTCTCATTTATGTGACCTAGACGACAATGCCAGTTTAGAGTTTGGTCTAAATCATTAGCTTTAAACCTCTTAGCATTTATATTATAGAGCATGTTGGATCTCGAGTTTTGCATATTCCATATGTATAAACCTCCAACAGTGTGAGCATTTCCAAAAAACATGTTGTTGTGCATGATATTAAAAAACCCGTTCTTAATATCAAAATAATAACCTCCTTTTTCAAGAAGAGATATTGATACAATATTCCTGCTGAAAACAGGTACGCAAAACACATCAGAAAGTTCAATTACAAGCCCACAGGGCAAAACAAGGTTAACAGAACCCACGGCAGTTGCGGTAACTCTCACGTTGTTCCCAACTTTTAGGTCCACCTCGCTTTCCCCATATCTCTTCTACTATTCAACACCTGCACATCCGCACAGACATGAGACTCAGCTCCAGTGTCTAGTACTCAAGCATTTATAGTAGAAAGATGTAGCTCTAATGGAATACCTGACGAAGTAGCGGCCCCACCGCCCTTCCTCTGATCATCCTTCAGGTGCTGACAGTCTTTCTTCCAGTGACCAGGCTTTTGGCAGTAGAATCAGACCGACTCCTTTGCCTTCCCCTTACCTTTTACGGGCATGGAAGTTTTAAGAACAAATGGTCGTCTGATCTTTCATGCCATGTGCATTGGGGCTTTACCCTTTTCACCACCAGCTTTGAAGCTGGATCCCTTCTTGACCATAAGAACACTTTTGGGCGAACTGCCCCTTATGCTCTTCTCGGCAGTCACTAGCATGTTGTGCAACTCCGACGCGGTCTTGTCCATGTCATGCATGTGATAGTTCACGACGAACCCACCATATGCATGAGGAAGGGATTGCAGAATAAAATCCGCAGCCATTTCCTTTTCCATAGACATATCGATACTAGTCATATGGTTGAAATGTCCCTTCATACGTAAGACGTGTGGACCTACAGAGCTGCCTGCTGACATCTTGCAGGCAATGAGTTCTCGGAGAACAGTGTATTTTTCAATACGTACTTTCTCTTTGAACATATCATTGATCTGTGCAAACATTGCAAACAGATCATGGGATAGCTCCATAAACGTCTTCTGGAGGTCCGCCTCCATGCAGCCCAGCATGACACACGCAACGTCGATAGAGTCGCTAAGGTGTTTCTGGTACGCATCCTTAACGACCCTCGTTGCGTTGGCAGCTGGCTCCACCAGGATAGCCTTATCAAGGACGTACTCCCTGCGTTCCAACTTTAACACAAGTCGTAAATTCCTGTCCCAGTCCAGATAATTTGTCCCGTTGAGTTTACACTTTTTGAGTATAGTCCTTAACGACAAATTAGACGAGTTTGTTGAATTACTAGCCATTTCTACACGAAGAAAGTAAATTTAATCAGAAAAGTTGAATAAATTTACGAAGATCCGAATTTGGGTGTGAATTTGGGTGTCATCTCACTTGACTCAAATTATGTTGTAATTTGGTTGTGTTTAATAATTCGAAAGTATTTGGCACAATTACGAACCTGTCATCAACAACCCGTGTTGTGACGTTTCTAATTGTATCACATACTATCTTCATTTGAACCCGTCATTTGCAACCCGTGCAAACACGTTTCAAATTTGAACTCATCCATCACAACCCGTGCGATGATGGTTCACAACGCTTAAACATGCAAACAATTAAAATCGATTTTAATCTTTGCATGTGAGGAGATGGCTTATAAACTTATAAGCTAAGCATGCAAGCATGTTATTATTTAAATAATACAAGCAAGCAAACATAAAGCGTTAAATATGCATTTTATAGCCCATCCTAATCTTAGGATTCTACGAGTCACCACATCTTCTCGTCTTTCTCATTCGGGCTCCCACTAGCTCTTGGACTTCCTCCATGACCGTCATTGTGCTCGATTTTCCATCCTTCTCGTCTTTGAGTAGTAATTACAATTAATACTCGGTTCGTAGACCGGATAAAAATAATTACACTTTATGGGCTCGAATAAAAGAATAATTACACGCTAACACTAACGGTATGCAAACCGTGAAAGCGATAAAATCTAATGGGCTACTAATGCATCATAAATCTCATCACATCATCCAACATGTTATCAAATAATATGCAATTATTCCGGTTTTAATTTTGCCAAGTTGCTTGGTCGGGTTTATCGAATCTAGACCTTTTAGAAAAACGGTTTATCGAAACCGATTAAATTTTGAAAGTTTTCAAAATATTGGATCGCGGGTTCATGCCACGGATCAAACACCGTGCACGAACCAAGTCGGGCAAAGCCAATGGGCCGAAAGCCCATTGGGCCGAGCCCAACATGTCACGGCTCGGTTTGGACCTTCCAAGGTCCAAACCGAGCTTGCCTCCACAATCGGCCTGGGTCAAGAGTGGGGACGGCCCTGGTCACCGCCGGCTTCCCCGGCCTCCGGTGACCTTCGTCCGGTACCTCTGATCCGGCTCCCCGAGAGTCTCTTCTCGGACCCGACAAATCCAATAATTTCCGAAAAATTCCAAATTCAATATATTTTCAAAAATGACATATTTCATGCAATTATCCCAAAAAGCATTAAAATCATGTCATCAACAATTATGGCATTTATATCATTACAAAACCGAAATAACAAACAAGGATCTCGGAGTGGTAGACCGCTTCTGATACCACTGTTGTGTTCCGGGGCATCCTAATCACGTTCATGGCAGCGGAAGCAACCTATAAACCGCCCCTAACCTGCGCAAGATTGACTACCAAGTTAGATCCTTACGAAATCGAGTTTTCGGGTTTTACCAGAATCTGCCCGATATAAAACCGAGACTTTGAAGCTCCATTTCTCGAGCTACAGATCTCAAATTACTTCGGTTATTTTTGGATATTAAACCTCAGCCAATTCTCTACATCTTTTGTGTTTTTCTCCGAACCCAGTTCGGACGAGAAGACCTCCGTCTGGAGCAAAACATTTTTCCCATCTCGCTGGACAAACTCTGCGGACCAGTCAGCTTCTCGGCCTTGTATCTCCCAAACCAACGCTCTTTTGGAAAATCAGTATTTCACAAAAGTTGTAGCCCTGATATTTCTAACGCCTTCAGTTTCAGGTCAATCGGAGCTCGGACGAAGCGGCTATGGCTCACGCAATGTCTATTGCCGGAACTGGACAATCTGGACAGTTTCTCCATTTTCGCTTTTAGTATTTGTTGAATCGATAAAGAAGGACTTTCGGATCTTCTTCTCCAGAGCAAGTCCACACCAAGGGGATGATCTTGAAGATCCTTCACTTAATAGCCTACTAGAACAATTAAATGAAGAACAAGAGAGCAAAGAGAGGAGAGAGAGAGAGTTGTGAGAGTTGTATGATTCTTTTGTGTAATGAATGAATAAATAGATATTTCAATTCATCATCCAACTTATAAGCATGGGTCTAAAGTGATTGGTATGGGCTTAAAGGTGCTTTAACACATACCCCTTAAATCACTCACCTCTTAATCCACAATCACCAACTATGCATCGTGTTGTGTGGCCCCCACCATTGGACCCACCAATGTGGGCCGGCCACAAGAGGCTTATTGGGCCCATAATGGGCCATTGTTGGGCCGGCTATGAGACCTCAAGGGACGAGCCCAATGGGCTCGCCCATGTGGTTTCGTGCCGTGTCCAAAAGTTGCCCGACCCTTTTTGTCGTTACTTATCAAACAAAATCCGACGCGACATCGACGAAAAAACTCAGTTTTCTTGATTCGCTAATTATTCTCTCAAACCAAACCTATGGCCCAAAACCTTCAGTTTTGTCCATGCATAGCTCCTCAAGAAACGTTAAGGTTTCCTTGTCTCAAGTTATCCGTCTTGAATGTGTGTGACCCTCCAGGCTCATGCCACCGTTGGAAGATCGGCACAAAAGATCTCTCTTGCCCAATCCATCATCAAGGGCCTTTAGTAAGACGTTATGATTACCCAAGGTGCATGACGATCGATGATTCGACTTAACCTTGTGCGTACAAGTCACTATCCTATTATCTCTAGATATCCCGATTGATCACAAGGTATAGAGTCGTCATCCTTGTTTAATCAATCATTGTTACTTGATATGTGAGATGGCTGAGAACTGATAACCCGTATCATTTGCATGGCCATGCTTTTACTCTCAGTCAGTCTCCATCAAGAGGCCCTTTAATGGATATCTTTCCCATACTGTAGTATGAGGGATAAATCCCTTAGCCGTCTTTCGTGTAACTCATGCAACCCGTTCCGCCACCCAATCATGCCCTTTATAGCAATCCTTTCACAGAAAGCGTTTGGCGCATGTTAAAGTCGTACGTTCATTGCATAGTGATCACAAAGACTCCTTGGTCTAAGGATGTCGTGACAAGCTATCGCATTTGAATATGTTCATGGCTGAATCTATGAAAACACCATTCAAAGCGGGTCGTCCGATATCAATCACCTCATGATATCTATGATATGATTCCAGGATCCCACATCCCTATGACAAGTAGAACTACGTCATTAAGAACCATCCTCATACTGGTCGCTTTAATGAAGCATAGGTTGACCAGGGACTCGTTAAGTGTGATCCGTACAGATTTATGGTTCTACTACTTTAGTGGTCATAAATCAGATCATGCTTAACATATTACTTCAACACATAAGTAATACAAAGCCGTTTTATATATATATTACAAACGATGATATTGTACATAGACATTTACTGGCTAATAGCAATTGGACTAGGGCACAAATGCTATCAATCTCCCACTTGCCCCTAGTTCCAATCTAAGTCCCAGTCTATACCCATTGACCTAACATGTTTATCATGTTTCGCTTGTGGAAGAGCCTTGGTCAAGGGATCGGCTGTGTTATCATCAGTTGCAACGTAGTGGATCTTCACGTCACCTCTAGCAACTATGTCGCGGATGATGTGATACTTTCTGAGTACATGTTTGGATCTGTCATGTGCCTTGGGTTCCTTAGCTTGCGCAATGGCCCCGGTGTTGTCACAATATAAGTCTACTGGGTTAGATGGGTTTTTAATTACACCTAACCCAGCCATGAAACTCCTGATCCATACAACCTCTTTTGCCGCTTCAGATGCGGCAATGTACTCAGCTTCGGTCGTAGAGTCGGCAATGGTGTCCTGCTTCTTGCTTTTCCAACTGAATGCTCCACCGTTCAACGTAAACACATATCCCAACTGACTCTTAAAGTCATCGGGGTCTGTCTGGAAACTAGCGTCGACATATCCTTTGACGACTAGATCATCATTTCCTCCCCCGTATACAAGAAAGGCGTCTTTGGTTTTTCTCAAATATTTGAGAATCGCCTTGACAGCCATCCAATGTGCCTCACCGGGTTTGGATTGATGTCTACTGGTACAGCTTAGGGCAAACGAGACATCCGGTCTCGTACATATCATGGCATACATTATGGACCCTATAGCCGAAGCATATGGGATCTCATTCATTCTTGCTAGCTCAGCAGGTGTCTCAGCACACTGCTTCTTGCTAAGCTTCAGGCCATGACGCATGGGCAGCAATCCTTTCTTTGAATCTTGCATTGAGAATCGTCTCAACACTTTGTCTATGTAGGTGCTTTGACTTAAGCCCAAGACCCGCTTGGCACGGTCTCTATATATCTTGATCCCCAAGATGTAAGAGGCCTCACCTAAGTCATTCATTGCGAAACACTCACCTAACCAAGTCTTTGTTAAGAGCAAGGTAGGGACGTCGTTTCCAATGAGTAGTATGTCATCAACATAAAGCACCAAGAAGACTACATTGCTCCCATTTGCCTTTTTATACACGCAAGGTTCATCATCGTTTTTGACGAAGCCAAACTGTTTCACTACTTCATCAAAACGCTGATTCCAATTCCGAGATGCTTGCTTCAAACCATAGATTGATTTGAGCAACTTGCAAATCTTTCCCTTATTCTTTGGATCCTAAAAACCCTCAGGCTGGGACATATAAACGTCCTCAGCTAACCTCCCGTTGAGGAAGGCGGTTTTAACATCCATTTGCCATATCTCATAGTTGTGATACGCTGCTATGCCAAGTAGAATGCGGATAGATTTGACCATAGCTACTGGAGAAAAGGTCTCTTCATAGTCAATTCCGTGGATTTGCCTATAACCTTTTGCTACCAGTCTTGCTTTATAGGTCTGAGGTTTACCATCCATGTCTATCTTTATTTTAAAGATCCATTTACACCCAATGACTTTTACGTCAGGGGTATGATCCACCAAGTCCCACACTTGATTATCTGACATGGATTGCATTTCTTCTCTCATGGCTTCCAGCCATTTCTCAGAGTCGGTTCCGTCCAAGGCCTCTCGAAAGGTAGCTGGATCATCGTCCACTAATATTAAACCATCACCTTCAGTTACTAAGAAACCGTATCTGACAAGTGCATGACTTATCCTTTCAGACCGCCTCGGACCGTCCTCATTTACTGTAGCTATTGGTTCTTGCTCAACGACCATTTCTGGCTCTACTTCTTCTAGTGGGTCGTCTAGTGGTTCATGAGTGACTGTCTCATCTAGAACTTCATCAAGATGAACAGCCCTCCCACTGACTGTCTTGGAAATGAACTCTTTTTCCAAGAATGTCCCACCTCGAGCAACAAAAACTTTATATTCGCTCAGTTTATAGAAGTAGTATCCTTTTGTTTCTTTTGGATATCCGACGAAAGTGCATTTATCTGATCTCGGTTCGAGCTTGGTTGGAAGCAACCGTTTTACATAAGCCTCGCAACCCCAGATTTTTAGGAAGGACAAAACGGGATCCTTTCCGTACCATTTCTCGAATAATGTCCCTTCCACTGCTTTCGACGGAGCCCTGTTTATTATGAATGTGGCCGTTTGCAGAGCATAACCCCAGAAGGAGATCGGGAGATCAGTGAGACTTAACATCGATCGAACCATATCCAACAATGTCCGATTCCTCCGCTCGGACACAACATTAAGTTGCGGTGTTCCTAGCGGAGTCCACTGAGATAGTATTCCACCTTCAGTAAGATAACTAAGAAACTCCTCGGATAAGTATTCTCCACCCCGATCAGAACGGAGTGCCTTGATACTCTTTCCGATTTGGTTTTCTACTTCAGTCCTAAACTCTTTGAATTTATCAAAAGCTTCGGACTTATGTCTCATGAGATAGACATAACCATATCTACTGAAATCGTCAGTAAATGTGATGAAGTAGCCTAAACCACCTCTGGCTGGTGTACTCATTGGTCCATATACGTCTGAATGTATTAGACCCAATAGATCACCTGCCCTTTCGCCTAAACTAGCGAAGGGCGCTTTAGTCATCTTGCCCATTAAACAAGCTTCTCATCTATCAATCGGTTGGAATTCGAATTGACTTAAAAGTCCACGCTTATGAAGCGCTGAGATGCGTTTCTCATTTATGTGCCCTAGACGACAATGCCAGATAAGAGTTTGGTCTAAATCATTAGCTTTAAACCTCTTAGCATTTATATTATAGAGCATGTTGGTTTTCGGGTTTTGCATATTCAATATGTACAAACCTCCAACAGTGTGAGCATTGCCATAAATCATGTTGTTGCGCATAATATTAAAAAACCCGTCCTTAATATTAAAATAATAACCTTCTTTCTCAAGAAGAGAAATTGAGATAATATTCCTGCTGAAAGCAGGTACGCAAAAAACATCATTAAGTTCAATTACAAGCCCACTGGGCAAAGCAAGGTTCACAGAACCCACGGCAGTTGCGGCAACTCTGGTATTGTTCCCAACTCTTAGGTCCACCTCGCTTTCCCCCATATCTCTTCTACTGTGTAACACCTGCACATCAGCACAGATATGAGACTCAGCTCCAGTATCTAGTACCCAGGTATTTATTGTAGAAAGATATAGCTCTAATAGAATACCTGATGAAGTAGCGGCCCCACCGCCCTTCTTCTAATCCTCCTTCAGCTGCTGACAGTCTTTCTTCCAATGACCAGGCTTTTGACAGTAGAAACAGACCGACTCCTTTGCTTTCCCTTTGCCTTGTACGGGCATGGAAGGTCTAGGAACAAATGGTCGTCTGTTCTTTCCTGCCAGGTGCTTTGGGCCTTTACCCTTTCTACCTCCAGTTTTGAAGCTGGGTCCCTTCTTGACCATAAAGACATTTTTGGGCGAACTGCCCCTTATGCTCTTCTCGACAGTCACTAGCATGCTGTGCAACTCCGACGCGGTCTTGTCCATATCATGCATGAGATAGTTCATCACGAACCCACCATATGCATGAGGAAGGGATTGCAGAATAAAATCCGCAGCCATTTCCTTTTCCATAGATATACCGATGCTAGTCATATGGTCAAAATGTCCTTTCATACGTAGGACGTGTGGACCTACGGAGCTGCCTGCTGACATCTTCCAGGCAATTAGTTCTCGGAGAACAGTGTATTTTTCAATACGTACTTTCTCCTTGAACATATCCTTGATCTGTGAAAACATTGCAAACGGATCATGGGATAGCTCCATAAACTGCTTCTGGAGGTCCGCCTCCATGCAGCCCAGCATGACACACGCAACGTCGATAGAGTCGCTAAGGTGTTTCTGGTACGCATCCTTAACGACCCTCGTTGCGTTGGCAGCTGGCTCCACCGGGATAGCCTTATCAAGGACGTACTCCCTGCGTTCCAACTTTAACACAAGTCGTAAATTCCGGTCCCAGTCCAGATAATTTGTCCCATTGAGTTTACACTTTTCGAGTATAGTCCTCAACGACAAATTAGACGAATTTGTTGAATTACTAGCCATTTCTACACGAAGAAAGTAAATTTAATCAGAATAGTTGAATAAAGTTACGAAGATCCGAATTAAACACCAACCATAAGATTCTAAGGTTTTAGAATCTTAAACCAAGATCCCTTGTTCGTCATTTGAAGTACGCTAAGGCGCACCACTCTAATTGACTTATTTAGGTAGGCATCCGTCCAATTACAACCCGTGTAACTCTTAGTCAGGGTATGTGCAAAAGCACACGGCTTACCCTTCCGATGCCCCAGCTCGACCTCAAGCCAAGAATCGTGGTCGAGTCAACCAACCTTCACTAACGAGCAAACTTTGTGCAGATGCTCCGCTAAGGCGCACGACATCCCAGAAAGTTTACCATTCCCTATCTAGAACCCATTCGATCGATGCTCCGCTAAGGCGCACGACACCGATAAAATGTTTCTACATGGGTGTGAATTTGGGTGGCATCTCACTTGACTCAAATTCGCTTGTAAATTGGTTGTGCTTAATAATTCGAAAGTATTTGGCACAATTACGAATCCGTCATCAACAACCCGTGTTGTGACGTTTCTAATTGTATCACATACTATCTTCATTTGAAACCGTCATTTGCAACCCGTGCAAACACGTTTCAAATTTGAACTCATCCATCACAACCCGTGCGATGATAGTTCACAACGCTTTAAACATGCAAACAATTAAAGTCGATTTTAATCTTTGCATGTGAGGTGATGGCTTATAAACTTATAAGCTAATCATGCAAGCGTGTTATTAATAAAATAATTCAAGCAAGCATTCATAAAGCGTTAAATATGCATTTTATAGCCCATCCTAATCTTAGGATTCTACTAGTCTTCACATCTTCTCGTCTTTCTCATTCGGGCTCCCACTAGCTCTTGGACTTCCTCCAAGACCGTCATTGTGCTCGATTTTCCATCCTTCTCGTCTTTGAGTAATAATTACAATTAATACTCGGTTCGTAGACCGGATAAAAAATAATTACACTTTATGGGCTCGAATAAAAGAATAATTACACGCTAACACTAACGGTATGCAAACCGTGAAAAGCGATAAAATCTAATGGGCTACTAATGCATCATACATTTCATCACATCATCCAACATGTTATCACACAAACATGTTATCAAATAATATGCAATAATTCCGGTTTTAATTTTGCCAAGTTGCTTGGTCGGGTTTATCGAAACTAGACCTTTTCGAAAAACGGTTTATCGAAACCGATTAAATTTTGAAAGTTTTCGAAATATTGGATCGTGGGTTCGTGACATGGATCAAACACCACACACGAACCAAGTCGGGCCAAGCCAATGGGCTGAGGGCCCATTGGGCCGAGCCCAACTATGCACGGCCCGGTTTGGGCCTTGGAAGGCCCAAACCCAGCTTGCCGCCACTCTCAGCCTCGGCCAAGAGTGGGGACGGGCCCGGTCACCGCCGGCCTCACCGGCCTCCGGTGACCTCCGTCCGGTACCTCCGATCCGGCTCCCCGAGAGTCTCTTCTCGAACCCGACAAATCCAATAATTTCCAAAAAATTCCAAATTCAATATATTTTCAAAAATAACATATTTCATGCAAATATCCCAAAAAGCATTAAAATCATGTTATCAACAATTTGGCATGCAAATAATCACAAAACCGAAATAAATTCAACAAGACAAAGATTAAGAGGGTAACCACCCTCTGATACCACTGTAGAGTTTTGGAGCGTTCTAGATCGCCGAGATAGTGGAAGCAATATAAGAAAATCTACTCCAAACCTTGTCCAAGAACATTCTTCTATTCCACAAGATATTTACCTTTAAGTCTTGTATGAATCGATAAAGAAGAACGTTCGGATCTTCTTCTCTAAAGCAAGTCCACACCAAGGGGATGATCTTGATGATCCCTCACTTAATTTCCTACTAGAACAATTAAATGAAGAACAAGAGAGCAAGAACAAGAGGAGGATGAGGGGTGGCCGGCCAAGCTAGAAGAGAGAGAGAGAGAGTGAGTTTTTGTGATATTTCGATTAATGAATTAATGTCTAGTATTTGAATTCATCATCCAACTCTAAAGTATGGGTTAAAAGTGATTGGTATGGGCTTAAAGGTGCTTTAACCCATAGCCTTTAAATCACTCACCTCTTAATCCACAATCACCAACTGAGCATGGTGTTGTGTGGCCCCCACACATGGACAAACCATGTGGGCCGGCCAAGAGGTCTTGTTGGGCCCTTATTGGGCCGGCCATGAGGCTTCATGGGCCGAGCCCAATGGGCCCTCCCGTGTTGTCTCATACCGTGTCCAAAAGTCGCCCGACCCTTTTGTCGTCGCTTATCAAACAAAGTCCGACGCGATATCGACGAAAAAACTCAGTTTTCTCGATTCGCTAATTTTTCTCTCAAACCGAACCTATGGCACAAAACCTCCAGTTTTTGTCCATGTATTGCTCCTCAAGAAACGTCAATGTTTCCTTGTCTCCAGTTATCCGTCTTGAATGTGTGTGACCCTCTAGGCTCATGCCACCGTTGGCAGATCGGCGCAAAAGATCTCTTTTGCCCGATCCATCATAAGTGGTCTCTAGTAAGACATTATGATTACCCAAGGTGCATGACGATCGATGATTCGACTTAACCTTGTGCGTACAAGTCACCATCCTATTATCTCTAGATATCCCGATCGATTACAAGGCATAGAGTCGTAACCTTATTTAATCAATCATTGTTACTTGATATGCGAGATGGCTGAGAACTGATAACCCGTATCATTTGCATGGCCATGCTTTTACTCTCACTCAGTCTCCATCAAGAGGCCTTTTAACGGATATCTTTCTCATACCGTAGTATGAGGGATAAATCCCTTAGTCGTCTTTCGTGTCACTCATGCAACCCGTTCCGCCACCCAATCATGCCCTTTATAGCAATCCTTTCACAGAAAGCGTTTGGCGCAAGTTAAAGCCGTACGTTCATTGCATAGTGATCACAAAGACTCCTTGGTCTAAGGATGCCGTGACAAGCTATCGCATTTGAATATGTTTATGGCTTAATCTATGAAAACACTATTCAAAGCGGGCCGTCCGATATCAATCACCTCATGATATCTATGATATGGTTCCAGGATCCCTCATCCCTATGACAAGTAGAACTACGTCATTAAGAACCATCCTCATACTGGTCGCTTTAAGGAAGCATAGGTTGACCAGGGACTCGTTAAGTGTGATCCGTACAGATTTATGGTTCTACTACTTTAGTGGTCATAAATCAGATCATGCTTAACATATTACTTCAACACATAAGTAATACAAAGTCGTTTTATATATATATTACAAACGATGATATTGTACATAGACATTTACAGGCTAATAGCAATTGGACTAGGGCACAAATGCTATCACCTTTTTCATTATTTCATTATTTCTCGTGGAACATTCGGGACCTGGACTTTATATCGGGACATTGATCGAGGCATCTCGTGGGACATTCGATTTATCTTTTGATTCGAGATAGGAAACTCGTGGGACATTTCGTAACACCCTGTGTTCTTGGGTCATCATTCATATCATTCTGGTCAGTTGGAGCTTGAACACTTTATTCAGTTCGAGTCATCGTATCGAGGCATCTTGCATTACAAGCCTCCAGTCAGTAGGAGCTTGAACATTTGATTCAGGTTAATTTCGATTCGGGACATTCTCTTTGAGGCATCATTCGGGACAAGCGGTTGTAAGATCCACACATGTGTATTTATACACTCAAGTAACTCTATTTTTGTCGATGTGAGATTCGTAATATAAAGAACGCGCGTGTCGTGTGGACAATAAGCTCTTACTTATTATATATATATATATATACACCAACTGCGTGAGTTAATATTGTTGGAAAATATGTATTTTCCTTTTGGCTTTTTACCATTTACTTGAAAATCAAATTTGATTAAAATCTCGGATGTTGGATACGAATAAAGACCAACATCAATCACTTGATTAAAATCTTTATGGACACTTTCAATTCGGGATTGTAGGGATATTCGCAACATTCGATTCATCAATCACTTGATTTCAAGAGACACCTTCGGGATGCTTTAAGACAACACTTTTAATTCAGGACTATAGAGACATTTGGAAAAATATTCGATTGGGCACATTTCCATTCCCAATCTTTGGGTCATTTGGAAAAGATCTCGAATGTTTTGGACATTCGAGATCTTTTGGGACATGCATTGGGGATGTTTAGGGACATACATTTTTTGGGACTCAGAGGAGTACTCTGGGGTTTACTGTCATATACATCAAGCCTGGATAAGCTGGATTCGAGTTTGGCTTATTTAGTGTTAAATAACTCTAATCAAAACTCGAATTCGGTTTAAACAACTGCCAACACTAACAACACAAACCCAGTAATAAAGTGCAAGTCTTTCCAACCCAAGTATAACGTATGCAGTTGTTCCATCAACAGGTTCATCTCGATACATCAAATTTGGAATCAACATGGTCATAACAAAACGAATGTTGTACAACATAAATGGGAATGTTCCAAATCATCTAACTCCTCAAAAGAAAAATCACCCAGTCCATAACAAGCTTCCAAATACTTTTCGAGCAGTCTTTATACCCCCATTCACCACAAGTAACAAAGTGGCAAGAGAAAATAAACTTATCGGGAGGTACTCGAAAACCTAATATCAAAATGTGAATTGATTAGACAAAATCATTTAACCCCACAACCCCACTGTCTTGAAATGATTCCTCCAATATATTGATTCTATTTTCAATAACTAATTAAATCTTATTTGTGCCTTTGACAATAACTGAGATTTTGAGTCCTTACCTCCATCTAAGCTTTAGAGTCATCCTTATAAGTGGGTGTTTTCTTTTTGTTGAGCCTTTAGTCAACTTGGGGCCACTCGTGGGACATTTCGTTTTCGAATCAATATTTTTTGCTTTGGGGCAACTCATTGGTTTTTATTCGCGACATGCAAATCGTGGCCCAACATCTCGTCTTTGCAAGACTCCGGTCTCTCGGAGCTTGAACACTTAATTCGATTTGAGGCATCATATCATATCTCGTATTTGCAAGACTCTGGTCACTCGGAGCTTGAACACTTTATTCGATTCGAGGCATCATATCATATCTCGCTCACTCTTGGGACACGCCATCTCGGATTAAATTTGAAAATTTACTAGTTGATTATAGGGGTAATTACATATCAGAATACCCGCCCAAACTTCATTCTAGAATCAGTCACCCAAGTTTGAAATTTTTTTTTTCAATACCCCAACTTTAAAAGGTTAACAATTAACTCATTTATGTGACAAAAACTGTTAAATATTTTTTAATGGCCAAAATACCCTCGCTATATAAATTTTAAATAGCACTATTTTCATAAATATGAAAAAAACTATTTTACCCTCAAATCAATAAAAATTATAACTGATGGATAAGGTTACATTTGCCTTTCCTTATATCCAAATAAAAGAAAATCAAAGCTTTAGCCCTTATCCCTTTCTCTCTCGTGTTCACAGTTCAGCCTGAAACTCTCTCGTGTTTGTAGAATGATGAAAATTGAATACAACATAAATACTAGTTTATTTTTGAATGGTTTGATAACATATTACAATCTCTATTAATTTAACTCATTAATTTTCAACATGAATATCTAGTGACATTTTTTTATATGTTAACAACAACACATTTCCTGAATTTGGTTAGTTGTGGAGCCCGACCTGATATATACAATCCACTCTTACAAGTTTGTTGATATACTTCATTGTCACAGTACAATACAGTAGAAAGTTCTTTTATATATGGAACAATAAGAAAATTAACCATAATACTTAAACTTAAACCCGAATGGGTTAACCCACCTAATGGGTATAACATAGTACTAAGATAAATTTAATTTACCGTGATTGACAGTAACAAAAATCTATAAACCTGGCCGGGTACCATTAAGAGTGTAATCAAGCCGAGCTTTTAACGAGTCATTGGAGCTCAATATGTTATGTTGCTACGTTTATTTGTTGGCATAATTTTTAGCGCAAAAGTAAGAAGTCGTGCAACATGTTACATGACATGTAGAGCGACTTGTTACGATCAAGATTAGGAAAGTCTGAAGCTTTCCTATTACGACGAAGCTTGGAGCAAAAGAAGAAAGACGCCACGAAGACTTGGAGCACAAGAGAGTGACGTCGACAAGTCAGGCGACTTCCAGCTGGCAGTTACACGTCAGCAATAGGCGGCAACTCGACTTGCCTGATTTCATCAGGAAGTCAGAACAGGCAAGACGACTTCCAGCTGTCATGGAAGGCGGCAACAACTTGCCTGACTTTCCTGTTCCTGATCCGAGAAGGATTAGGAATGTGAGCTGCTATAAAAAGCCCTTGGCTTCCCATTAGCAGATTATCCGTTCTTGTTCTAAATTGAAAGATTTCTCAGAGCTCTTAACCGTGCACCATCGGCGTGTTGAGAGGCTGATTAAGATTCATTAGAACGGATCTTTGCTCCGGTCAAACACAAAGTCGCGAAGACTAAGTGTTTGGATCGGTTAGGGTTTTTGTTTGTGATTGAAGATTCACAACGCCGTCCAAGAAGACAACGACACCGAGCATAGGCTTGCTCGAAGGGTGGAATTGAGGGAATCTCAAAGACAGGGGGAGAGGCTCCTGGTCGAGGTGATTCACGGTGAGATCTATAGTAGCTTAGGACAATAGCTTGTGTGATAGCTAGTTGGTGCTTGAAGTTGTACTATTGACTACCTATAGTGAAAAACCTTTCCACTGGCAAAGTGCCCCCAGACGTGGGTGCGGAGTCACCGAACTGGGTAATCATCTCTGATGTCGTTATTATTATATGTCTATTGCTTTGCTTACGGTTTCCACAAGAAGTCGATACACAAGTTAAAGACTTTGTGTTCGACTTCCTGACTCGGCTACGATTCAGAATTTCAATTGGTATCAGAGGAGGCACCTTTTCTTTTAGGTGATTTTCCTACAAAATTTCTGAATAGCCAATATGGACTCAAAGGAAGGAGGTTCAGTAAATCGACCACCGGTGCTCGACGGAACAAACTATGGATATTGGAAAGCACGGATGTGTGCCTTCTTGAAGTCCCTTGACAGCAAAACCTGGAATTCTATCATCAATGGATGGGAGGAACCTTACTATGCTGATGCTCATGGAAATCAAACTAGCATCAAACCAGAAAAGGAGTGGAGCATGGAAGAAGCCGAAGCCGTCCTAGGTAATTCTCGTGCACTCAATGCTATTTTTAATGGAGTAGACAAGAATGTGTTTCGACTCATCAACACATGCACAAGTGCCAAAATTGCCTGGGACACGCTTGCTGTTGCTTACGAGGGTACGTCCAAAGTCAAAGAGCAGAAGTTACAGTACCTCACGACTAACTTTGAGGCCCTAACCATGAATGAAGACGAAACGATTGCGGAGTTTAATGTGCGCATCAAGGATCTGGCCAATGAATTATATTCACTTGGCAAGCCTATAACCGATGAAGATTTGGTCAGAAAAACGCTGAGAGCTCTAAGTCCCAGATTCAAGATGAAGATCACCGCCATCGAAGAAGTCCATGACTTGAAGACTCTGAAGTTTGATGAGCTCATGGGCTCACTAATGACTTTCGAGCTCTCCCTACCTCCTATCGAGAAGAAACATAAAGGTGTGGCTTTCAAAAGTTCTACTCAAAAGCAGAAAAACTCAACGCACTCTGATTCGGATAGTGACATTGAGGAAACTATCGCCATGCTGGCCAAAACTACATCAAAGTCATGAAAAGATTTGGCCAGATGACAGGAAGAAAAGTCACCCGAGAAGTCAGAGACAAGCCACATCACAAGTTTCAGAAGCTCGAAAACACAGCTAACGATGGAGGACGAGGAGAAAGATCAGGTAAAGGAGCTCAGTGCTTTGAATGTGAGGGGTATGGACACATGCAGAGAGAATGTCCCAACTTCTTGAAGAAACAAAAGAAGGGATTCAATGCCTCTTTAACTGACGAAGAAGATGAGGAAGAAAGTGACCTTGAGCATACAAGTAACTATGTTGCTTTCACCTCCTCCACAATAGATCAACCTGCTGAAAGAAGTATGACTCTAATGATGAGCTATCCGATGAGACCCTCAACAACGCTTACAACGAATGGTATGTCAAGTGGCTTGAAGACTCTCAAGTAATCAAAAAACAGAATGCTCTCATTCTTACTCTTAATGAAGACAAGTCAAGACTTCTCGAGACGACTGTTGATCTCAAAAAGGAAGTTGCTCGACTAAAAGGCGAGTTAGAGCAGGTCACCAAGTCTGTAAAGATGATGAATCCAAGCACTGACACTCTAGACCAAATACTTTCGATCGGGAAACCATCAAGAAATATGGAAGGTCTTGGATATTCGAAAGAAGCCTCATCATCGCACACCATCTTCGTTCCTCAGAAGTCTGTCTCCTAGAAGTCTCGCCAGAAGTTTCCTAACTTCACGACTGACCAAGCGACCAAAAAGCTTCTTACTCTGGCCGCTTCAAAAACCCAGAACAAAAGACACAACTGGGTTTGTCATCACTGTGGACGAAGAGGACATATTCGACCCTTCTGCTATCAGTTATATGGGAAGAGCTTGGTCAAGAAAAGGACCACCATAAGAAAAGCCAACCACAGAAAGAATGGCGAGTCAAGGAGGTCAACTACCAAGCTAACATCGCGTACACCGCTCTAAAGGCCTCAAACACCAACGATTGGTACTTTGATAGTGGATCCTCTCAACATATGACAGGTAATAGCTCTTTCTTGGTCACTTTAATACCTTGCACAAATAGCTTCGTCACTTTTGGAGATGGAGTAAAAGATAGAGTGCTCGGGAAAGGAAAACTCAATCTTCCCAACTCACCATGTCTGAAAGAAGCTCTACTGGTAGAAGGCCTCACAACAAATCTCATCAGCATAAGCCAAATATGTGATTTGAATCTGGATGTCCACTTCACTCGTGACAAGTGCTCGGTCAAAGACGAACAACAGAAGGAAGTCATGACAGGCCACAGGTCCCTTGACAATTGTTATATGTGGTCCCCAACAGCCACAACCTTGCCAACCAAGTGCCTTTTGTCCAAAGCTCAAGAGACAAAGCTATGGCATCAAAAACTTGGTCACATCAATTTGAGGAGCATGCAAAAGATTCTCTCTGAAAAGGCGATCATTAGAGTTCCCAACCTCAAGATGATTGAAGGAAAAATCTGTGGAGAATGCCAGATTGGGAAACAGGTCAAGACGTCACACAAGAAGGTATAACATATTACTACTTCTCGTGTTCTAGAACTCCTTCATGTTGTGTTAGAGTTATGCCCCAGTCCAATATAAAAGTGATCTACAGATGTAATGTTTTATCATCTTTCCGAATAAATAAATCGGCATATATTACTAAAGTGTTGTAGTAATATATCGAATGTAATTTGATCTATGTCATTATGTGTGTAACCACTAATAGTAGAACTATAGATCAGAAAGAATTACATTTGATGAGTCCCTGATCAGCTAAGCTTCTTTATGAAGCGATCAGTATGAGACTAACTCCTTGTGATCATGCTCTACTGATCATGGCAAAGTGCGTGCCGGAGTTATATCATAGATACCATCAGGTCGATGATATTGGACAACCCGATTGTGAGTATGCTGCATAGATCCAGTCATGAGATACTCACATATCGTAACCTGTCATTATATCCTAAGACCAAGGAGTCTTTGTGTACACTATGTAACAAATACCTAAGTTTGACCTAGTCTAACGTTATCTGTAAAAGGGTAACTATAACGGCTTCAATTGGCTTTGGCATTTATTGCACTAGTGAACTCGAAAGGCGTCTGAGGGATTTATCACTCATAATTCGGTATGAGAAAGATATCCGTTTAGGCCACTTGATGAGTATGACTGAAGAAAGAGCATGGCCATGCAGGTGATACCTTAGTATCAGTTTTCAGTCATCTCAGATATGAAGAAACAGTGATTGATAAATTAGGGTGACCATTCTATGCCTATTGATCGATCTGGATATCGATTTGATAAAAGGACAGTGACATGTACGATAACAGGTTAAGTCAAATAATCGATAATCACGAATATTGGATAATCATAATGTCTTGCTAGAGGCCACTTATGATGGAAAGGGTAAAATGGTAATTTTACCAGTCTGCCAATTATTCGTGAGCCTAGAGGGTCACACGCATTAAGCATAATACATGAAAATAATTATGGATGAAATTTTAGAACGATTCGGTAGTTTTCTGGCCTAAGGTTTTAACCAGACGGTCGAAGAAATCAATTCGAGGAAATTGAGCCGTTTTGACTAAACCGAAATTAGAACTCAAGTTAATGCGTTTAATTTGGGTTTTAGTTAAATGGGCTTAAAGCCCATTTAGGGTTTAAGATAAGAGAGGGGTTAAATGCAAATAAAAAGGATTAAAAGGATGGATAATGCAATTTTTATTTTGAAATTCAATTTAATTTCAAATTAAAAATCACATAATCTATAATTATCTTATCCTTTTGATTTTTTCAGCAACTAACTCCCACTCACTCTCCCTCTAATGGCTGAAAATTCTCTCCCTCTCTTCCTCCATTGTTGCTCTTGTTTTCTCTCAAAATTTCTAGCAAAAATTAGAGAGAAAAACCATTTCGGTCTACTAGTAGAAGGAAAACTCAATCTTCCCAACTCTCCATGTCTGAAAGAAGCTCTACTAGTAGAAGGCCTCACAGCAAATCTCATCAGCATAAGCCAAATATGCGATTTAAATTTGGATGCCTACTTCACTCGTGACAAGTGCTCGGTCAAAGACGAACAGCAGAAAGAAGTCATGACAGGCCACAGGTCCCCTGATAATTGTTATCTATGGTCCCCAACAGTCACAACCTTGCCAACCAAGTGCCTTTTATCCAAAGCTCAAGAGATAAATCTATGGCATCAAAAAATTGGTCACATAAATTTGAGGAGCATGCAAAAGATTCTCTCTGAAAAGGCGCTCATTGGAGTTCCCAACCTCAAGATTATTGAAGGAAAAATCTGTGGAGAATGCCAGATTGGGAAACAAGTCAAGACGTCACACAAGAAGGTACAACATCTTACTACTTCTCGTGTTCTAGAACTTCTTCATGTTGACCTTATGGGACCCATGCAAGTAGAAAGTCTAGGAGGGAAGAAGTACAAATTTGTATGTGTAGACGACTTCTCAAGGTACACTTGTGTAGACTTTATTCGAGAAAAGTCAGACACCTTCTCAGTCTTTGAAGCCCTATGTCGGAGAGTTCAACGAGAATAGGGAGAAGTCATTGAAAAAGTCGTTCGACTTTGAAGCGATCATGGAAAGGAGTTTGAGAACATCAGCTTCGCAAACTTTTGTGATGCTGAAGGAATTGCACACGAATTTTCTGCTCCCATCACTCCTCATCAAAACGGGATCGTTGAAAGGAAGAATCGCACTCTTCAAGAGATGGCAAGAGTCATGATGTTAGCCAAAGACATCCCGCAGCACTTCTGGGCTGAAGCTTTGAATACGGCATGCCATATTCATAATTGAGTGACCCTCCGCCCTGGAACTTCGCTCACTCTTTATGAAATATGGAGGGGGAGAAAGCCGAATGTCAAATACTTCCATGTATTTGGATCAGTCTGCTACATACTCGCAGATAGGGAACCTCGACGCAAATTGGATCCTAAAAGCAACGAAGGGATCTTCCTCGGATACTCCAGAAATAGTCGGGCTTTTCGTGTATTCAACAAACGCACCCGGACTATCATGGAATCCATCAATTTCGTGATTGATGACAATAACGAGCAACCAAGTGACGAGGACGAAGAAGCCCTGATTCTCTTAGGAGAAGTCAGACCAGAGGTCAGAGGAGAAGTCAGACCAGAAGTCGAGGACGACGAGCGCAACAAAGAGTCTGAAGACAAAAGCCCAACTATCCCGGACAAAGAAGCATCCCCTATAAGGCAAAGAGCTCCGTCAAAAAGAATTCAGAAGGATCATCCACCCCAGGATGTGATTGGAGACATTAATGACAGAGTACGGACTCGACAAAAGGCATCTCTTGACCACCAAGAGATGATAGGTAACATCTGCTTTATTTCCAAAATTGAGCCAAAGAATATACAAGAGGCCATCAATGATGAGTACTAGGTCTGCGCGATGCAAGAAGAATTGGTTCAGTTTGCAAGGAATGAAGTTTGGGAACTTGTACCCAAGCCTAACAATGTCAATGTCATCGGGACAAAGTGGATATTCAAAAACAAGTCTGACGAGCAAGGAAACATCACTCGAAACAAAGCGAGACTGGTGGCTCAAGGGTACACACAAGTCGAAGGAGTCGACTTTGAAGAAACCTTTGCTCCAGTAGCCAGACTGGAAGCCATACGACTTCTTCTCGGCATCGCATGTCATCTGCGTTTCAAACTGTATCAGATGGATGTAAAGAGTATCTTTCTCAATGGAAATCTGAACGAAGAAGTCTATGTAGCCCAACCAAAGGGATTCGAAGACCATGACTCTCCGCACCATGTCTACAAGCTAAAGAAAGCTCTCTACGGACTCAAACAAGCTCCACGAGCATGGTATGAACGTCTTACCCACTTCCTTGTACAGTATGGCTATATTGGAGGGGGAGTAGACAAAACTCTCTTTGTAAAGAAGGAAGGAAGGGACATCATGATTGCTCAAATATATGTCGACGACTTTGTATTTGGAGGGAAGTCAGACAAGATGGTGGAACGCTTCGTTCAACATATGCAGTCTGAATTTGAGATGAGTATGGTTGGTGAGCTCACATACTTCCTAGGCTTCCAGATCAAGCAGATGTCAGATGGAATTTTTATCTCCCAGAGCAAATATGCAAAGAACATTGTCAAGAAGTTCGGGTTAGAAAAGGCTTCGCAAAAGAGGACTCCTATTGCCACACATGACAAGTGCACAAAGGACGAGATGGGAGAATCAGTTGATCAAAGTCTTTATGGAAGCATAATAGGAAGTCTCCTCTATCTAACAGCAAGTCGACTCGACATCGCTTACTCCGTGGGAGTTTGTGCTCGATATCAAGCCAATCCAAAAGTCAGTCACTTGGCTCATGCAAAGAGGATCATAAGGTACATCTCGGGAACCTCTGAATTGGGTTTGCTATATTCCTTTGATACCTCTCCTACTCTGGTTGGATATTGTGATGCTGACTGGGCGGGAAGCACACCAGATCGAAGAAGCACCTCTGGAGGTTTTTTCTACCTGGGGAACAATCTTGTATCGTGGTTCAACAAAAAGCAAAATTGTATTGCTTTGTCTACTGCTGAGTCCGAATATATCGCAGCCCGAAGTAGCTGTACTCAGCTTCTTTGGATGAAACAAATGTTGGCAGAGTATGGAGTCAAGCAAGAAGTCATGACTTTGTTCTGTGACAACATCAGTGCAATCAACATCTCGAAGAACCCAGTGAAACATAGCAAGACAAAACATATTGAAATCAGGCACCACTTTATTCGAGAGCTTGTAGAAGACAAGAAAATAAAGCTCGAATACCTACCCACTGAGAAACAAGTCGCAGACATCTTTACTAAGGCATTAGATGCCAACAGGTTTGAAAGTCTGAGGTCAACCCTCGGACTTTGCTGTCTAGAATAGTCAGAAGTCAAGCAAGAAGAGGGAGAGCTTTTAGTTGATTTTACTCTCCCTCTAGATCAGGACCAACCAGGGTCCACAAAATCAAGCCGGGCCCAAATCCTTTTATCAAAAGCCCGTTAGTCTTATTTGAATTTTAAGAATGATTACACTCTGACAATCCACCTATCAAAAATCGTTCTATTCAACCACCATTTGAAATTGCTAGGGCACCACAAATCGAAATTTCTGCAAACTAAAAGATTTTGTTCACTCCTCTCAAAGAACAAATCCTGTCTAGCTTTTAGCCAAATGGTTGGTACTCGAAGCGGACGAATACCATCTGCCTCGAAGGCGCTACGAGCAAAAATGAGGGCAAAAGTTATTGCCAAGAAATTGTCGGCCTCCAAATCGACGAGAAACAAGCATGGAGTAAGGATCCGAGGAGGAAAAGTCTCAAGGGAAAGTTCGGCAGCACCTCAGGGAGTAACAAGTTCACCCCCAACGATCACACTTGAAGACACAACTCCCGTCGTTGAGAAGGACGACACTTTAGCCGAATCTGCGAACATAGAAGAAGAAGCTTCTCTCTCTACTCCGACTCCAACACAAGGTAAATCTGCTATCCTCTCTAACGAAAACACCGAAGATAAAAGCCTGCCTGTAGAGGGTTTAGAAACCCTTGTTCCTGAAGTCCACGGCACTAGCACCAAGGACCAATCCAGCCCCTCTAAGTCGACACCAGCACCAGAGTAATCTCCTCTAAACGAGGACTTACAGAAAGAAGGAAGTTCCCATGTCGCCCCGAACAGTGATTCAGGGCTTAATGAAAATCCTGAAGTCATTCCAGAAGTCACTCAACCTTTAGAGGAACTTGTCAACATCGAAGAAAGTGTCGACATTGAAACGATGGAAAAGGAAGAAGCTGTGCCCAAAAGGGCTGAGAGAAGGAAGCAACCAACACGAAGGTTGGTTGATGAAGAAGAAGAACCTCAAATTCAGAGGAGATTGACCCCAAAGAGGAAAGCCACAGAGAAAGGAGGAGCATCAGCGTCTAAACAGCCGAAGAAGTCAAAAAGGAAGTCACTGACTACTGCAGTAACCTCTGCTCCTGAAGAAGAGGAATCTGAAGAAGAAGACACCCAGATGGTGCTACCACGGGTTAAAAAGGGAATGGGAGGGCAGAAACTCCCAAAGAATGTTCCGAAAGCTCCTACGGACAATGTCTCCTTCCACTCTGTAGAAAACGCAGTTAAGTGGCAGTATGTCTACCAACGCAAGATCTATCCAGAAAGAGAACTCTCCACAGAAGCGCAGGAAATAAACTCGATTGTAGAACTTATCCGAAGAGCAGGTCTGACCAACACCGTAATAAATATTGGGCCATTCTACCCAGCATTGGTCAAAGAGTTTATTGTCAATCTATCAAGCGAGTTTGATGAACCAGAAGACGCTGAATACAGAAAGGTGTTCGTTCGGGGAGAATGCTTTGAAATCTCTACCTCAACCATCAATGCCTATCTTGGCAGAGAAGACCCAGAAGTCACTCCAGAAGTCTCGCACTTGAACAAAGTAGCGGTCGAGATCACTGGAGGACGAAAGAAGGTCTGGCCCGTCAAAGACACCATTGCGGCTACTGAGCTTACAGCAAAATATTCAATCCTCTACCGCATTGGTCTGGCTAATTGGGCACCTTCTACACATGGGTCAAGCATCAAAACCGAATTGGCGAAACTCATTTACCAAATAGGTACGCAGTCTTCTCTTGATTTTGGCGCTTACGTTATTGAACATCTAGTCAAGCACGCCAAATCATGTGCTATCAAACTTCCAATCGGGTTTCCTTCACTAATCACCGGTATCCTTCTCCAAAAATGTGTTCACATTGTTCGAGAATCGGATATTCCGGGCAAGAAGCCACTGCCCCTTGCCATCAACCTCAAGAACTTCGAAGGGATGCAGTTGAAGGACCTCGGACTTCCTATGGCCAAAGCATCAGGAGCTGGTTCAAGCTCTCGACCCTCAGGACCAATTGGCTCTAGGATGGAGGAAGAATTGGTGGAGATGATCGATGATCTGGAGAAGTCAACTGCGATGCTATCGACCCGCCAAGTCGCCTGTGAAGCCCTTCTCAATGACCTCCGCTCTGCTGCTGCTGCTAAAGAAAATGTTGACGACTCCACGTCGTTTCAGTATTTCTCTGAATTTGCTATGATAACTTTGTTCCACACACTCTTAAATTCTCGGGGTCTGTCCGAGTTACTTTCCGCACACTATGACTTTTTATATTTTGCTCATGTTTTGAACTGAATTTTGCTCATGTTTGGGCTGTTTATTTTGCTCATGGTGTGAGCTGGCTTTTTACCCTGCTGTTTAGTCAAATTTTGTTGAACGATTGCCTTTGGCAATACTATTAGACAAACAGGGGGAGATAAATGGTGATGGTGATACGACAAGTTACGCCAGAAGCTATGCATAGATGTCGCGCCAGAAGCTACACCAGAAGCTACGCCGAAAGTTTCGCCAGAAGTCGCCGCTCCAGAAACCACTCCAGAAGTTAAAGCTCCAGAAGCTTCTCTAGAAAATAAACCAGAAGCCGCACAAGAAGTCGCATCAGAAGTCACATAACTTGCTGTGTGCGTAACTGCCTCAAGGTGATGACGATGTGCCTGCTTGGAGTAAAGAAGTCACATCACTTGCTATGCGTAACTGCCACAAGATAAATCACTTGTTGTGTGTAACTGCCACAAGATAAATCACTTGTTGTGCGTAACTGCCACAAGATGACGATGGGCTTAAAAAGTTGTTTTCCTAAAAAATTGCCAAAGGGGGAGATTGTTGCTACGTTTATTTGTTGGCATAATTTTTAGCGCAAAAGTAAGAAGTCGTGCAACATGTTACATGACATGTGGAGCGACTTGTTACGATCCAGATTAGGAAAGTCCGAAACTTTCCTATTTCGACGAAGCTTGGAGCAAAAGAAGAAAGGCGCCACGAAGACTTGGAGCACAAGAGAGTGACGTCGACAAGTTAGGCGACTTCCAGCTGGCAGTTACACGTCAGCAATAGGCGGCAACTCAACTTGCCTGATTTCATCAGGAAGTCAGAACAGGCAAGACGACTTCCAGCTGTCAAGGAAGGCGGCAACAACTTGCCTGACTTTCGTGTTCCTGATCCGAGAAGGATTAGGAATGTGAGCTGCTATAAAAAGCCCTTGGCTTCCCATTAGCAGATTATCCGTTCTTGTTCTAAATTGCAAAATTTCTAAGAGCTCTTAACCGTGCACCATCGGCGTGTTGAGAGGCTGATTAAGATTCATTAGAACGGATCTTTGCTCCGGTCAAACACAAAGTCGCGAAGACTAAGTGTTTGGATCGATTAGGGTTTTTGTTTGTGATTGAAGATTCACAACGCCGTCCAAGAAGACAACGACACCGAGCATAGGCTTGCTCGAAGGGTGGAATTGAGGGAATCTCAAAGACAGGGGGAGAGGCTCCTGGTCGAGGTGATCCACGGTGAGATCTATAGTAGTTTAGGACAATAGCTTGTGTGATAGCTAGTTGGTGCTTGAAGTTGTACTATTGACTACTTATAGTGAAAAACCTTTCCACTGGCAAAGTTCCCCCAGACGTAGGTGCGGAGTCACCGAACTGGGTAATCATCTCTGGTGTCGTTATTATTATCTGTCTATTGCTTTGCTTACGGTTTCCACAAGAGGTCGATACACAAGTTAAAGACTTTGTGTTCGACTTCCTGACTCGGCTACGATTCAGAATTTCATGTTAAATATTCGATTCTCGCTAGTTATAATCAAGGTTGAGCCGAATTCAAGCTAAAGGTTGGGCTCATTTAATAAAAAAGTCGAGCACGAGCCTAACCTTTTAAGGCTCATGACCCGGCTCGTTTAAGATTTAATTATTTATATATTTTCTTGATATATTATTTAAAATTTAATAAATATGTATAATCATTGAAATTATACATACCGGTTCGAATCGAGGCAATTTTGAGCATACTCATTTAGTATTTAGTGAACTAGGTACATTTTATTTAATATTAATTTTAACTTTTGATTAATTTTGAAAATGAAAATTAAGCGAAGCAAGCCGGGCTCGAACTTATTAGAATAAACTCGTTCGAGTTACACTTGATTCGGTCGTTTTCGAGCACACATCTCTCTCTTTCGGGACAGGCACAACTCTCGTATTACAAGCCTCCTGTCAATTTTGATTCGAGACATTCTCTTTGAGGATCATTCGGGACAGTTTCAATTCCGAGGGACACTGTCAATTCGATTCGGGAGAGACAAGCCTTCTATCACAAGGCTCGTCCGTTGTAAATTTCACAACATGTGTATTTATACTCTCAAATAACTCTATTTTTGTCGATGTGGGATTCCTAATATTATGAACGCGCGTGTCGTGTGGACAATAAGCTCTCACTTTGGCTGGGTAATTGAATTAATTAATATACATACCAAGTGCGTGAGTTAATATTGCTGGAAAATGTGTATTTTCCTTTTGGCTTTTTACCATTTACTAATTACTGCTTTGCTTTATTATTACCATGTTTTTTTCATCTGCTGCGAGACGACGGCGCGTGACGCGTGTTCGTTAGGGGTTTCAGGGTTTTCTTCTCCACGGACGCCACCGCATGGCGGACGAGGAGCTGCGCGAGTCGGCGCTCAAGAATTTGGCTTACACCACCAGGGGCTTTTCGGGAATTAATTAACTCATTGTGATCCTCCGTTCTAGTTTGTTGTTGATGAATAAATAGTAATAAATTGGCGCATTCCTTCTCAAGTACCACACCCTCATCACTTGAAGTCTTCAATTCATCACTCTCTGCACAACAAATCTCCATATGTGAATCATAAATGTCAACCGCGAGCTCTACGATAACCTTGTCCAGATGGTCCCTCTCGTATCATAATCCCTTTCCCTCTCAATTATTCTAGAGATCTCTCAGGTCTTTCCTAGATTTTTCAAATTGTGTTTGGTTTCTATGTTGCAGGAAATTATGGAAGAAAACAAGTTTTTTTTTGAAGTGAATGTCTATACTGATCTAATCAAATCTAGTGTATTTTTTTTTTCTGACTGGAGACCCAAACTTGGAACCTTATAATTTCTTGTATATATTTGTACAAGTTGAACTTAATCCAAGTATGTGGGATATTGAGCTAGGATGAATGGTCGATTCCCTTTCAATGGTAAAAAAAGTGTTAGTACTTTATTTCCCCAAGCCAATTATAGAGATGAAAATAGATGAAAGTTCAACCCATATACATCATCTCTCTTTCAAAGCATTCATCTCTCTTTGGCTGAAATAATTAACAACCTCCTGCTCAGCAACAATAGGTAAACCCATATACATTAATTATACGAGCTACATCGATACAAGCAAATGGTATAATACAGCTTGAATTCGACTCACTTAAGTTCAATTTGCTTACTTAAAATTATTTAATTCGGACCATATATCATTTAAAAAAATGACCGTGGTAAAAGTAAAGGCTCAACTCATTTACCTTCCGATATAAACCTATCAGCCTGATCTTTAAATCAAATAAACACATTTGTACCTTGCTTGTCTTCTATCCAATCAACTGACGCTATTCTACTTAGGAAATCAAATAACCCCTTATATATATATATGTAATGAACATGTCAATACGATTTGAAGGCATTTCGTACTCTTTTTGAGGCCCCGATTTGAACATGCCCGAATTTGTACACTTCTTTCATGTCAATACAATTCGGCATCGTCACACCGCATTCGATTTTTAGCTAGGAACACCCTTCTTCTCTTTTGGACACCACAAATTCATTCGGGACAATTTCAATTTTGAGAAGGGGCTCACAAAAATTCGTAACTCGTGAGACACTTTTTGTTTACGGGGATGGGGGCATCCGATTCGAGATATATCGGGCTCAGATATTGGACACATTTCGATCAAGGCATCATTCGGGAAAATTTATTTGTACCATTTTTTCATTATATGTATCATAATCGTATCATCTTCATCTCTCGCTCGAGACCGGGACCTTTATTGGAGGCATTGATAGAGGCATCTCGTGGGACATTCAATTTTTTTTTCGATTTAAGACAGACAACTCACGTGACATTTTGATTTCAATTCGAGACAGGCAACTCGTTGAGCCTATGTCACATGACAACTCATGTGACATTTTTTGTGACGATTTCGATTTCGAGTGATCCATTTAGGACATGACTTCTTCTATATCGATGGAAGAGAAGAACAAAAAAGTACAAAATTTTGGAAGAGATCGAAAATGTCCCGAATCGAAAAAGAGAGGTACAAAGATGCCCTATAATTTATGTGGAAATGTTGACCTGAAAAGAAGGACTCGTGTAAAAAATAAAAAAAAAAGCGGGTGTGATGCTTGTCCCAAATCGGATGTGTAACCCAAAAGGCTTCCGTTCGTCGTTGTACCTTGAAAGACATTTACCCATATGGAATAACCAATTTAAAGAAAACAGCTACAGTGCCTCAATAAAACAAACCCAATTCCATTTCAATCATCATCCTGCACCAGCTCTTAGATCAAGTAATATATATTGATGACAAAGCAATTTCTCGAAATTTTTTTCAAGAACAAGGACTATCGTATGAAACATATATGTCACAACTTGAAATTTGGTACTTGCTTGTTGTTGCAATGAATCAAATAAGTTTTCAGTACATTATTATTGGGTGTAAAACAAGTATGGCAATAAGTTTTCAGTACATTATTATTGGGTGTAAAACAAGTATGGCCATGAAACAGGCACAATTAATAACAAAACCTTGGGCATATTTTGGTCTTCAATTCTTGAGGAACTCCATGACGTAGGCACTGAAAGCATTGCACACGACGCGAAAGGTTTTGAATCCGGCCCCGATTGCCAGTGCCTCGAATTCCTTCTCTTTCCTCTCTTTCCCCCTCGGGTTAATTGCCAAAATAATGACATCATTGTGACTCGAATTCTCAATATGAATATTTTCACAAAATAGTATCTCCGAATCCAACGGAGCCTAATTGTCACCGACTTCACAGGTGAAAAATAAAGGTCACTAAAAATGCCTCATTATCATTTTAGAGTGACAAAAATCTATGAACCTGAACTTAGTATTCTCAATTTGACAGTATCATATTACTATTGTCATTCTTTTATTTCACCCAATTTTAAAAGTTCTCTTAATAAAATGTAACTAATTTTAGGTAATACTGAAAATTTGGATTATTTTAAGGTGAAACAACTAAAATATCCTAACTCAGGGTTCTAGAAATATCACCTTCAAATAAAATTTTTATTTGATTTTCCAATTTATTAATGCTAAATCTTAAAATTTGTTAAATGTTATTAAGTGAAATCTTTTAAAACTAAGCTGTCTATAGTGAAAAGTGTCAGTTAGGTTCAATTTTGAGGTTATTTGATTTAGTTTTGAACCAAACTGATCAATTTCATTTTAAGAAAATAAAAGTTTAAACCGAACCTATAATATTTTGTTTTTCCATTTTTAAACATATCGATTTTCTGTTTAGTTTGATTCGGTTTGTTATGAACCAAATTTCTTGAAATTCTCACTTTCTGGATCATTTTAACTTGCTATTTAACTTGTCGATTTTCCGTTGGATTTTCTTGAACCAATTTCACTGAAATTCAAACGTTTTGGACCGATTCTGACTTATTATTTAATTTGTTTTTTGTTTGCCCAACATTTTCATGCTCAATTAAAAGAATTGATGACTTAAAATAAGACTCGTGCTTAAATAAATGTGTATGTTTTTAATTTGGTTCAATTTTTTCATCGAGAACGCGTGTGTCGTGTGGACAGTAAGCTCTCACTTCGGTTGATTACGTCACAGTTGGGCAATTGAATTAATTAATATATATATATATATCAAGTGCGTGAGTAAATATTGCTGGAAAATATGTATTTTCCTTTTGGCATTTTACCATTTACTAATTACTGCTTTGCTTTATTATTACCAAGTGTTTTTCATATTCAAAGCCGCAAATCAATGAATTTACTATATGGTAATGGTTTACGTGATATCACAGATAAGTGAATTATATATATACTCCAATTCAAATAAAATTTGACTCGAAAGTTGATGCCTTGAAGTTGTGAAAGATCGAAAATGTGACCTGAAACGAGATATATGATGACTAGAGAAAGAAAGCTCCGAGATTTGATGATTCTTCGAAAAATGACCCGACCCGAGAACGAAATGCCTAACGATACAAAATGTCATGAGATGGATATGATGAAAAAAAAGCCTCGAGGCCTAGCGGTGCCCTCGAAAATGTGACCCAAAATGGAGAATGCCTTGAAGTTGTGAAAGAAAAAGCCCCAAGATTGATGAATGCATGCCTGACCCGACCCAAGAACGAAATGCTCCTCAATATGGTCCCGAAATATATAAGATGCCTTGAAATGGACTGAAATCCCAAGATTGATGCCTCAATAAAATGACCTGACTTGAGAATGATGTTCTTGATCCCCTAGAATAATAATATTCTTCCTGAGATTGAATGCCTCGAAAATGACCCAACCCGAGAACGATCCCTTCAGTATGTCCCGAAACGCAAAATGCCTTGAAATTGACAAAAGTTTCGAGATTAAAGCCTCAAAAATGACCCCGGCTCGGAGTATGAATGCCCTTCGATATGTCCCGAAACGGCGAGATGCCTCAAAAATTACCCGACCCGAGAAAGATGCCATTCAATATGTCCCAAAACGCGACGAGATGCCTTGAAATTCACGGAAGTCCCCACCCATTTCGGGATGACATATGCCTTGAAATTGTCAGTAGGTCTCCAATTAGAGAAGTAAATAAGGCAGTTTAGCAGTTTATGATGCCTCAGACCCGAATCGAATCGAAAAGGTCCTGAATGATATAAATGATCACCCAAGAACGCGGGGTGTTACGAAATGTCCCACGAGTTGCCTGTCCCGAACAGATGTGTGCCACACGCGTTCTTTATAGCGTACTTGATTACGAATCCCACATCGGCTAAAAAGGAATTATTTTAGGGTTTATAAAGACATGTTTTGTGACATAGGCTTGTCTCCAAATGATGCCTCAGACCCGAATCGAATCGAAAAGGTCCGTAATATTATGAATGATCTCCCAAGAACGTAGGGTGTAATGCTATGAATGATCACCCAAGATCCGTAATGATGAGTTGCCTGGCACGAAGAGATGTGTTCCTGAATCGAAATTGTATGTACATACATGAAGGGTTTCTATGGGTTCCAAAGACAATCAATTTCATGCGGAAGCGTAAATTAACCATGGATTTCCAAAACCAAATCGAAAAAGGATCATCATGTGATTAAATTTTCAGCATATAAGAACTTGAAAAATATGAAATTTACCTTTGTTTATATCAAAATCACCAAGGCACAAAACGTTTTATGCCCTCTATTAAGTCCACACAAGACAGGTACCTCTTTGGCCTCAAGAATTCTTCAAACTTTTTTGTTAGAAAAGATAAGAAGAACAAGCAAAATTGAATCAAAAAAATGAGAGGGAGAGAGTCGGCTAGAGTGGGAAGAGGCACGACTAAGTGGGAGAAAATTATGGGAAGTTATTAACCAAAATAACAACGTGGAACAATTCTCTAGCAAAATTAATTAAGAGAAATAAAGAACAATCACACTAGAACACAAGAATTTACGTGGTTCGGCAAATTGCCTACGTCAACGGTCACACTACTCTCTTATTATTGGTCCAAACTCATGAATTGATTATGAGATTACATGTACATGTATTTATAGTGAAAGACTAAGGGGAATTAAGAAAGTCCTAGAATTTCTAATTCTTTGCACATTAGGAGTTCTTTTCTAATTCATTATCCTAATGCAATTAGGAAATTGTGGCTTCCCTAAAAGAATAGGAAAGTCTCCACAAACCCAACAGTATGTCCCGAGGGAGAGATAATAATATGAATCCTCAAATCCAATAATGTCCAATGAACGAAAGAGTGATCCGAATCAAGTCTTGCAAATACGAGACGGTGTCCCACAAGTTGCATGTCCTGAACGAAAACCAATAAGTTGCCCCAAAAAGAAAAAGTCCCGATTCGAAAACGAAATGTCCCACGAGTTGCCCCAAGTTGACTAAAAAGGCTTTGCATGCAAGTTAACTTAGTTGCCTGCCCTCAAACAGAAAATGGCCTATAAATTGAATTTGTCTCGAATTGAATGTGTTCCAAAAATCCTGCAACTGGAAGTTGTTGTAATCAAAGGGGTATTATTTGCAACAAAATGTCCCGAATCGAATGAATGTGTTTTCGATAAGCAAACAGAGTGAATTAAGAGACACATATTGATGCCCCATTTTGAAGAAAAGGAGGGCTAAAGACGAAAGGTTACTCCGCCTCGGTCCAAAATCTCGTCCATCATTTATTGGTTGTCTTTTTCGAAAACCTTCTTGGGTCTTCAATTTGGGCTTGATAAGATTTGCTTCAAATGGGACTCAACAAAGAAAAAAGAACAAGACACGGGAATGTGTTTTTGAGTACTAGGCGTCTTGAAATTGACCTTTATTTGTCATATATTTATAAATGTTTCGAGTTCCCTTTGAGGTATATGTGTGCCCTTTAAATACTAGGCGTATCGAACGTCCTAAAATGTCCCAAATGACCCTAGTCCTCTGCTTGAAGAAAATGTGTTCAATTACTCATTTAATAAGAGATCTAGTGTTCAAATATCAGTGGATCCTTTTCTTGGAGGTAGGGTGGGGACGGGGCAAATTATGAAACCTCGAAAGTAATCACATTAGTCGAGAATTTGTAGAATATTCTTTGTTTCATACAAAAGATTGTGTGCAATTTAAGTACTTGTGCAATAAGAGGTCTAGTGTTCAATTCTCAGAGGGTTTTCTTGCTCGTGTGATAATTTATTGAACATATAACAATCACGTATAAATGTAAATTTGTTATGAACAAAATGCAAGGCTTTGTATGGTAAGGACAAGCCAATATCAAATTATTCTACAATGAAGAATAATTTTCATGATGGGTGTGGTGCTGAGGGCATGAAGTCACTTGCTAATATCCACGCACGTTCTTTATACCGTACTTAATTAAGAATCCCACATCGGCAAAAATAGAATTATTTCAAGGTTTATATAGACTTAGTTTCATATTTCATTTTCCACACGGAGAATTCAGCGAAATGAACAACCCACTTTTAAAATGGGTTTATATGATCATCAGAAATGTTTGCTAACGCTCTTTTTAGAGAAAATGAGAATCTTATGTTATGGGTCTTGTCTATCTTAAGCTGGTATCGAATGAAACTTCTCAAAAAGCTTGTGATCATCGAGTTGGTTGAATCAAACGGCATGTGTGGTTCCAAAAGTCTCGAAAAGGTTCCAAAAGTTGATTTTTTTGTAGCGCCTAACAATAACAACTAATATTTTAATAAAAATTGATTCTATAATAAAGGATTATTTTTAGGGTTGTCGTGAGGTTTCAACTATTTAACATAGAAATTAGTTTCTTAAATAATAGTTTCTATCGATAAGAATATATAGTCTACGAAGTTTATATGAATTAGATTTTAAATTACTTACACTGTTATATTTCAGTTAGAATTACATATCTAAAAGTACTCAAAAGTGATATTTGTTTATCAAAATATTTTTGCAAATTTACATTGCGCAATCTAATTTAAATTTTGTTTTATCGTAATACTTCACAAAAAGCACCACACTAGTTATTATAAAATACATATGCAATTTCATTTTTTTGCGTGAGTGTCAATAAGTAGGGGTGTTTATTGTTTAGTTTTAAGTTAAACCGGTTTAAAATTAAATTAAAACAATTATTTCGGTTCTTAAAAAATTAGTACCAAAATAAGAACTATTAGAGTCGGGTTCGATTTGTCTTTTAACCAGTTCATTTTCAGTTAACTCTTTGTATTTTACTTACTTTATTAGAATCCCACACCGGGAAATGACAGAGTTAATTGGTCATTTAAATAGACCCACAACTGAGATTAAGGTCAGCACGCTCTGTGGTGACAGACAGAGGCTTTGCAATGCCCCGAGAATGAGATGATATGATGCCTTTGTCCCGAACAAGAGATGATGCCTTTAATCCCTCGAAAATGTGAACCGGAACGAGATGATGCCTCGAAAATGACCCGAAATGAGATGATGCCTAGAGAAAGAAAACCTTGAAACGAATGAGATGCCTTGAAGTAGTTTGTGATTGAAGTTCCGAGAACGAAAATAAGCGCGTACATTTGTAAGCTCATTTACCTGACGATATGCAGGAGCTTTAAAATAAGCGCTAATATATATTATAGATATAATGAAATATATGTATAGATCACTCCGCTTATATTTTTAAATTCCTTGCTTTCTGTACATTGTTCAGCACAACTCGTTCATGTGTACGTACCATTTTCTTTTCAATTTCGATTCAGGCACACACATCCCTCTCCCTTCACGACAGACACAACTCGTTTGTAACACCCCTCGCGCTCTTGGGCCATCTGGAGGGACATTTATATACCCTTCTCTTTCAATTTCGATTCGGGACAAGCATCTCATACCACCAATTTGGTCATCATTAAATAACATTCATTCAAGTAAGTCGGAGCTTGAACACTTGATTCTGGTCAATTTCAATTCGGGACATTCTCTTTGAGGCATCAATCGGGAGAGACAATCCTTTGTCACAAGGCTCGCCTGTTGTAAGTTCCACAACATGTGTATTTATACCCTCAAATAACTCTATTTTTATCGATGTGGGATTTGTAATATAAAGAACGCGCGTGTCGTGTGGACAATAAGTTCTCATTTCGGTTGATTACGTCATAACAGCCGGGCAATTGAATTGAATTGAATTAATATATATATATATATATATATATATATATACATACCAAGTGCGTGAGTTGATATTGCTGAAAAATATGTATTTTCCTTTTGGCTTTTTACCATTTACTAATTAATGATTTGCTTTATCATCAATGAATTTACTATATGGTAATGTTTTCTGTGATATCACAAATAAGTGAATTAAATATGTACTCCAATTCAAATACAATTTGATTAATTCGGGACTTTAGCGATATTCGCAACATTCGATTCATCAATCACTCGATTTCAAGAGAGACCTTCAGGATGTTTCAAGAAAACACTTTTAATTCGGGACTGTATGAACATTTGGAAAAATATTCGCTTGCACATTTCGATTCCCATGTTTTAAACATTCGAGGTCTTTTGGGACATGCATTTGGGACGTTTAAGGACATACATTTTTCAGGACTCGGAAGACTACTCGAGGGTTCACCGTCATATACATCAAGCCTTGATACGTTGGATTCGAGTTTGGCTTGTTTAGTATTAAACAACTCTAATCAAAACTCGAATTCGGTTTAAACAACTGCCAACACTAGCAACACAAACCCAGTAATAAATTGCAAGTCTTTCCAACCCATGTATAACGTATACAGTTGTTCCATCAACAGGTTCATCTCGATACATCAAATTTGGAATAAGCATGGTCATTGCAATGAATGTTGTACAACATAAATGGGAATGTTCCAAATCAACTGACTCCTCTAAAGGAAAATCACCCAGTCAATAACCATGAATCAAGCTTCCAAACACTTTTCGAGTAGTCTTTATAACCCCATTCACCACAAGTAGCAAATTGGTAAGGGAAAATCAACTTATCGGGAGGTACTCGAGAAGCCAATATCAAAATGTGAATTAAAAAGATAAAATCATATAACCCCACAACCCCACAGTCGTAAAATGATTCCTCCAATATATTGATACTATTTCCGGTAACTCATTAAATCATATTTATACCTTCGACAATAACTGATATTTTGAGTCCTTACCTGCATCTGAGCTTTAGAGTCATCCTCAAAAGTGGGTGTTTCGTCAATCAAGTGAATAAGGACTTCGCCGTCATGGTTCTCCGCCCCAAAAACTTTTTGTTGAGCCTGTAGTCAACTTGGGGCAACTCATGGGACATTTCGTTTTTGAATCTTGTCTTTTCGCTATGGGGCAACTCATTGGTTTTCATTCGGGACATGCAACTTATGGCTCAACATCTCGTATTTGCAAGACTCTGGTCACTCGGAGCTTGAACACTTGATTCGATTCGAAGCATCACATCATATATCGCTCCCTCGTTGGACAACATCTCATATTTGCAAGACTCCGGTCACTCAGAGCTTGAACACTTGATTCGATTCGAGGCATCATATCATATCTCGCTTACTCTTAGGACACACCATCTCGTATTTGCAAGACTCCGGTCACTCGGACCTTGAACACTTGATTCGGGTCACTCTTTCATTCATTGGACATATTCTATTTGAGGCATCATATCAATCATATTATCTCTCGCTCGGGACTTACCCCTTTCTTTATTTCGTGTATGTACGTACCCTTCTCTTTCAATTTGGATTCAGGCACATATCTCTTCGGGACAGGTAACTCGTGGGACATTTCGTAACACCCCGCGTTCTTTGGTCATGTTGAGCCCGTAGACAGTGTCGTCCACAAGCATCCGATATCGTGCAAGTGCACGTGACCATTACAAGTATAACCGGTAAGACCGGGACGAATCCATAGAGACCAAGCTTATAATGTCAGATTAAATTATGTGATCAATGGTACTTAAATGACAAATTATGTGTTGTGATTTTTAAGTGGTTGAATTTTAAACAGTTAAATAACAAGATGGTTTAGAGAAAACTATTCAGACGAGGAACCATGGATGCTAGGTCACTAGGTTACTAAGAGAATCCCAATCATGGATTATGTAAACTATGAATATACAGAACCCTGTGCAACAATATCTCTAACACCTCCTCTCAGTGTGGTATTAGCCTAGGCTCGGGATATTCACCACCCCTCTCCGGTAGGTCAATAACACAAGCCCTTGTTACGCAATGCACAAACAAGGTAAAGGTTCCGAAGATTTAAACCCTTTCGAATCGAAGCAATGGACTAGGAGATTCTGGGGCGAGATTCACAGATGGTGGGGCATCCAATTTCCTTCTACTCAGACAGTTCACGATCTCTTCATTGGGTGGAGCGCCAGAGTTACAGACAGAGGAGCGAGGAGGGCATGGAGTAGACTTGTCACGATGGGTTTCTGGTACATCTCGGTCACCAGGAACGGCAGGATTTTCAGAGATGAGGAGCGATCACCTGGAGAGACTCTGAGACTACTTCAGATGCGTTCTTATAATCTGGTGCAGCCCGACGAGGGGCGAGACATCCAGGCTTGGATGGGGGAGCGCACTTTAGCCACCTGGTGCGCGAGCCCGAGGTTGGTTCTTCAGTCTATCCTTTCTTAGATTTTCTCTTTTTTTGGGCTGTTTAGGGCTTTGTTTTCCCCTCTTTTGGTTTGGGGCGCAGTTTTTCCCCTACTTTGTTCGTTTGTACTTTTATCTTGTCATTTATAATATTTACTATTGCTGAAAAAAAGTCCGTCACCCATCAATCCTCTCGGACTCGACAACATGACTCTCTCAAACAATAATCATTCGTCAACGAATATTGCAAGCATTAAGCACTTCGACTCAATCACACATGCACGAAATATTTTAATCCATAATCATAATATTAAAAGTAACATAGTTCGAGACCTTGCACCCATGATCAAGGGTATTTAGCCCATAATCATGGTGCTAGAACCAAAAGTCATGCAAATAAACGTGACAACCGAGTTAAGAGTAAAGACAAGGAACCCTAGAACCAAAAGGTTGAAGATTATCGAATGAAGAATCCCTCTTGATCGTTGGGTTGTTACTTGTCGGGTATTTGCACCTTGATCTCCCTTGCATAGATTAGAGTTTCTCTCAAACACTTCGAATCGCTCTTTGGTTGATAGTAGAACTGTAGATCAGAAAGAATTACATTTGATGAGTCCCTGATCAGCTAAGCTTCTTTAAGAAGCGATCAGTATGAGACCAACTCTTTGTGATCACGCTTTACTGATCATGGGAAAGTATGTGCCGTAGTTATATCATAGATATCATCAGGTCGATGGTATCAGATGACCCGATGGTGAGTATGCAGCATAGATACTGTCATTAGATACTCACAGATCGTAGCTTGTCATTATATCCTAAGACTAAGGAGTCTTTGTGTGCACTGTGTAATGAATCTATGAGTTTGACATAGTCTAACGTTGCCTGTAAATGGGTAGACATAACGGCTCTGATTGGCTTGGTTATGAATTGCATTAATGAACTGGAAAGACGTCTGAGGGATTTATCACTCATACTTCTGTATGAGAAAGATATATGTTTATGCCACTTGATGAGTATGACTGAAGGAATAACATGGCCATGCATGTGATACCTTTGTATCAATTTTTAGTCATCTCAGACATCAAGAAACAGTAATTGATAAATTAGGATGACGGCTCTATGCCTATTGATCAATCTGGATATCGGTTTGATAAAAGGACAATGACATGTACGATAACAGGTTAAATTGAATAATCGATAATTACAGACATTGGGTAATCATAATGTCTTGCTAGAGGCCACTTATGATGAAAAGGATAAAATAGTAATTTTACCAGTCTGCCAACGGGTCGTGACCCTAGAGGGTCACACACTTTAATTACAATATGTGACAAACAAGCTTGGATGGTAAGTGGGAGAATCTGCTTTTCAATTTAGTCAAATTGAAAACGATTCGGTTGATTTCTAGCCTAGGTTTATTAATCAGATGATTGAAGAAATCAAGTTAGAGAGAATTGACCGGTTTAGCTAAACCATATAACTAGAACTCAATTAAATGGGTTTTAATTAGGTTTTAGGTAAGTGGGCTTAAAGCCCATTCTTGGTTTTAAGTAAGAATGGGGTTTAAGTGCAATTAAGGGGTTTATTCTGTAATTATAAAGAAGATAAGAAAAAATCAGATTTTTAGGGTATTACACAATTGTTTTTTCTAAACCCTAAGCCATATTTTGGGCACTCTCATCCTCTCTGTCTCCTTTGGCCGACCCTCCCCTCTTACTCCTCCATTGTTGATTTGTTCGATTCTTCACACAACGCTAGCAAAGGTGTGTGTAGAAACCTCATTAAAGTGTTGTGCTTGTGTGGACTACCTAGAGAAACACATAATTTTTTGTTTAATCGATTTCTAAAGGTATAACTTTCAGAACTATAAATTATTTTGAATGCTAAAGTTTTCGCAATAAGATCTTGTCTTTTTCGATTCTCATGGTTAATTTCAGTCCGCTGCATGAAATTAAATTCTTTGGAACCCATGGGAATCCTTTAGTGGCATCAGAGCATGGTTGTTTTGTGTTTAATTTGAGCATGTATAGATCTGAATTTTTTGCTTTAATTGTTCATATGACCAGATTCGAGCTGAACCGGCCGGTTCGCGAGAATATTTTGAAGCCCTTAAAATTTAAATTTTTCAGATTCGGTTCGGGATAAACCAGCGTGAACCAGTTCAAATTCAATTAATTAATTTAAACCGTCCGGTTTCGATATACCAGAATTTTTCCACACTTAAGAAAGATAAAATTTGGAAAATTTTGTTGTTTGATAAGCATGATGAGTGATCACATGATCTTTGATAATATGTTGTTTTCCACATGATGTATAGCTAAACCATCTAGACTTGTATGTTTCAAATTTAAGTTTTGCAGCCTGCGTGTTGCTAAGTTTTTGGGTTGTAGTAAATACGACCTACGTGTCGTGATTTTGTATTTATTTTATTTCGATATATTTGTAATTACGAAGACCGACGCAATATACAAGTCAAGAGGGAGACTCGATGTCTGGAGGAGACTTAGAGTTAGTGGGAGTCCACAAGAATGGAGCAAGTCTGGATCTTGAAGATCAAGTCTTTAGGATCAGTTTTGCTAGAATCCTAGGAACCTAGGAAGGGGCTTAGCAATGCATGTTTTACTGTTACATATGTAGGTTGAATATGTATGAATGTATGATAGTTTTTATATACAAGATTATGTATGTTTAGCTATCATCCAAATGCAAGGATTAAAAAACCGGTATTTAATCAGACTTGCATGTAACTGGCTAAGGGATCATTTTTGCATGGATTTGCAATTGATGACTCCAAATTAAGATTGTATCGATATACAATCAGACAGTAATAATTCACTTAAACGCAATTAATTACAAGTCAAGCGTGATACCATCCAAGTTTGGGCACTCAAAAGGGCTTTGAGGCTATTGATGTCGGTACGCCTCCGGATAAAATTCATAGAGGAAAAGTCTGGATGAGATGGGCAGTTCTATGTGGGTGTGTGCACCTCCACGTAGTAGCCACATTAGTTCTGTCCATAGTTCAAGCTTGATAGACTTGTCTACGATTGTTACCTAGGGCTGACCTAGGGTATCAGTTTAGGGTATGTCGTGTACTTTATGTACAGACCCTGGCCAGGAAATAAATGGTTTTGTAAATGGATGTGTTCCTACCTTGATGCTCTCAATTGGAGCAGTGAGCTTCCGTTCACTTCAATTGAGGGTATGATAGGATCTAGGTTCAGATTCTAATGTTAGAATCAGACAAGTGTTTTATAACTAAATCTCCAACTTCAATTTTGATTAATACTGATTAAAATTTTGTTTACTGTGTAGATTAAATGGCAAACACGAATCATCTTGGTAGCAGCGCGCTTAGGTCGCTAATCAAGCAAGATAAGCTTAATGGCATTAACTTCATCGATTGGGACCGGAACTTGAGACTAGTTCTCAAGCACGAACGTAAGGATTATATCCTTACCCAGAAACCACCTGCTGAGCCAGCACTGAACGCCGCAAGGGCGTTAAGGAATGCATAACAGAAGTTCCTTAGCGATCGGATCGACGTGCAGTGCATTATGATGGGCAGTATGGTGCTTGACTAGCAGAAGCTGTTCTTGGACATTTATGAAGATTCCAAGGCCTTAATGGCAGAGATCGAGAAAATGTTCAAAGAGAAAGCGCGTGTCGAAAGATACGACACTTTCAGTGAACTGATGTCTTGCAAGCTGAAGGCTGAAGCTCCTGTCAGTCCCCATGTCCTTAAGATGAAACGTCTTATGGAACACTTGACCATACTCGATCATGCTGTGGATAAGGAAATGGCAGCAGACTTTGTGTTACACTCACTTCCAGAGACATATCGCGATTTCGTTGGAAATTACAATATGCACGACATGAACAAGACTGTGACAGAGCTCCATGGTATGCTCGTGACTGCTGAAAAGAATCTCAAGGGCAAGTTCAAGGAGGTTCTTATGGTCAACAAGCAAGTGAGCTTCAAGAAAGCTAGCCTAGGCAAGGATAAGGCCCCTATGCGCCTAGCGGGGAAGATTCGATAACCTAAGGGTCCAACAGCTCCCAAGGCTCTTGAGAATCCTAAAAAGGATGTCGTTTGCTTCTATTGCCAAGGGCAGGGGCATTGGAAGAAGGATTGCCAAAAACACAAGCAGTTTCAAAGGACGAGTGGAGCTTCCACATCTTCATGATCAGGTATATATGTTATTGAGCTCAATCTTAGTTTATCTACTTCAGATTCATGGGTACTTGATACCGGGGCAGAATCTCACATTTGTGTTGATGTGCAGGCTCTGGGAAGTAGAAGAGATGTGGGCAGAGGCGAGGCGGACCTACGAGTTGGTGATGGCAATCAAGTCTCAACAATTGCAGTAGGAAACATTAGTCTTAGTTTGCCCAGTGAGCTAGTTTTATTATTAAACAATGCGCATTGTGTACCTGCGTTTCGCAGGAATATTATTTCTGTTTCCTTGCTTGACAAGGAAGGATATTACACTTCACAAGTTGACATTTACTACCGTTTATGCCATATAGGCCAGAAACGCATCTCAACACTTCACAAGTGTGGACTTTTAAGTTCGTTTGAATTCACTTCAATTGAGAGATGCGAGTCATGCCTTATGGGAAAGATGACAAAGGCACCTTTTGCCCGTTTAGGTGAAAGGACTAGTGACTTATTAGGTCTCATACATTCCGATGTGTGTGGACCTATGAACACTCATGCCAGAAGGGTTTTTCACTACTTTGTTACATTTACTGATGAATTTAGTGGATACGGGTGTGTCTATCTTATGAGACGTAAGTCGGAAACTTTTGACAAGTTCAAAGAGTTCCAGAACGAAGCACAAAACCAACATGGGAAAAGTATAAAAGCGCTTTGATCTGAGCGAGGCGGTGAGTACTTAGACCAAGAGTTTCATAATCATTTAAAGGAGTGTGGAATTCTCTCTGAATTGACTCCACTAGGAACACCTCAGATGAATGGTGTATCTGAAAGGATAAATCGAACCTTGCTTGACGTGGTTCGGTCAATGGTGAGTCAGGCTGACCTGCTTGACGTGGCATTCATTTTGAATCAGGCTCCTACAAAGGCAGTGGAAAGCACTATATACGAAGTATGGAACAGGAAGAAACCTTTATTAGCTTTCCTTAAGATTTGATGATGTGAAGCTTATGTCAAGCGTTTGCTAGGCGATAAGCTCGAACCCAAATCAGATAAGTGTGTATTTGTGGGGTACCCCAAGGAAACAAGGGGGTACTATTTCTACAAACCCAGCGAGAACAAAGTTTTTGTTGCTTGAGGAGGGGTATTTTTGGAAAAGGAATTTATTTCCCAAAGAGCTAGTGGGAGTGGCGTGCATCTTGAAGAAATTCAAGGTGATACGGAAGAATCTACTATGCAAGATGTAGAAATATATGAGCCAGAAGTGGTCATTGATCAAGAGCCAATCCCTACACCTATTCTAGAGGGTCCAAAAAGGTCTGAGAGATCTCGTCAAGTTCCCATTAGATATGGATTTCTAGCTACTGAGGGAAATGACTTGATATTGGTGGATCAAGATGATCCAGAAACCTTCAGAAAAGCTTTGGCCAGTCCAGACTCCGAAAAATGTGGAATTTGGCCAGAACGCCATGAGTGAGGAAATGAAATCCATGTATGACAACCATGTCTGATGCTTGGTTGATCAAACCCCTAGGATAAAACCCATCGGTTCTGAGTGGGTCTATAGGATCAAGATCGACATGGATGGAAATCCTCAGACCAATAAGGCTAGGTTGGTTGTAAAGGTTATCATCAAATTCAATGCATGGATTATGATGACACATTTTCCCCAACAGCAATAGTCAGATCGATCCGGATTATTCTTAACCATAACTATGACAGATGGATGTCAAAACCCTTCCTTAGCAGGAACTTACTAGAAGGTGTGTATATCACACGACCTGTGGGTTTTGTTGATCCAAAGAATTCCGAAAAGATGTGCAACCTGCAAAGATCCATTTATGGATTGAAGCAAACTTCACGGAGTTGAAACCTTTGTTTTGATGAAGCTGTAAGATAATTCGGCTTCATCAAGAATGAAAGTGAGTCTTGCGTTTATAAGAAAACGAGTTGGAGTAATATTGTATTCATGGTACTTATTCATCGGGAATGATATCTCGAACTTGCCACCAAAGCTTAGTTAGGGAAGTGCTTATCGATGAAGGACTTAGGTGATGCTACATTTATTGTAGGCATCAGGATCTCTACCGATCATTCCAAAAGGATTTTGGGCCTAAGTCAGAACACGTACATAGATAAAGTGTTGAGAAGACTCTCAATGCTTGAATCTAAGAAAAGGATACATACCCATGCATCATGGCATTAAATTCAGCGAGACACAGTGTCCTAGTACACCTGATCTGCTGAGCAGATGAATAAGATTCCATATGTTTTGGCTATAGGATCCATCATGTATGCCACGATATGCACGAGAATGAAAGTCTCGTTTGCACTGAGCTGTACCAGCAAATTCCAATCTAACCCCATCGAATTACACTGAATTCCTGTCAAAGGCCATCCTCAAATTTTGAGGAGGACCAAGGATGCATTCCTAGTGTATGGGGGTGTAGATAGAGAACTAGCAGTCAAAGGACAGGTCGATGCTAGTTTTCAGACATATCTAGATGACTTCAAAACTCAGTCAGGATATATTTTGTGTTGAGTGGTGGCACTTTCAGCTAGATAATCTTTAAGCAAAACAAAACTGGCAACTCTACAATGGAGGCTGAGTATATAGCTGCAACGAAAGCAACTAAAGAGGCCGTATGGATTAGATGCAACGCCACGAGCGTCTGATCCGATAAGCTTGCTGTGGGACAACACAGGTGCCGTAGCTATTGCTCAAGAGCCCAAATTCCACAACAGATACAAACATATACTCAACAAGCATCACCTCATCATAGTTATCACAGATAGAGGTGATGTGGAGATTAAACACTATTCGACTGATGATAATACTGTTGATCCCTTGACAAAGGCTCAGCCGCAGCCTAGGCATGAGGAACAGGCAAGGTCTATGGGAGTAGATAAGAACTTAAATTGGAACCGGGGGCAAGTGGGAGATTGTTAGAGTTATGCCCCCGTTCAATATAAAAGTGATCTACAGATGTAATGTTTTATCATCTTCCCGAATAAATAAATTGGCATATATTACTAATGTGTTGTAGTAATATATATCGAATGTAATTTGATCTATGTCATTATGAGTGTAACCACTAATAGTAGAACTGTAGATCATGAAGAATTACATTTGATGAGTCACTAATCATATAAGCTTCTTTAAGAAGCGATTAGTATGAGACCGACTCCTTGTGATCATGCTCTACTGATCATGGCAAAGTATGTGCCGAAGTTATATCATAGATATCATCAGGTCAATGGTATCAGACGACCCGATGGTGAGTATGCAGCATAGATACTGTCAAGAGATACTCACATATCGTAGCTTGTCATTATATCCTAAGACCAAGGAGTCTTAGTGTGCACTATGTAATGAATCTTTGAGTTTGACCTAGTCTAACGTTACTTGTAAAAGGGTAGCCATAACGACTCTAATTAGCGTGGTTATGAATTGCATTAGTGAACTTGAAAGACGTCTGAGGGATTTATCACTCATACTCCGGTATGAGAAAGATATCCGTTTAGGCCACTGGATGAGTATGACTAAAGGAATAGCATGGCCATGCAGGTGATACTTTTGTATAAGTTTTTAGTCATCTCAGATATCAAGAAACAGTGATTGATAAATTACGATGACGGCTCTATGCCTATTGATCAATCTGGATATCAGTTTGATAAAAGTACAGTGAGATGTACAATAACAGGTTAAATCAAATAATCGATAATCAAGGACGTTGGATAATCATAATGTCTTGCTAGAGGCCACTTATGATGGAAATGGTAAAATAGTAATTTTACCAGTTTGCAAACGGGTCGTGACCCTAGAGGGTCACACACTTTAATTAAAATATGTGACAAACAAGCTAATGGTAATTGGGAGATTCCTCTTTTCAATTTAGTCGAATAGAAAACGATTTGGTTGATTTCTGGCTTAGGTTTATTAACTAGACGGTTGAGGATATCAAGTTAGAGAGATTGGATCGGTTTAGCTAAACCATATAATTAGAACTCAATTAAATGAGTTTTAATTAGGTTTTAGCTAAGTGGGCTTAAAGCCCATTCTTGGTTTTAATTAAGAATGGGGCTTATGTGCAATTAAGGGTTTTAAGGGGTTTATTGTGTAATTATAAAGAAGATTAAAAAAATCAGATTTTTTTAATAATTACACAATTATTTTTTTTCTAAACCCTAATCCATATTTTCGGCACTCTCATCCTCTCTCTGTCTTTCCTTTGGCCGACCCTCTCTTAGTTCTCCATTGTTGATATGTTCGATTCTTCACACAACGCTAGCAAGGGTGTGTGTAGTAACCTCATCAACGTGTTGTGCTTGTGTGGACTACCTAAAGAAACACATAATTTTGTGTTTAATCGATTATCAAAGGTATAATTTTTAGATCTATAAATTATTTTGAATGCTGAAATTTTCGCAATAAGATCTTGTCTTTTTCGATTCCCATGGTTAATTTCAGTCTGCTGCATGAAATTAAACTCTTTGGAACCCATGGGAATCCTTCACGTTACAGTGGTGTAACGATCGTTACACCATCGTTACTCCCATCGTTGCTGCATCGTTGCAGCTCTCGGGAAGTTGCGTTTGGCATTGTAACGATCGTTACATATGCTGTAACGATCGTTACACCTCCCGAAGTGCTTTTCTTTATTTCTTGCCTCCTATTCGAACATTCATTTTCCTATTTTCCTGCACACTTGCCACGAATATGTTATATATACAACATGTGGTGTGTACGGAGCACACACCACACTTAAACCTTGCTAGATCTAAAGTATTGATTTCAAAACAAATAACAGTTGCTAACATGATACATGCCTGGGTGGCTTCTCATTAGCGCTTTGTTTAACATCCTTGAGCTGGAGATGATGACAACCCCTCAGCAGGTCGCCTCAAGCTCCACTAGCTCAACAACCCACGCCTCTATCATTCCGACTGTTTCTCCACGGCCAGCTCCATAATAATGCTTCACCTGCTGACCGTTCACAATGAAAGTCGAGTTGTCTCGAGGGTTCATTAGCTCAACTGCACCACTATCAAAAACGGTTAGTACTTTAAATGGCCCCGACCACCTCGATTTGAGTTTGCCAGGGTGCAAAGCAAGCATAGTTTTAAACAACAAAACTAGCTGATCATGTTCAAATGTCCGTTTAATCAAGTGCTTGTCATGCTATCCCTTAGTCTTTTCCTTATATATCTTGTTACTATCATAAGCCTCACGTCTCCACTCTTGCACTTCCTCGAGCTCAAGGAGTCTCTCAGACCCCGCTTTTTCAAGCTCAAGGTTACACTTAGCGATGACCCAAAAGGCCTTGTGCTCAATCTCAACTAAGAGGTGGTACGCTTTCCCAAATACCAGCCGATAGGGCGACATCTGTAACAGAGTTTTATAAGCAGTTCGATACGCCCATAACGCATCATCTAGCTTTTGAGACCTATCCTTACGCGAAGGACTTACCATTTTCTCCAAGATCTGCTTTATCTCTCGATTCGCAACTTCAGCATGTCCATTAGCTTGAGGATGATAAGCAACTGACATTTTATGTTTCACTCCAAATTTCTTTGTAATTTCTTTAAATAATTTGTTGCGAAAATGAGTGCCCCGATCACTAATAATAACCCGCAGCACACTAAACCGTGAAAATATGTTTTTCTTTATAAAGTTTATTACGGTTTTTGCATCAGCGGCTATACATGCTTTAACCTCAACCTATTTTGACACATAGTCAACCGCAACAATGATATATATTTTTCCAAAAGACGAGGGAAAAGGCCCCATAAAATCAATACCAAAAACATTAAAAAGTTCGGCTTCCAAAATATTAGTTAAGGGCATCTCATGTCGATGGGAAATGTTCCCCGTCGTTTGACACCTGTGGCAAGATTACACAAATTCGTGAGCATCTTTAAACAGAGTCGGCCAATAAAAGCCCGACTGCAATACTTTATGAGCCGTCCTATCACCTCTGTAATGACCCCCATAGGGTGAATTATGACAAGCCCTTAGTATATCATTTACCTCTTCCTCCAGGATGCACCTTCGGAGGATAGAGTCCACACCGCGCTTGAACAAGTACGGTTCGTCCCAATAGTAATGTCGGCAGTCATGGATGAGTTTCTTCTTTTGCTGACTCGACATGTCAGGAGGCAAGATCTCACATGCCACGTAGTTCGCAATGTCTGAGTACCATGGCGTGGTTACATTGATCCCGAAAAGCTGTTCATCTGGGAAGTTTTCTTTGATACTTGTTTCTTCATTATATTCTTCGTTCTCAAATCTGGATAGGTGGTTAACTACTTGGTTCCTTGTGCCCTTCCTATCCAGAATTTCAATTTCAAATTCCTGCAAAATAACACCCAACGAATCAGTCTAGCTTCCGCTTCTTTCTTAGACATAAGGTACCTGATTGCCAAATGATCGATGTGGATAATGGTTTTGCTGCCCAGCAGGTACTGTATGAACTTCTCCATGGCGAAGACCACTGCCAGGAGTTCCTTTTCTGTTACTGTGTAGTTCTCCTGTGCGTCATTCATTGTCTTGCTCGCTTAGTATATGGCTTGGAATATCCCTTCATGCTTCTGTCCCAACACTAAACTTAGTGCATAATCACTCGCGTCACACATCACCTCAAATGGCTTATTCCAATCTGGTGATATGAAAATTGGGGCTGAAATTAGCTTCTTCTTCAACTCCTCAAAAGCTTTCAGGCAATCTGTTGTGAAGTCAAACTTGGCTTCCTTCTCGAGTAATGCACAAAGTGGTTGTGCCAGTTTGGAAAAGTCTTTGATGAATCTTCTGTAACAGCCGGCATGGCCCAAGAAGCTCCTTACCATCTTTACTGAACTCAGAGGTGGTAAGCTTGATATTACTTCATTTTTTGCCTTGTCAACTTGTATGCCTTCTTTTACTAGGAAATAGCATTTTTTCTAGTTCAGCACGATGTTGCATTCTTCACTTCTTTTTAACACATGCTCCAAATGACTCAGGCAACCATCGAACGACTTCCCAAAGACTGAGAAATCGTCCATGAAGATTTCCAGGAAATCCTCTGCCATATCATTGAATATCGCCATCATACATCTCTGGAACGTGGCCAAGGCGTTCCATAGCCCAAATGGCATTCTTTTAAAAGCAAAAGTGCCATAGGGGCATGTGAAAGTGGTTTTCTCCTGGTCTTCAGGAGCTATGTGGATCTAGTTGTACCCGCTGTAACCGTCTAGAAAGTAGTAGAACTCATTCCCCGCTAATCGATCGAGCATCTGATCGATGAATGGGAGCGGAAAATGGTCCTTTCGGGTTGCCTTGCTGACCCGCCTGTAATCCATGCAAATTCTCCATCCTACTACAGTTCTTGATGGAATCAGCTCGTTCTTGGCATTAGAAATGACTGTCATCCCCCTTTCCTTTGGGACACACTACACTGGGTTGACCCACTTACTTTCAGATATGGGAAATATTATGCCTGCGTCAGCCATTTCAAAATTTCCTTTTAACCCCTTCCTTCATCGCGGGGTTTAACCGCCTCTGGTGCTCCACCGAGCCCTGCTGTTCGTCTCAAAGAATGATCTTGTGGGTGCAATATGTTGGGATGATCCCCTTTATATCGGCTAAGGTCAATCCGATGGCTCCCTTATGCTTTTGCAGCACAGATGTCAACTGCTCTTCTTGCCTTCCAGTTAACGATGAGGAAATGATGATCGGAAGAGTGTTCCCTTGACTCAGAAAAATATAATTCAAGTGGGCCGGTAATGTCTTTAGTTCAAGGACGGGCGGCTCAATCACAGATGGCACTTTTGGTGCTCTAGGTGTCTCCTCCCCGTATAGTGGCTTAACCGCCCAAAAATGTATTGCCTTCACTTCTTGGTGGTTAACTTCTCCACTTACCAAGTTCATTTCTTCTTCCATTGTTTCTTCACCATGACCTCGGTATTTGTCACTACACATAAACGGTACAACCGCATTAATAGCTTCAGGTAAAACTGAAATTGCCGAAACACTTACCCCGGGGTCCGGGGTTTTCAAGGTCATATACCTATCAAACACTATGGTTTGATCTCCCACTGTCATCTTGATCAATCCACGCTTCACGTGGATTACCGTGTCAGCTGTCGTCAAAAATGGTCGCCCTAAGATCAGTGGGACTGCTCGGTCTGCTGGATAGTCAAATATTACAAATTCAATAGGGAAAATAAATTTCCATGTTCTAACCAACACGTTCTCCACTACTCCATCGGGGTAGACCACTGACCTATCAGCTAGGTGCAAGGACACCGAAGTCTTCTTCATCTGACCAATCTACAGGGTATTAAAAACAGACAACGACATGAGATTTATCCTTGCACCCAAATCACATAAAGAGAAAAGAGATTGATGATGTACTATCCTAACAGGGATAGTAAAACTCCCTGGGTCTTTCGCCTTTCGAGGCAACTTGTTAAGAATAATGGCACTGCATTCAGCATTCATCTTCACTTGAGTGCACTCCTGTAACATAGATCGGTTGGAGATGATCTCCTTAAAGAACTTGTGGTATTTAGGCATCTCATCTAGCGCCTCCACAAGTTGATATCAATCGTAATTTGCCTAAGCACCTACAGGCACTTCTCAAATTGGGCGTCTGGACACTTGTTCTTCGACTTCTTCACCCGCTGGGGAAATGGTGGCTTTCGCACCACTGGAGGTTGAGCTTGTGACTCTCCTTCATCTTTGGCTTCCTCAGGAATTTGCACTATCTCTTCAGGTTCCTCACCCTGGCTTAACTCGTCTTCCTCATGAATCTCCACTTGAACTTTCCTAGGTGTTGGTGTGGGATTCGACAACAAGGTCCCACTTCTTAATGTGATAACACTCACATTATGGCTTCCCGAATTTCTTGGGTTCTCAGTATTACTCGGGAGTGTACCTGGAGGTCTCGGAACAACCAGTTGGACCAGAGTATTCTCAATATTCCTCATGGATGCACTCATACTAGTGACATCTTGTTTTAGCTGACCCAGCTGGGTTTCGTGGTTTCTTTTTATGGCATCCTGGCCCTTCATGTAGGTGAGCATCGCCTCTTCCATAGTAGGATTATCCGGGGTGCCTTGGTTACCTTGGAAACCTGGTGGTTGACTTGCCTAGGCATTGAAATTTCCCCGATTGGTTTGGTTCTGGTTTCTCCCGATTTGTTGCTTGTTTTGCCCCTGGTTCCTACTCTGATTACTGAAGTTCTGGGGATACACTAGGTTGTTTCTCACGAACTGACCTTGGTTCTGATTTAAATTTGAGTTTTGGCCTATGTTCTGATTCTGATTCTGAGAAGCAAAGACCGAGTTGAATCTTTGGTTCTGCAATATCTGTTGATTGATGTATGCTATTCCAGCAGTATAATATCCACAACATTCAGCCTCATGATTGTCCACTTCGCATATCTCACAAGTATTGTTGGTCCAGCTGCACATCAGCTTGTGCTACCTGAGCTTGAACTTGCTGACCATTCTAAATCATGAGCAACATATCATTATACTTTGTTTGCAAGTCTAGTATCACCGCACCGTTATCAACAAATGCAGCCTGATGTGCTGGAGCTCTTCTTTCCTTGTGGTACATAAAATTAATTATTCGCACACATCTCAATTTGAGCATGTGCATCTTCAGGGTCCTTACTCATAAGTGAGCCTCCTCCTACAACATCTATGATCAGCTGGGAGCTCGAATCTAGTCCATTGTAGAATAGCTCGTTCTAGACATACAGGTTGATCTGATAGTTCGGGCACTTCCGCAGTAGTGCCTTATATCGCTCCCAAGCATCATGTAGGGTCTCCTTATCGAACTGCTAAAACTCGAATATTTCTCCTCGAATTTTGGATATCTTTATTGGAGGGAAATACTGGCCTAAGAAGAGTCTCTGTAGAACCGGCCAATTTTGTGTGTCCTCTATTTTCAGTGCATAAACCATTCACTTGTTGCCAGCTAGTGAGAACAGGAAGAGTTTGTATCTTAGCCATTCTCCTGGCACTCTCGCCCCAGTGGCGTTGCATATCTGCTCAAACTTGCGCAGATGCAAGTTCAGGTCTTCTTTCGACAATTCGTTGAATTGGCTCATTGCCGTTAGCATGCTCAGGTGCACCGGCCTCAATTCAAAGAGATTTGGGTTGTACTGCAGTACTCCCCTTCCCTGCGCTTGATTTATATTGGCATTATGTTGTACACCTAGCTGGAAGGGTGGCACTAGGCCTGGAAGGATCTGGCCATCATTGATGACATTACCTGCTACTTCAATTAGGTTGTCCTGATTGGTCGCCCCCTCACCGTTCATATTCATATTATCTAAGTCCCGCGGATGCGTACTTAGGTGACGGGTTCTTCTTTGAGCGTTGTTAAGCATGCACGATGCTTCAATTTCTGGATTGTATGCGAATTCAGGTGCTCTTGATGAACGGGTCATGCACGTTCACACCTGCGAAAATGAATTCCAGACAAACGAAGTTTAGAGAAAAAAAAAAGAAAACTTAGAAATTGAAAACACAATCTAAAATGATCTTAATCGTTGGTTCCCGACAACGGCGCCAAAAACTTGTTGAGCCCGTACACAGTCGTCCACAAGCACCCGATATCGCGCAAGTGCACGCGACCGTTACAAGTATAACCGGTAAGACCGGGTCGAATCCACAGAGACCAAGCTTATAATGTCAAATTAAATTATGTGATCAATGGTACTTAAATGACAAATTATGTGTTGTGATTTTTAAGTGGTTGAATTTTAAAAGATGGTTTAGAGAAAACTATTCAGATGAGGAACCATGGATGCTAGGTCACTAGGTTACTAAGAGAATCCCAATCATGGATTATGTAAAACATGAATGTACTAAACCCTATGCAACAATATCTCTAACACCTCCTCTCGGTGTAGTATTAGCCTAGGCTCAGGATATTCACCACCCCTCTCAGGTAGGTCAATAACACAAGCTTGCGTTACGCAATGCACAAACAGGGTAAAGGTTCTGAAGAGTTGAACCCTTTCGAATCGAAGCAAGTCCGTCACCCATCGATCCTCTCGGACTCGACAACATGACTCTCTCAAACAATGATCATTTGTCAACGAATATTGCAACAATTAAGCACTTCGACTCAATCACACATGCATGAAATATTTTAATCCATAATCATAATATTCAAAGTAACATAGTTCGAGACCTAGCACCCATGATCAAGGGTATTTAGCCCATAATCATGGTGCTAGAACCAAAAGTCATGGAAATAAACGTGACAATCGAGTTAAGAGTAAAGACAAAGAACCCTAGAACCAAAAGGTTGAAGATTATCAAATGAAGAATCCCTCTTGATCGTTGGGTTGTTAATTGTCGGGTATTTGCACCTTGATCTCCCTTGCACGGATTAGAGTTTCTCTCGAACACTCCGAATCGCTCCTCGGTTGATTAGGTTCGTCTATCTCTCTGCTCTGTAAGACGTCTCTCCTCTTATTCTTCTCTAGGTCTGAAATAGCGTTGATTCGGCGATAATTTCTCTGCGACTGGCAGGTGTAACGATCGTTACACCATCATTACACCGGCGTTACACCAGTCGTTACAACTGACTATCTTAGGCTTGTGTAGTGTAACGATTGTTACACTACTGTAACGATCGTTACACCTACTGTAACGATCGTTACTTCCGCAACCTCTTTTTCTCTTGCTGTCTTGCTTACCTGAATCCTCAATTTAGCTAGGTTTTGACCCTTTTTACCTGTATTCTGCACATTCACAACAAACATATCCGAGGGCGTAAAAGTGGTATAAATTGGGCTCTTTAAGCCCGGGACGAGGTCAATCTGGCTCTAAATGTGGGGATGGATCGTCGACAAGGGACTCCATGCGGGCCCACATCAGGTCATCATTCATATCATTTCTGGACCTTTTCGATTCGATTCGAGACTTTTTCTTTGAGGTATCGTAACATATATCATCTTCATTCGGGCCAATTCCAATTTATCATAACAAGCCCTTAACCACTAGACCAACTCATGGTGGTATTAAGTTGAAATTTTAATGTGAGTTCGAGTAAAATTTGAACTAAGTTTAAATTTATTTGATAAATAGGTCGACTTTAAACGTAGAATTTTAAGGATTAAGTTTGAAAATGGACTAGTGATTATAGGGGTATTACATATCAGTATACCCGCCCAAACTACATTCTAGAATCACTCACCCAAGTTTGAAATTTTTTTTCTCAATACTCTAACTCAATTCTGTGACGAAAACTGTTAAATATTTTTTAATGACCAAAATACCCTCGCTATATAAATTTTAAATAGCATTATTTTCATAAAGATGAAAAAACTATTTTACCTTCAAATGAATAATAACTATAGCTGATGGATAAGGGCACATTTTTCTTTCCTTATAATCAAATAAAATAAAATCAAAGCTTTAGCCCTTATCCTTTTCTTTCTCTTGTTCGCAGTTCAACCTGAAACCCTCTCTCTTGTTTATTGAATGATGAAAATGGAATACTGCATAAATACAAATTTGTTTTTCAATGGTTTTATAAAGAAATTGCAACCTCTATTAATTTAACTCATTAATTTTCAACAAGAAAATCTAGTGACATTTTTTTATGTGCTAACAACAACAACACATTTTCTGAATTTGGTTAGTTGTGGAGTTCGGCCCAATATGTAAAATTCACTCTTATAAGTTTATTGATAATACTTCATTGTCACAGTACAATACAGTAGAAAGTTCTTTTATTTAGGGAACAATAAGAAAACTAACCATAATACTTAAACTTACACCCGAATGGGTTAACCCACCAAAAGGGCATAACATAGTACTAAGATAAACTTAATTTACCGTGATTAGCAGTAACATAAATCTATGAACTTGGTGGGGGTACCATTAAGACTGTAACCGAGCCGAGCTTTTAACGAGTCATTCGAGCTCGGTATGTTAAATATTCGATTCACGATAGTTATAATACAGTTTGAGCCGAATTCAAGCTCAAGATTTGGGCTCGTTTAATAAATAAGTGGAGCACGAGCCTAACCTTTTAAGGCTCATGACCGGGCTCGTTTAAAATTTAATTATTTATATATTTTCTTGATATATTATTTAAAATTTAATAAATATGTATAATTAATGAAATTATACAAGCCGGTTCGAATCGAGGCAATTTTGAGCAGACTCTTTTAACATTTAATGAACTAGGTACATTTTATTTAATATTAATTTTAAGTTTTGATTAGTTTTGGTAATGAAAATTAAGCGAAACAAGCCGGGCTCGAACTTATTAGAATATACTCGTTTGAGTTGGGGCTAAATACATTTTAACGAGTTGTTGTGAAATTAAATATGATTCTACATGTTTGTATTTATAGTTACCAAATGTTCCCGATCCGAATTCCCCGAACAGATAAAGACATATATGATAGTTAGTTATATTTTATTAATAACAGAATGAGTGACCTTGATGAAAATGGCTTTCTCCTTTTGGGATGCTAGAAAACATGTCTCCTCCCATATGTGTATAAGTTGGAGCATCCTTGATGACATGAGGCAGGTCGAACCCTTGTAGGACTCAAAAATCCTCCTCATGGTGATGGTGGAGTGATCGGACATTGCTGAATCTCGGGTCCGTCCCGGAGTACTCGAAGGCCGTCATGCCGTAGGAGGCCTTGTTACTTGATTCGGGTCACTCTTTTGTTATTGGACATTAATCGATTCTAGGTTTTCATATTATCTTGCTCGGGACAGACATACCCCTTTCTTTTATTTCATATATCATCTTTCATTCATTTCATCTTCATCTTCATCTCGCTCGGTACCGGGACTTTTATTCGAGGCATCATTAGGGCCAATTTATCGTACCCTTTTTCATCATTTCATTATTTCACATGGGACATTTAGGACCAGGACTTTTTCATTATTTCTCGTGGCACATTCGGGACCGGGACTTTATATCGGGACATTGATCGAGGCATCTCGTGGGACAATCAATTTATCTTTTGATTCGGCATAAAAAGCTGGAGTGACATCTCGTAACACCCTGCGTTCTTGGGTCATCATTCATATCATTCGGGTCAGTCGGAGCTTGAACACTTTATTCGGTTTGGGTCATCTTATCGAGATAGCTCGTATTACAAGCCTCCGTTCATTCAGAGCTTGAACACATCATTTGGGTCAATTTCGATTCGGGACATTCTCTTTGAGGTATCATATTAAATTGTGACATCTTTTTTTGCATTTCGGGTCAGTCGGAGCTTGAACACTTTATTCGGTTCTCTTACGTTCATTGGACATTATTCGATTTGAGGCATCTCGGGCTCGCTCGCTTGTACCCCTTTCTTTATTTCATCATAATGACATCACTGTTGAAATTCTGATATACTTAGTTAGACAAGATGTCAATAACTATGTTGAGACAATGTTCTTAACAATTTATCCGCAAACAGATTCGATCAAACATAGTAGAAAATAGTAAATGGCAAACATCGACACACAAGATTGTTTACCCAGTTCGGCGCAATTTCACCTACGTTTGGGGGCCCTTGGCTAGTGGAAACGTTTCACTATATGGTAATGGGTCAAAACATACAAGCATACATGATCATCACACAGATCAATACCCTATGCTACTATTACTAGTGCAAACCTATCTCATGGACTCCCCATAAATCCAAGACTCCGTCTTGATTCCATTCTACGAGCACTCGTGCTGCCCGGGTGTAACAAGTCGTTGTTATGCACTTGTACGGGAACCTTCAATCACGCATTCACATGAAACCCTCAATCACTCACGCTTGATCTTCCGATTCTGGTAGTGATACACAAATCTTCTTCATGGAACACACAGCCTCTCAGCACGCCAGTCCTTCACGTCTAAGAGCTCTGTGAATTTCACCGAAGAAACTACAAGGAGTCGCACGATGCTAAGGGTGGAGCCTCAGGTTTTAACGCTGCTTCAAAACTAATTCTCGACCGCATTAGGGTTACCATAATCCTAGTCGATTTAGGTTTCCCAAATCCTTAATCCCGGTATCTTTTCAGAGTCTCTTTCACGACAGGAAGCTTTCCAAAATCATGACTCAATCAAGACTTATCAAAAGCCTTGTACACAACTGGATCTTTTCAATTGCAATATGTTTCATATTTAAGGAAACTTTTTCAATGTTGCGATCCACAAAATGTTCCGCAAGATGTTGAGATTAAACGCTTGAAATCTTTCCTGACCAATTGCTAGACATCTTTCGTATCGCCTAAAAATAAGCCAATAATAAATGTAACAACAATCTCCCCCTTTTGCTATTTTTAGGCAATCACTACACTTCTTCTTGATCTTCATTTGTCTTGCATCTAGTCTTGCGCTCTTGATCTTCCTCCATCTCCTTCTGGCGTAGTAGATCACATCTTGATCACAATTCATACCTAACACCTATGTCCCCCTGATTGCCTCAAAAAGTAGTCATAGACAACTCTACTCCAGACACATAGAGCAAGAATAGTCGACTATACCATTTCGCACACACAGAATAAAGCGTTGCTGGGCAACACATCTTCATCCCTGAAATTTTCTTCCTCGTCCTTAGCTTTATATTCATGCATCTTTTGTTGTAACCTTTATAATCACAGCAACATCATCATCAACCACCATTGTATTACTGACTCCTACTCTTCTTGCTCTCGATAGACCCATTGTTTGAACCACCGGACAGTTTAGATTGATCATGTTTATTCAGATGGGGTACCAACCTATAACTCCTCCTCAGACTGTTGCTTTGTCATATGTCCATAGAGTATAACCCAAGTGACAACCTCAGGCTTTCAAACTGATTCAAATCCAAGGTTTTCGTGAATACATCAACAAGTTGCTTATCGGTGTGGAGATATTCTAGCACAATTTTCTTATTCTCAACCAACTCACGAATAAAATGATGTCGAATATCGATGTGTTTTGTCTTACTATGCTGGACCGGATTCTTGGAGATGTTGATAGCGCTCACATTGTCACAGTATGATGTCATAACATCGTACTGGACATTATACTCGACCAACATCTGTTTCATCCACATAAGTTGTGTACAACTACTTCGAGCAGCTATGTACTCCGATTCAGCAGTGGATAGAGTTACACAATTCTGTTTTTTACTAAACCATGATATAAAGTTATTACCTAGGTAGAAACAACCTATGGACGTGCTTCTCCTTTCTGTAGTGGTACCTGCCCAATCTGCATCACAGTATCCAACAAGAGTGGAGGACGTCTCGAAGGTGTATAGGAGACCTAGATCAACAGTGCGAGCGACATTCCTTATTATTCTTTTGGCCTGGGTTAAGTGACTTACTTTAGGATTTGCTTGGAATCATGCACATATGCCTACAACATAGGCTATATCAGGTCAACTAGTAGTGAGGTAGAGGAGACTATCAATGATGCTTCTATATATGCTTTGGTCAACAGCTTCCCCTGAGTCATCTTTTGTGAGTTTGACATGTGTAGCAGCGGGGGTTCACTTGTGAGAGGCCTTTTCCAACCCAAATTTTTTCACAATGTTCTTTGTGTACTTGCTCAGAGAGATGAAGATGTTGTCGCCCATCTGATTGATTTGAAATCCCAGAAAAAAACTGAGTTCACTGATCATGCTTGTTTCAAACTTCGATTGCATTTCTTGAACAAAATATTCCACCATTTTCTTGACAATCTGCCGAAGACAATGTCATCGACATATACCTGGGCAATCATCAGCTTTCCATCCTCATTCTTTATGAACAAAGTTTTATCAACTCCTTTCTAGTGTAGCCACTATTGATTACAAAGCTCGTTAATCACTCATACCATGATCTAGGTGCTTGCTTTAATTCATAGAGTGCTTTTCTCAATTTATAAAAATGTTCGGGGGAATATGGGTCTATAAACCCCTTTGGATGTGCAACGTAGACTTCCTCATTGAGATATCCGTTTAGGAATGCACTCCTTACGTCCATTTGGAACAACCTGATTTTTAAGTGACATGCGATCCCTAACAAAAGTCTTATTGCTTCGAGTATAGCAACTGGTTCGAATGTCCCATCAAAGTCCATACCTTCTATTTGCGTATATCCTTGAGTGACCAACCTTGCTTTGTTGTGTGTGACGTTTCCATGCTTATCCGACTTGTTTTTGAAAATTCATTTCGTACCGATAATATTAACATTCTTTGGTCTAAGCACTAGTTCCCAGACATGATTCTTCTCAAATTGGACGAGCTCTTCTTGCATAGCATTTGCCCAATATTCATCTTCGATGGCTTCGTTAACATTCTTTGGTTCGATCGTCGAAACAAAACATATATTGCCGATCATATCCTTATAGCTGATGGTAGCTTTAGGACGAGTACGCTTTCCTTCTTCAATATCTCGAGTTATTCCAGACGCTGGGTGATTCGACTGAATCCTTCTAGATGGATTTTTGTGTCTGGTTTCAGGAGCTTCTTCTTCATTACTAATGATGTCGCCTACTTTATCCTCTTTGAGGAATCATAACATATATCATCTTCATTCGGGCCAATTCAAATTTATCGTAACAAGCCCTTAACCACCTGACCAACTCATGGTGTTATATAGCTGGAATTTTAATTTGAGTTCGAGTAAAATTTCAACTATGTTTAAATTTATTTAACAAATAGATCGACTTTAAACTTAGAATTTTAAGGATTAAATTTGAAAATTGACTAGCTGATTATCGGGGTAATTACATATCAGTATACCCGAATCAATTCTTTATTCTAGAATCACTCACCCAAGTTTGAAATTTTTTTTTTCAAGAATGAGTGATAGTAATAGTTTCTATCGTTAAGAATGAGTGACCTTGATGAAAATGGCTTTCTCCTTTTGGGATGCTAGAAAACATGTCTCCTCCAACATGTGTATAAGTTGGAGCATCCTTGATGACATGAGGCAGGTCGAAGTTGATAAGCCGTCGAAGCCCTTCTAGGACTAAAGAATCCTCTTAATGGTGATGGTGGAGTGATTGGACATTGCTGAATCTCGGGTCCGTCCAAGAGTACTCCAAGGCCGTCATGCCCTAGGAGGCCTTGTTGCAAGACTTGATTCGGGTCACTCTTTCGTACATTTAACAATATTCTATTTTATTCGGGTCAGTCGGAGCTTGAACACTTTATTCGGGTCGCTTCATTGTATCGAGGCAGCCCGTATTACAAGCCTCCGGTCAGTCGGAGCTTGAACACTTGTTTCGGGTCATTCTCTTTGAGGCATCATTCGAGACTGTTTTGATTCTAAGGGAAACTGTCGGTTCAATTCGGGACAGACAAGCCTCATTCACAAGGCTTGTCGGTTCTAAGATCCACAACCGTCGCTTGATTATAGCCCCTTTCAGGACGTTTTCAATTTGGGCCTTGTTTATGGACATTTGGAACATTCGGTTTCAATCACTTAGTTGATTACAAAACATTTCAAGACATTTTGGAAACACGCTCAATTGAGGTTAGGGGTTGAATAATTTTAGTCCCCAAACTCTCGAAATAAATGTGTTTCCAAAACGTCCTAAAAGACTTGTGATCAAGTAATTGAATCAAAAGTCTCTAAATATACTGGGTGTCCATAAAATTTCAAATTTCTCTTGAATAGTAATTGGGGTATATTAAAAAGTGATTGGTTGTGTGGAGTGGGTCTTTCTGGACTTTGCTTAACTTATTCTTCTTGGCTTTTCTGGGTGAAGTGTGATTATTGACTATATATATATATATATTTCATTGCATATGTATTAGGGCTTATTTAATTTCTTGGATAGAAGACAAGCAAGGTACGACGAATGTGTCAATTTAATTCAAAGATCAGGCTGATATGAAAGGTAAATGAGTCGAGCCTTTACTTATATCAAGGTCATTTTTATAAAATACTCGACACAATACATTTTAATTGAGTTTAAACCAAATTCGAGTTTTGATTAGAGTTGTTTAACACGCCAAACTTGAATCCAGCTTATTATCAAGGCTTGATGTATATGATAGTGAACCATCTCATTTGATATGTATTTAGTATAATTATTTGTACTTCTCATAATAGTTTTGACTTTACACATGTATATCATAATATTAACAAGTAAATTATGTCATTTTAACAATCTGGTGTGAAATTCTGATTCGTAGCCGAATCAAGAAGTCGAACACAAAGTAGTAACTTTTGTGTCGACAACTTGCCTAAAATGAAAACCGTAGTTTAAACAATAAACAAGCAATAATAACGACACCAGAGATGATTACCTAGTTCGGTGCAACGTCACCTACATCTGGGGGCACTTTGCCAGTGGAAAGGTTTTCACTATATGGTAGTCAATAGTACAACTTCAAGCACCAACTAGCTATCACACAAGCTATTGTCCTAAGCTACTATAGATCTCACCGTGAACAACCTCGACCAGGGTCCTCTCCCCTTGTCTTTGAGATCCTCTCAATTCCACCCTTCGAGCAAGCGCCTATGCTCGGTGTCGTAGTCTTCTTTGACAGATTTGTGAATCTTCAAGCACGAACACAAGAACCCTAATCGATCAAACACTAAATCTTTGTGGATTGATTTTTAACACGCCTATGTTGCACGGTATGAGCTCTGAGAAATTTCAGCACCAATAAAAGAACGGGCAGGCTGCTAATGGGGCAGCACAAGCTTTTTATAGAAGCCCCACATTCCTAATCTGGCTCGGATTAGGAATAGGAAGTCTCAGACTTCCTAAACAAATTAGACAAGTAGTTGCCACCTTTGCTGACGTGTTAATGACAGCTGGAAGTCGCCTGGGCTTGTTTACGTCATTCTCTTGCGCTCCAAGTCTTTCAGTTGTTGTGACGTCATTCTTCTTGCGTTCCAAGTAACTCTAAATAGGAAAGCTTTAGGCCTTTCCTAATCTGGAGCGTAATGAGTCGCTTCAAATGTCTTGTAACATGTTGCACTGACTTCTTACTTTTGCGCTAAAAAATTATGCTAACACTAAACGTAGCAACAATCTCCCCCTTTGGCAATATTTTTAGGCAAACACATTTTTAAGCACATCGTCATCTTGCGGCATTTACGCACAACAAGAGATGTCAGAGTAGAGGTTGAGAGCGTCTGGTGCATACAACATCCTTGGAGCGTCTGGCACGGCTTCTGGCGCGGCATCTTTCACACAGAGTGCGTCTGGCGTAACGTTCATAACGTTAGGCTTCTTCTGGTGCGGCTTCTGGCGCGACATCTTGCACACAGAGTGCGTCTGGCGTAACGTTCATAACGTTAGCTTATATCTCCCCCTGATTGTCTAACAAAATTGCCAAAGGCAATCATACAACGATAAACTTATAACAACAGAGTATAAACTAGCTCAAAACACGAGAAAATATCCAAAAAGTCACAAAGTGCAGAAATTCACTCGGACAGTCCCCGAGGATTAAGAAGTTGTTTAACAAGTTATCAGTCTAGAGGCAAGTAAATGAAACATTTTCTAATAGGAGGCGGAATCATCGACATCTTGGTCAGATACAGTGTCCTCAGCAGGAGCGGTGCGTAGATCATGTAAGAGGGCTTCACAAGCAATCTTTCAGGTTGTCAGAGCAGCAATCGTCTTCTCCAAGTCATTGATCATGTCCACCAGCTCTTCCTCCATTCTACTGCCGAGAGGTCTGGAAGGACGTGAGCTGGAACCAGCTCCAGATGTTTTGGCCAAGGGAGGAGCGAGATCTCTCATATGCTTGCCCTCAAAGTGTTTGAGACTTATAGTGAGAGGCAGAGGCTTCTTTCTAGGCATATCAAAATCTCGAACAATGTGCGAACATTGTTGGAGGAGAAGTCCAGTGATCAATGACGGAAAACCAATAGGCAATTTGATAGCACATAACTTGGCATGTTTGACAAGATGCTCAATAACATATGTACCAAAGTCAAGAGGGGATTGAGTACCTATTTGGTAGATGAGCTTTGCTAGCTCTGTTTTGATGCTAGACCCGTGAGTGGAGGGCGCCTAGTTTGCCAAACCACTGCGGTATAGAATGGAATACTTGGTTGTGAGCTCTGCGGCCGCAATGGTATCCTTGACGGGCCAAACCTTTTTCCTTCCTCCAGTGATCTCAAACGCAACTTTATTCATGTGAGGGACGTCTAGAGTGACTTCTGGAGCCGTTCTGCCTATATAAGCATTGATTGTGGAGGCATATACATCAAAGCACTCTACTCGAACAAAGACCTTCCTATACTAAGCGTCTTATGGATCATCAAACTCACTTGAGAGATTGACGATGAACTCCTTGACCAGAGCGGGGTAGAACGGTCCGATGTTGATGACCGTGTTGGTTAGGCCTGAGCCACGGAGGAGCTCCACAACTGCGTTCATCCCTTGAGCTTATGTAGAGAGCTCCCTCTCCGAGCAGATATTGCGTTGATACACGTATTGCCATTTGACTGCATTGTCTGCCGAATGAAAGGAGACATTGTCTGTTGGGGCTTTTGGAACGTTTTTGGAGAGTTTCAGACCTCCCATAGACTTCTTGACCCGTGGGGGTAAGACACGAGTTTCCTCCTCTTCTTCTGACTCTTCTTCTTCTGGAGCAGGGGTTGTTACTGAAGTGGATGACTTCTTTCTTAACTTCTTTACTGGCTTAGGAGCGGGTGCTCCTCCTTTCTCTATAGCTTTTCTTTACGGAGTCTGTCTTCTCTGCACTGGAGGTTCTTCCTTTTCATCAATCAGCGTTCTCTTTGGTTGTTTTCTCTTCTTAAGCCCTTCGGGCACAAACTTTTTCAAAGGCGTTCTGTCCTCTCGTGTAGCTTCTTCTTCCACAGTTGTCTTGGTTGTATCTACTTCTTCTGTGTTCTCAAGATCGGCTAAAGGTTGGGGAACTTCCGGTATGACTTCTGTATCTCCATTCAGGCCCGAACCACTGTCCGGAGCGACAAGAGGACTATCGACTTTCTCCATGGCTTCGTCTATTGGGGACTTCTCTGGTGCAGGCGTTGATTTTGGAGGGCTAGATCGATTTTCACAACTAGTACCAGGGATCTCAGAAACAGAGGTCCCTAGAGTTTCTTCAGAATGGTTCTTATCTACTTGATCCACTATAGGAGGGACAATAGGGTTACCTTATAGAGGCGTCTGAGTGGAATGAGAGGCCTCCTCTTCAACGCCAACAGTCTTAGGTAAGATGTTGTCCTTCTCAACAGTAGGGGTTGCCTCCATTGGTACAATAGTTGGAGAAGAGGTTGTTGCTCCCTGAGGTCTTGTCGAACCCTCCCCTGAGGAATTTCCTCCAAGAATCTTCACTCCATATTTGTTTGTTGAAGATTTCGAAGCCGAGAACTTCCTGGCGATCATCTTTGCCCTCATCTTTGAAATTATGAATTCGTAGCCGAGTCAAGAAGTCGAACACGAAGTCGTAACTTGTGTATCGACTACTTTCCTAAAAAGTAAACCGTAAGCGTAAATAGTAAACCGATAATAATAACGACACCAGAGATGATTACCCAGTTCAGTGACTCCGCACCTACGTCTGGGCGCACTTTGCCAGTGGAAAGGTTTTCACTATTAGGTAGTCAATAGTACAACTTCAAGCACCAACTAGCTATCACACAAGCTATTGTCCTAAGCTACTATAGATCTCACCGTGAACAACCTCGACCAGGAGCCTCTCCCCCTGTCTTTGAGATTCCCTCAATTCCACCCTTCGAGCAAGCCTATGCTCGGTGTCGTTGTCTTCTTGGACGGAGTTGTAAATCTTCAATCACAAACAAAAACCCTAACCGATCCAAACACTTAGTCTTCACGACTTAATGTTTGATCGGAGAAAAGGTCCGTTCTATCGAATCTTAATTAGACTCTCAACACGCTGATGGTGCACGGTTAAGAGCTCTGAGAAATCTTGCAAGTGTTAGAACAAGAACGGATGATCTGCTAATGGGAAGCCAAGGGCTTTTTATAGCAGCTCATATTCCTAATCCTTTTCGGATCAGGAACAGGAAAGTCAGGCACGTTGTTGCCGCCTTCCACGACAGCTGGAAGTCGTCTTGCCTGTTCTGACTTCCTGAATAAATCTGGCAAGTTGAGTTGCCACCTTTTTGCTGACGTGTAACTGCCAGCTGGAAGTCGCCTGACTTGTCGACGTCACTCTCTTGCGCTTCAAGTCTTCGTGGCGCCTTACTTCTTTTGCTCCAAGCTTCGTCGAAATAGGAAAGCTTCATATCTTTCCTAATCTGGACCGTAACAAGTTGCTCCACATGTCATGTAACATGTTGCACGACTTCTTACATTTGTGCTAAAACATTATGCCAACAATTAAACGTAGTAACAATCTCCCCCTTTGGCAATTTTTTAGGCAAACACCTTTTTAAGCCCATCGTCATCTTGTGGCAGTTACGCACAGCAAGTGATTTATCTTGTGGCAGTTACGCACAGCAAGTGATGTGACTTCTTACTTCAAGCAGGCACATCGTCGTCACCTTGAGGCAGTTACGCACACAGCAAGTTATGTGACTTCTGATGCAACTTCTTGTGTGTCTTTCTGGTGTATCTTCTCGAGCGGCTTCTGGAGCGGCGACTTCTGGCGAAACTTCAGGTGTAGCTTATGGCGCAACATCTATGCATAGCTTCTGGCGTAACTTCTGTCGTATCACATTTATCTCCCCCTGTTTGTCTAATAATATTGCCAAAGGCAATCATACAATGAAATTCGACTAAACAGCAGGATAAAAACCAGCTCACACCATGAGCAAAATAAACAGCTCAAACATGAGCAAATATCTAGCTCAACCAAGAGCAAATATCCCAAAAATAAAAAGTCATAATGTGCGGAAAATTAACTCGGACAGACCCCGAGGATTTAAGAGTGTTGTGGAACAAAGTTATCATAGCAATTTCAGAGAAATACTTAAAACGACGTGGAGTTGTCAACATCATCTTCAGCAGCAGCAGCAGAGCGGAGGTCATTGAGCAGAGCTTCACATGCGACTTTGCGGGTTGATAGCATCGCAATTGACTTCTCCAGATCATCGATCATCTCCACCAATTCTTCCTCCATCCTAGTGCTAATTGGTCCTGAGGGTCGAGAGCTTAAACCAGCTCTTGATGCTTTGGCCATAGGGAGTCTGAGGTCCTTCAACTGCTTACCTTCGAAGTTCTTGAGGCTGATAGCAAGGGGCAGTGGCTTTTACCCGGAATATCCGATTCTCGAACAATGTGAGGACATTGTTGGAGAAGGAGACCGGTGATCAATGAAGGATACCCGATAGGAAGTTTGACGGCGCATGATTTGGCATGCTTGACTAGATGTTCAATCACATAAGAGCCAAAATCAAGTGAAGACTGCGTACCTATTTGTTATATGAGTTTAGCCAACTCGGTTTTGATGCTTGACCCATGCGTAGAAGGTGCCCAATTAGCCAGACCAATGCGGTAGAGAATTGAGTATTTGGCAGTTAGCTCAGTGGCCGCAATGGTGTCTTTGACGGGCCAGACCTTCTTCCGTCCTCCAGTGATCTCGACCGCTACTTTGTTCAAGTGCGGGACTTCTGGAGTGACTTCTGGGTCTTCTCTGCCAAGATAGGCATTGATGGTTGAGGCAGAGATTTCGAAGCATTCTCCCCGAACGAACACTTTTCTGTATTCAGCGTCTTCTGGTTCATCAAACTCGCTTGAAAGGTTGACAATAAACTCCTTGACCAATGCTGGGTAGAATGGTCCAATATTTATGACCGTATTGGTCAGGCCTGCTCTTCGGAGAAGTTCTACGATCGAGTTTATCCCCTGCGCCTCTGTGGAAAGCTCTCTTTCTGGGTAGATCTTGCGCTGGTAAACAAACTGCCACTTACAGCATTGTCTACAGAGTGGAAAGAGACATTATCCGTAGGATCTTTCGGAACATTCTTGGGGAGTTTCTGCCCTCCCATTGCTTTTCTGACCCGTAATAGTACAATCTGGGTGTCTTCTTCTTCAGATTCATCTTCTTCTGGAGCAGATGTTACTACAGAAGTTAGTGACTTCCTTCTAGATTTTTTCGGCTGTTTAGAAGCAGATGCTCCTCCTTTCTCTGTAGCTTTCCTTTTTGGGGTCAATCTCCTCGGTAGTTGAGGTTCTTCTTCTTCATCAACCAACCTTCGTGTCGGTAGCTTCCTTCTCTCAGCTCTTTTGGGCAAGCTTCTTCCTTTTCCATGGTCTCGGTTTCGACAATTTCTTCGATGTTAACAAGTTCCTCTAAAGGTCGAGTGATTTCTCGAATGGCTTCCGGATTTTCATTAAGCCCTGAATCACTGTCCGGGGCGACATGGGAACTTCCTTCTTTCTGCAAGTCCTCGTTTAGAGGAGTTTTATCTGGTGCTTGTGTCGACTTAGAGGGGCTGGATTGGTCCTTGGTGCTAGTGTCGTGGTCTTCAGGAACAAGGGTTTCTAAACCTCTACAGGCAGGCTTTCATCTACGGTGTTTTCTTTAGAGAGGATAGCAGATTTACCTTGTGTCGGGGTCGGAGTAGAGAGAGAGACTTCTTCTTCTATGTTCGCAGATTCGGCTAAAGTGTCGTCCTTCTCATCGACGGGAATCTTATCTACTGGTGTTCTAGTCGGAGGTGAGGTCGTTTCCCCTGAGACTTTTCCTCCTCGAATCCTTACTCCATGCTTGTTTGTTGTCGATTTGGAGGCCGAAAGTTTTCGAGCGATCATCTTTACACGCATCTTTGCTCGTAATTTGGAAGCAGATGGTATACGCCCGCTTCTTGTTCCAACCATTTGCTCGATTGTTTTTGTTTTGGAAGGAAGAGCAAAAAAAGGATCTTTTAGACGCAGATTCGTTTTAGCTTTCTCGAGGTGCCCTAAAAGTTTTGGGGAAGATGGAGAGGATTGTGCATGCTTTTTCTGCGGAAGTGGACGGGGGTTGAGAGCTGATTGGATAGTCGTCAGTTTTTCCAATCATTCCCCTTTTTGAATTTTTTAACCAAATAATTCCACCTGGGCTTCTGATAATGAGATTTGGGCCCAGCTAGATTTTGTGGACCCTGTCTGGTCCAGATAGAGAGAGAGCAAAAATTCACCAAAAGCTCTCCCTCTTCTTTCTTGACTTCTGGTTACTCCAGACAGCAAATTCCAAGGGTTGACCTCAGACTTTCAAACCTGTTGGCATCTAACGCCTTTGTAAAGATGTCAGCGACTTGTTTCTCGGTGGGTAAATACTCGAGCTTTATTTTCTTGTCTTCTACAAGCTCTCGAATAAAGTGGTGCCTGATGTCGATATGCTTTGTTTTGTTGTGTTGGACTGGATTCTTCGAGATGTTGATTGCACTGATGTTGTCACAGAACAAAGTCATGACTTCTTGCTTGACTCCATACTCTGCCAACATTTGTTTCATCCAAAGAAGCTGAGTACATCTACTTCCGGCTGCAATATATTCGGACTCAGCAGTAGACAAAGCAACACAGCTTTGCTTTTTGCTGAACCACGATACAAGATTGTTCCCCAGGTAGAAACAACCTCCTGAGGTACTTCTTTGATCTGGTGTGCTTCCCGCCCAGTCAGCATCATAGTATCCAACAAGAGTAGGAGAGGTATCAAAGGAATATAGCAAACCTAATTCAGAGGTTCCCGAGATGTACCTTATGATCCTCTTGACATGAGCTAGGTGACTGACTTTTGGATTGGCTTGATATCGAGCACAGACTCCCACGGAGTAAGCAATGTCGGGTCGACTTGCTGCTAGATAGAGAAGACTTCCTATTATGCTTCGATAAAGGCTTTGATCAACTGATTCTCCCATCTCGTCCTTTGTGCATTTGTCATGTGTGGCAATAGGAGTTCTCTTGTGTGAGGCCTTTTCTAACCCGAACTTCTTGAGAATGTTCTTTCGTATTTGCTTTGGGAGATAAATATTCCATCTGACATCTGCTTGATCTGGAAGCCTAGGAAGTATGTGAGCTCACCGACCATACTCATCTCAAATTCAGACTGCATATGTTGAACGAAGCGTTCCACCATCTTGTCTGACTTCCCTCCAAATACAATGTCGTCGACATATATTTGAGCAATCATGATGTACCTTCCTTCCTTCTTCACAAAGAGAGTTTTGTCTACTCCCCCTCGAATATAGCCATTCTGTACAAGGAATTGGGTAAGACGTTCACACCATGCTCGTGGAGCTTGTTTGAGTCCGTAGAGGGCTTTCTTTAGCTTGTAGACATGGTGCGGAGAGTCATGATCTTCAAATCCCTTTGGTTGAGCCACATAGACTTCTTTGTTGAGATTTCCATTAAGGAAGGCACTCTTTATATCCATTTGATAGAGTTTGAAACGCAGATGACATGCGATGCCGAGAAGAAGTCGTATGGCTTCCAGTCTGGCTACCGGAGCAAAGGTTTCTTCAAAGTCGACTCCTTCGACTTGTGTGTATCCTTGAGCCACCAGTCTTGCTTTGTTTTGAGTGATATTTCCTTGCACGTCAAACTTGTTTTTGAATATCCACTTTGTCCCGATGACATTGACATTGTCAGGCATGGGTACTAGTTCCCAGACTTCATTCCTTGCAAATTGAACCAATTCTTCTTGCATAGCGCAGACCCAGTACTCATCATTGATGGCCTCTTGTATATTTTTTGGCTCAATTTTGGAAATAAAGCAAACGTTACCTATCATCTCATTGTAGTCAAGAGATGCCTTTTGTCGAGTCCGTACTCCCTCATTAATGTCTCCAATCACATCCTGGGGTGGATGATTCTATTGAATTCTTCTTGATGGAGCTCTCTGCCTTATAGGAGATGCCTCTTTATCTGGGATGATTGGGCTTTCGTCTTCAGACTTTTTGTTGCGCTCATCGTCTTTGACTTATGGTTTGACGTCTCCTCTGACTTCTGGTCTGACTTCTCCTGAGAGATTTAGGACTTCTTCGTCCTCGTCACTGGGTTGCTCGTTACTGTCATCGATCACGACATTGATGGATTCCATGATAGTCCAGGTGCGTTTGTTGAATACACGAAAAGCCCGACTATTTCTGGAGTATCCAAGGAAGATGCCTTCGTCGCTCTTAGGATCAAGTATCTGCAAGTATGTAGCAGATCGATCCAAAAACATGGAAATATTTGACATTCGGCTTTCTCCCCCTCCATATTTCATAAAGAGTGAGCGAAGTTCCAGGGCGGAGGGTTACTCTATGATGAATATTGAATGGTTTTGGAGAGTTCTAGATCGTCGAGATAGCGGAAGCATTATAAAAAAATCTACTCCAAACCTTGTCCAAGAACATAAACCATTAAATCCCAAAGCAAAATCTATTCCACAAGATATTTACCTTTTAGTCTTGTTGAATCGATAAAGAAGAACGTTCGGATCTTCTTCTCTAAAGAAAGTTCACACCAAGGGGATGATCTTGATGATCCCTCACTTAATTGCCTACTAGAAAAATTAAATGAAGAACAAGAGAGCAAGAACAAAAGGAGAGAGTGAGTGTGGCCGGCCAAGCAAGAGAGAGAGAGAGTTTTTGTGAGTTATGTGATTAAATGAATAATGAATTAAAGTCTTGTATTTGAATTCATCATCCAACTAAGCATGGTGTTGTGTGGCCCCCACACATGGACCCACCATGTGGGCCGGCCAAGAGGTCTTGTTGGGCCCTTAATGGGCCGGCCATGAGGCTTCATGGGCCGAACCCAATGGGCTCGCCCGTGCGGTATCATGCCCTGTCCAAATGTCGCCCGACCCTTTTGTCGTTACTTATCAAACAAAGTCCGACGCGACATCGACGAAAAAACTCAGTTTTCTCGATTCGCTAATTATTCTCTCAAACCGAACCTATGGCACAAAACCTCCAGTTTTGTCCATGTATTGCTCCTCAAGAAACGTTAAGGTTTCCTTGTCTCAAGTTATCCGTCTTGAATGTGTGTGACCCTCTAGGCTCATGCCACCGTTGGCAGATCGGCGCAAAAGATCGCTCTTGCCCGATCCATCATAAGTGGTCTCTAGTAAGACGTTATGATTACCCAAGGTGCATGACTACCGATGATTCGACTTAACCTTGTGCGTACAAGTCACTATCCTTTTATCTCTAGATATCCCGATTGATCACAAGGCATAGAGTCGTCACCCTTGTTTAATTAATCATTGTTACTTGATATGCGAGATGGCTGAGAACTGATAACCCGTATCATTGGCATGGCCATGCTCTTACTCTCAGTCAGTCTCCATCAAGAGGCCCTTTTAACGGATATCTTTCCCATACTGTAGTACGAGGGATAAATCCCTTAGCCGTCTTTCGTGTCACTCATGCAACCCGTTCCGCCACCCAATCATGCCCTTTATAGTAATCCTTTCACAGAAAGCGTTAGGCGCAAGTTAAAGCCGCACATTCATTGCATAGTGATCACAAAGACTCCTTGGTCTAAGGATGTCGTGACAAACTATCGCATTTGAATATGTTCATGGCTTAATCTATGAAAACACTATTCAAAGCGGGTCGTCCGATATCAATCACCTCATGATATCTATGATTTGATTCCAGGATCCCTCATCCCTATGACAAGTAGAACTACGTCATTAAGAACCATCCTCACACTGGTCGCTTCAAGGAAGCATAGGTTGACCAGGGACTCGTTAAGTGTGATCCGTACAGATTTATGGTTCTACTACTTTAGTAGTCATAAATCAGATCATGCTTAACATATTACTTCAACACATAAGTAATACAAAGCCGTTTTATATATATATATATATATATATATATATATATATATATATATATATATATATATATATATATATATATATTACAAACGATGATATTGTACATAGACGTTTACAGGCTAATAGCAATTGGACTAGGGCACAAATGCTATCAATCTCCCACTTGGCCCTAGTTCCAATCTAAGTCTCAGTCTATACCCATTGACCTAACATGTTTATCATGTTTTGCTTGTGGAAGAGCCTTGGTCAAGGGGTCGGCTGTGTTATCATCAGTTGCAACGTAGTGGATCTTCACGTCACCTCTAGCAACTATGTCGCGGATGATGTGATACTTTCTGAGTACATGTTTGGATCTGTCATGTGCCCTGGGTTCCTTAGCTTGCGCAATGGCCCCGGTGTTGTCCCAATATAAGTCTACTGGGTTAGATGGGTTTTTAATTACACCTAACCCAGCCATGAAACTCCTGATCCATACAGCCTCTTTTGCCGCTTCAGATGCGGCAATGTACTCAGCTTCGGTCGCAGAGTCGGCAATGGTGTCCTGCTTCTTGCTTTTCCAGCTGAATGCTCCACCGTTCAACATAAACACATATCCCAACTGACTCTTAAAGTCATCGGGGTCTATCTGAAAACTAGCGTCGACATATCATTTGACGACTAGATCATCATTTCTCCCCCCGTATACAAGGAAGGCGTCTTTGGTTTTTCTCAAATATTTGATAATCGCCTTGACGGCCATCCAATGTGCCTCACCGGGTTTGGATTGATGTCTACTGGTACAGCTCAGGGCAAATGAGACATCCGGTCTCGTACATATCATGGCATACATTATGGATCCTATAGCCGAAGTATATGGGACCTCATTCATTCTTGCTAGCTCTGCATCTCAGCACACTGCTTCTTGCTAAGCTTCCTGCCATGACGCATGGGCAACAATCCTTTCTTTGAATCTTGCATTGAGAATCGTCTCAACACTTTGTCTATGTAGGTGCTTTGACTTAAGCCCAAGACCCGCTTGGCACGGTCTCTATATATCTTGATCCCCAAGATGTAAGAGGCCTCACCTAAGTCCTTCATTGCGAAACATTCACCTAACCAAGTCTTTGTTAAGAGCAAGGTTGGGACATCGTTTCCAATGAGCAGTATGTCATCAACATAAAGCACCAAGAAGACTACATTGCTCCCATCTGCCTTTTTATACACGCAAGGTTCATCATCGTTTTTGACGAAGCCAAACTGTTTCACTACTTCATCAAAACACTGATTCCAACTCCGAGATGCTTGCTTCAAACCATAGATTGATTTGAGCTACTTGCAAATCTTTCCCTTATCCTTTGGATCCTCAAAACCCTCAGGCTGGGACATATAAACGTCCTCAGCTAACCTCCCGTTGAGGAAGGCGGTTTTGACATCCATTTGCCATATCTCATAGTTGTGATACGCTGCTACGGCAAGTAGAATGCGGATAGATTTGACCATAGCTACTGGAGAAAAGGTCTCTTCATAGTCAATTCCGTGGATTTGTCTATAACCTTTTGCTACCAGTCTCGCTTTATAGGTCTGAGGTTTGCCATCCATGTCAATCTTTATTTTAAAGATCCATTTACACCCTATGACCTTAACATCAGGGGTATGATCTACCAAGTCCCACACTTGATTATCTGACATGGATTGCATTTCTTCCCTCATGGCGTCCAGCCATTTCTCAGAGTCGGTTCCGTCCAAAGCCTCTCGAAAGGTAGCTGGATCATTGTCCACTAGTACTAAACCATCACCTTCAGTTACTAAGAACCCGTATCTGACAGGTGCATGACTTATCCTTTCAGAGCGCCTCGGACCGTCCTCATTAACTGCAGCTATTGGTTCTTGCTCAATGACCACTTCTGGCTCTACCTCTTCTAGTGGGTCGTCTAGTGGTTCCCGAGTGACCATCTCATCTAGAACTTCATCAAGATGAACAACCCTCCCACGGACTGTCTTGGAAATGAACTCTTTTTCCAAGAATGTCCCACCTCGAGCGACAAAAACTTTATTTTCGCTCGGTTTTTAGAAGTAGTATCATTTTGTTTCTTTTGGATATCCGACGAAAGTGCATTTATCTGATCTCGGTTCGAGCTTGGTTGCAAGCAACCGTTTTACATAAGCCTCGCAACCCCAGATTTTTAGGAAGGACAAAACGGGTTCCTTCCCGTACCATTTCTAGAATGATGTCCCTTCCACTACTTTCGACGGAGCCCTGTTTATTATGAATGCGGCCGTTTGCAGAGCATAACCCCAGAAGGAGATCAGGAGATCAGTGAGACTTAACATTGATCGAACCATATCCAATAATGTCCGATTCCTCCGCTCGGACACACCATTAAGTTGCGGTGTTCCTGGCGAAGTCCACTGAGATAGTATTCCACCTTCAGTAAGATAACTAAGAAACTCCTCGGATAAGTATTCTCCACCCCGATCAGAACGGAGTGCCTTGATACTCTTTCCGAGTTGGTTTTCTACTTCAGTCCTAAACTCTTTGAATTTATCAAAAGCTTCGGAATTATGTCTCATGAGATAGACATAACCATATCTACTGAAATCATCAGTAAATGTGATAAAGTAGCCTAAACCACCTCTGGCTGGTGTACTCATTGGTCCACATACGTCTGAATGTATTAGACCCAATAGATCACCTGCCCTCTCACCTAAACCAGTGAAGGGCGCTTTAGTCATCTTGCCCATTAAACAAGCTTCGCATCTATCAATCGTTTGGAATTCGAATTGACTTAGAAGTCCGCGATTATGAAGCGCTGAGATGCGTTTCTTATTTATGTGACCTAGACGACAATGCCAGATAAGAGTTTGTTCTAAATCATTAGTTTAAACCTCTTAGCATTTATATTATAGAGCATGTTGGATCTCGATTTTTGCATATTCAATATGTATAAACCTCCAACAGTGTGAGCATTGCCATAAAACATGTTGTTGTGCATAATATTAAAAACCCCGTTCTTAATATTAAAATAATAACCCTCTTTTTCAAGAAGAGAAATTGAGATAATATTCCTGCTGAAAGCAGGTACGCAAAACACATCATTAAGTTCAATTACAAGCCCACTGGGCAAAGCAAGGTTCACAGAACCCACGGCAGTTGCGGCAACTCTGGTATTGTTCCCAACTCTTAGGTCCACCTCGCTTTCCCCCATATCTCTTCTACTGTGTAACACCTGCATATCCGCACAGACATGAGACTCAGCTCCTGTGTCTAGTACCCAGGTATTTATTGTAGAAAGATATAGCTCTAATGGAATACCTGATGAAGTAGCGGCCCCACCGCCCTTCTTCTGATCCTCCTTCAGCTGCTGACAGTCTTTCTTCCAATGACCAGGCTTTTGACAGTAGAAACAGACCGACTCCTTTGCCTTCCCTTTGCCTTGTACGGGCATGGAAGGTCAAGGAACAAATGGTCGTCTGTTCTTTCCTGCCAGGTGCTTTGGGCCTTTACCCTTGCCACCACCAGCTTTGAAGCTGGGTCCCTTCTTGACCATAAAAACATTTTTGGGCGAACTGCCCCTTATGCTCTTCTCGGCAGTCACTAGCATGTTGTGCAACTCCGACGCGGTCTTGTCCATATCATGCATGTGATAGTTCATGACGAACCCACCATATGCATGAGGAAGGGATTGCAGAATAAAATACGCAGCCATTTCCTTTTCCATAGACATACCGATACTAGTCATATGGTCAAAATGTCCCTTCATACGTAGGAAGTGTGGACCTACGGAGCTGCCTGCTGACATCTTGCAGGCAATGAGTTCTCGGAGAACAGTGTATTTTTCAATACGTACTTTCTCCTTGAACATATCCTTGATCTGTGCAAACATTGCAAACGGATCATGGGATAGCTCCATAAACTGCTTCTGGAGGTCCGCCTCCATGCAGCCCAGCATGACACGCGCAACGTCGATAGAGTCGCTAAGGTGTTTCTGGTACGCATCCTTAACGACCCTCGTTGCGTTGGCAGCTAGCTCCACCGGGATAGCCTTATCAAGGACGTACTCCCTGCGTTCCAACTTTAACACAAGTCGTAAATTTCTGTCCCAGTCCAGATAATTTGTCCCATTGAGTTTACACTTTTCGAGTATAGTCCTCAACGACAAATTAGACGAGTTTGTTGAATTACTAGCCATTTCTACACGAAGAAAGTAAATTTAATCAGAATAGTTGAATAAATTTAAGAAGATCCGAATTAAACACCAACCATAAGATTCTAAGGTTTAGAATCTTAAACTAAGATCCCTTATTCGTCATTTGAAGTACGCTAAGGCGCACCGCTCCAATTGACTTATTTAGGTAGGACGTCCGTCCATTTACAACCCGTGTAACTCTTAGTCAGGGTATGTGCAAAAACACACGGCTTACCCTTCCGATGCCCCAGCTCGACCTCAGGCTAAGAATCGTGGTCGAGTCAACAAACCTTCACTAACGAGTTAACTTTGTGCAGATGCTCCGCTAAGGCGCACGACATCCCACAAAGTTTACCATTCCCATCTAGAACCCATTCGATCGATGCTCCGCTAAGGCGCACGACACCGATAAAATGTTTCTACATGGGTGTGAATTTGGGTGGCATCTCACTTGACTCAAATTATCTTGTAAATTGGTTGTGCTTAATAATTCGAAAGTATTTGGCACAATTACGAATCCGTCATCAACAACCCGTTTTGTGACGTTTCTAATTGTATCACATACTATCTTCATTTGAAATCGTCATTTGCAACCCGTGCAAACACGTTTCAAATTTGAACTCATCCATCACAACCCGTGCGATGATAGTTCACAACGCTTTAAACATGCAAACAATTAAAGTCCATTTTAATCTTTGCATGTGAGATGATGGCTTATAAACTTATAAGCTAATCATGCAAGCATGTTATTAATTAAATAATTCAAGCAAGCATTCATAAAGCGTTAAATATGCATTTTATAGCCCATCCTAATCTTAGGATTCTACGAGTCTTCACATCTTCTCGTCTTTCTCATTCGGGCTCCCACTAGCTCTTGGACTTCCTCCAAGACCGTCATTGTGCTCGATTTTCCATCCTTCTCGTCTTTGAGTAATAATTAAAATTAATACTCGGTTCGTAGACCGGATAAAAAATAATTACACTTTATGAGCTCGAATAAAAGAATAAATACAGGCTAACACTAACGGTATGCAAACCGTGAAAGCGATAAAATCTAATGGGCTACTAATGCATCATTCATTTCATCACATCATCCAACATGTTATCACACAAACATGTTATCAAATAATATGCAATAATTCCGGTTTTAATTTTGCCAAGTTGCTTGGTCGTGTTTATCGAAACTAGACCTTTTCGAAAAATGGTTTATCGAAACCGATTAAATTTTGAAAGTTTTCGAAATATTGGATCGCGGGTTCGTGACACGGATCAAACACCACGCACGAACCAAGTCGGGCCAAGCCAATGGGCCGAGAGCCCATTGGGCCGAGCCCAACTTAACACGGCCCAGTTTGGGCCTTGGAAGGCCCAAGCCGGGCTTGCCACCACTCTCGGCCTCGGCCAAGAGTGGGGACGGGCCCGGTCACCGCCGGCCTCAGCGGCCTCCGGTGACCTCCGTCAGGTAGCTTCGATCCGGCTCCCCGAGAGTCTCTTCTCGGACCCAACAAATCCAATAATTTCCGAAAATTCCAAATTCAATATATTTTCAAAAATAACATATTTCATGCAAATATCCCAAAAAGCATTAAAATCATGTTATCAACAATTTTGGCATGCAAATAATCACAAAACCGAAATAAATTCAACAAGACAAAGATTAAGAGGGTAACCAACCCTCTGATACCACTATATGGTTTTGGAGCGTTCTAGATCGTCAAGATAGCGGAAGCATTATAAGAAAATCTACTCCAAACCTTGTCGAAGAACATAAGCCATTAAATCCCAAAGCAAAATCTATTCCACGAGATATTTACCTTTAAGTCTTGTTGAATCGATAAAGAAGAACGTTCGGATCTTCTTCTCTAAAGCAAGTCCACACCAAGGGGGATGATCTTGATGATCCCTCACTTAATTGCCTACTAGAACAATTATATGAAGAACAAGAGAGCAAGAACAAGAGGAGAGAGTGAGTGTGGCCGGCCAAGCAAGAGAGAGAGAGAGAGTTTTTGTGAGTTATGTGATTAAATGAATGATGATCTAAAGTCTTGTATTTGAATTCATCATCCAACTCACAAGTATGGGTTAAAAGTGATTGGTATGGGCTTAAAGGTGCTTTAACCCATACCCCTTAAATCACTCACCTCTTAATCCACAATCACCAACTAAGCATGGTGTTGTGTGGCCCCCACACATGGACCCACCATGTGGGCCGGCCAAGAGGTCTTGTTGGGCCCTTAATGGGCCGGCCATGAGGCTTCATGGGCCGAGCCCAATGGGCTCGCCCGTGCGGTCTCATGTCGTGTCCAAAAGTCGCCCGACCCTTTTGTCGTTACTTATCAAACAAAGTCCGACGCGACATCGACGAAAAAACTCAGTTTTCTCGATTCGCTAATTATTCACTCAAACCGAACCTATGGCACAAAACCTCCAGTTTTGTCCATGTATTGCTCCTCAAGAAACGTTAAGGTTTCCTTGTCTCAAGTTATCCGTCTTGAATGTGTGTTACCCTCTAGGCTCATGCCCGATCCATCATAAGTGGTCTCTAGTAAGACGTTATGATTACCCAAGGTGCATGACGATCGATGATTCGACTTAACCTTGTGCGTACAAGTCACTATCCTATTATCTCTAGATATCCCGATTGATCACAAGGCATAGAGTCGTCACCCTTGTTTAATTAATCATTGTTACTTGATATGCGAGATGGCTAAGAACTGATAACCCGTATCATTGGCATGGCCATGCTCTTACTCTCAGTCAGTCTCCATCAAGAGGCCCTTTTAACGGATATCTTTCCCATACCGTAGTACGAGGGATAAATCCCTTAGCCGTCTTTCGTGTCACTCATGCAACCCGTTCCGCCACCCAATCATGCCCTTTATAGCAATCCTTTCACAGAAAGCGTTAGGCGCAAGTTAAAGCCGCACGTTCATTGCATAGTGATCACAAAGACTCCTTGGTCTAAGGATGTCGTGACAAGCTATCGCATTTGAATATGTTCATGGCTTAATCTATGAAAACACTATTCAAAGCAGGATCCCTCATCCCTATGACAAGTAGAACTACGTCATTAAGAACCATCCTCATACTGGTCGCTTCAAGGAAGCATAGGTTAACCAGGGACTCGTTAAGTGTGATCCGTACAGATTTATGGTTCTACTACTTTAGTGGTGATTAATTAGATCATGCTTAACATATTACTTCAACACATAAGTAATACAAAGCCGTTTTATATATATATATTACAAACGATGATATTGTACTTAGACGTTTACAGGCTAATAGTAATTGGACTAGGGCACAAATGCTATCAAATATGGCACGCCGTATTCAAAGCTTCAGCCCAGAAGTGCTGCGGGATGTCTTTGGCTAACATCATGACTCTTGCCATTTCTTGAAGAGTGCGATTTTTCCTTTCAACGATCCCGTTTTGCTGAGAGTGATAGGAGCAGAAAATTTGTGTGCAATTCCTTCAGCATCACAGAAGTTTGCGAAGCTGATGTTCTCAAACTCCTTTCCATGATCGCTTCGAAGTCGAACGACTTTTCCAATGACTTCTCCCTTTTCTCGTTGAACTCTCCGACATAGGGCTTCAAAGACTGAGAAGGTGTCTTACTTTTCTCGAATAAAGTCTACCCAGGTGTACCTTGAGAAGTCGTCTACACATACAAATATGTACTTCTTTCCTCCTAGACTTTCTACTTGCATTGGTCCCATAAGGTCAACATGAAGAAGTTCTAGGACACGAGAAGTAGTAAGATGTTGTACCTTCTTGTGTGACGTCTTGACTTGTTTCCCAATCTGGTATTCTCCATAGATTTTTCCTTCAATGATCTTGAGGTTGGGAACTCCAATGATCGCCTTTTCAAAGAGAATCTTTTGCATGATCCTTAAATTGATGTGACCAAGTTTTTGATGCCATAGTTTTGTCTCTTGAGCTTTGGATAACAGGCACTTGGCTGGCAAGGTAGTGACTGTTGGAGACCATAAATAACAGTTATCAAGGGACCTGTGGCCTGTCATGACTTCCTTCTGTTGTTCGTCTTTGACCGAGCACTGGTCACGAGTGAAGTGGACATCTAGATTTAAATCGCATATTTGACTTATGCTGATGAGATTTGCTGTGAGGCCTTCTACTAGTAGAGCTTCTTTCAGACATGGTGAGTTGGGAAGGTTGAGTTTTCCTTTCCCGAGCACTCTAGCTTTTACTCCATCTCCAAAAGTGACGAAGCTATTTGTGCAAGGTATTAATGTGACCAAGAAAGAGCTATTACCCGTCATATGTCGAGAGGATCCACTATCAAAGTACCAATCGTTGCTGGTTGAAGCCTTTAGAGCGGTGTACGGGATGTTAGCTCGATAGTTTACCTCCTTGACTCGCCATTCCTTCCATGGTTGGCTTTTCTTGATGGTGGTCCTTTTCTTGACCAAGCTCTTCCCATATAGCTGATAGCAGAAGGGTCGAATATGTCCTCTTCGTCCACAGTGGTGACATACCCAGTTATGTCTTTTGTTCTGCATCTTTGAAGCGGCCAGGATAAGAGGCTGTTTGGTTGCTTGGTCAGCCGTGAACTTAGGAGACTTCTGACGCGACTTCTAGGAGATAACCTTCTGTGGAACGAAGACGGTGTGCGATGATGAGGCTTCTTTTTAGTATCCAAGACCTTCCATATTTCTAGATGGTTTCCCGATCGAAAGTATTTGGTCCAGAGTGTCAGTGCTTGGATTCATCATCTTTACAGACTTGGTGACCTGCTCTAACTCGCCTTTTAGTTGAGCAACTTCCTTTTTGAGATCAACAGTCTTCTCGAGAAGTCTTGACTTGTCTTCATTAAGAGTAAGAATGAGAGCATTCTGTTTTTCGATTACTTGAGAGTCTTCAAGCCACATGACATACCATTCGTTGTAAGCGTTGTTGAAGGTCTCATCGGATAGCTCATCATCAGAGTCATACTTCTTTGAGCTTTAAGCTGGTTGAACTATAGTGGAGGAAGTAAAAGCAACATAGTTACTTGTATGCTCAAGGTCACTGTCTTCCTCATCTTCATCGTCAGTTAGAGAGGCATTGAATCCCTTCTTTTGTTTCTTTAAGAAGTTGGGACATTCCTTTTGCATGTGTCCATACCCCTCACATTCAAAACACTGAACTCCTTTACCTGATTGCTCTCCTCGTCTACCATCGTTAGTTTTGTTTTCGAGCTTTTGAAACTTGTGCTGCGGCTTGTCTCTGACTTCTCGGGTGACATTCCTCCCTGTCATCTGGCCGAATCTTTTCATGACTTTGTTGTAGTTTATGCCAGCATGGCGATAGTTTCCTCGAAGTCACTATCCAAATCAGAGTGCGTTGAGTTCTTCTACTTCTGAGTAGAACTTTTGAAAGCCACACCTTTGTGTTTCTTCTCGATAAGAGGTAGGGAGAGCTCAAAAGTCATTAGAGATCCCATGAGCTCATCAAACTTCAGTGTCTTCAAGTCATGGACTTCTTCTATGGCGGTTATCTTCATCTTGAATCTGGGACTTAGAGCTCTCAGCGTTTTTCTGACTAAATCTTCATCGGTCATAGGCTTGCCAAGTGAATATGATTCATTGGCCAGATCCTTGATGCGCACATTAAACTCCGCAATCGTTTCATCTTCATACATGGTCAGCGCCTCAAAGTTATTCGTGAGGTACTGTAACTTCTGCTCTTTGACTTTGGAAGTACCCTCGTAAGCAACAACAAGCGTGTTCCAGGCAATTTTGGCACTTGTGCATGTGTTGATGAGTCGAAACATATTCTTGTCTACTCCATTAAAAACAGCATTGAGTGCACGAGAATTACCTAGGGCGACTTCATCTTCTTCCATGCTCCACTCCTTTTCTGGTTTGATGCTAGTTTGATTTCCATGAGCATGAGCATAGTAAGGTTCCTCCCATCCATTGATGATAGACTTCCAGGTTTTGCTGTCGAGGGACTTCAAGAAGGCCCACATCCGTGCTTTCCAATATCCATAGTTTGTTACGTCGAGCACCGGTGGTCGATTTACTGAACCTCCTTCCTTTGAGTCCATATTGGCTTATTCAGAAATTTTGCAGGAAAATCACCTAAAAGAAAAGGTGCCCCCTCTGATACCAATTGAAATTTTGAATTCATAGCCGAGTCAAGAAGTCGAACACGAAGTCGTAACTTGTGTATCAACTACTTTCCTAAAAAGTAAACCGTAAGCGTAAATAGTAAACCGATAATAATAACGACACCATAGATGATTACCCAGTTCGGTGACTTCGCACCTACGTCTGGGGGCACTTTGCCAGTGGAAAGGTTTTCACTATTAGGTAGTCAATAGTACAACTTCAAGCACCAACTAGCTATCACACAAGCTATTGTCCTAAGCTACTATAGATCTCACCGTGAACAACCTCGACCAGGAGCCTCTCCCCCTGTCTTTGAGATTCCCTCAATTCCACCCTTCAAGCAAGCCTATGCTCGGTGTCGTTGTCTTCTTGGACGGAGTTGTGAATCTTCAATCACAAACAAAAACCCTAACCGATCCAAACACTTAGTCTTCGCGACTTAATGTTTGATCGGAGCAAAGGTCCATTCTATCGAATCTTAATCAGACTCTCAACACGCCGATGGTGCACGGTTAAGAGCTCTGAGAAATCTTGCAAGTGTTAGAACAAGAACGGATGATCTGCTAATGGGAAGCCAAGGGCTTTTTATAGCAGCTCACATTCCTAATCCTTCTCGGATCAGGAACAGGAAAGTCAGGCACGTTGGTGCCGCCTTCCACGACAGCTGGAAGTCGTCTTGCCTGTTCTGACTTCCTGAATAAATCAGGCAAGTCGAGTTGCCACCTTTTTGCTGACGTGTAACTGCCAGCTGGAAGTCGCCTGACTTGTCGACGTCACTCTCTTGCGCTTCAAGTCTTCGTGGCGCCTTTCTTCTTTTGCTCCAAGCTTCTTCGAAATAGGAAAGCTTCAGATCTTTCCTAATCTGGTCTTTAACAAGTCACTCCACATGTCATGTAACATGTTGCACGACTTCTTACATTTGCGCTAAAAAATTATGCCAACAATTAAACGTAGCAACAATCTTGGATTGCTTTTGCTTCGAGGCAGAGGGAATACGTCCACTTCTGGTTCCGACCATTGGTAAGAGTAAATCGGTGGAATGTAGAGAGAAAATTTGAAGCGGGACAAAGCTTGAGCGAGATGAGGAGATTTGATTTTTGAGAGCAACAAAGGAAACCCTAACTGTTTTGAGATGGTTTTGAGAAAACGTGCAGAGTTCTGCGCGGAAGCCGAAAGGATAGAAGCTTGATTGGTTGGTTGTCAGATTGTAATCATTCCGTTTCCCCCCTTTTGTTTTAAAAAAATCAGACTTGAACTGGGCTATGATAAAGAAATTGGGCCCGATTTGATTTTGTGGACCCTTGCTGGTCTTAATAGAGAGAGTAAAATCAACTAAAAGCTCACTCTCTTCTTTCCTGACTTCTGGTTACTCAAGGCAGCAGAGTCCAAGGGATGACCTTAGACTTTCAAACCAGTTAGCATGTAACGCCTTTGTGAAGATGTCAGCGATTTGTTTCTCAGTAGGTAGGTATTTGAGTTTTATCTTCTTGTCTTCTACAAGCTCACGAATAAAATGATGCCTGATATCAATATACTTGGTTTGCTGTGTTGAACCGGATTCTTCGAGATATTGATTGCACTAATGTTGTCACAGAACAAAGTCATGACCTCTTGTTTGACCCCATACTCTGCCAACTTCTGTTTCATCCAAAGAAGCTGAGTACAGCTACTTCCAGCTGCAATATACTCGGACTCAGCTGTAGACAGAGCAATACAATTTTGCTTTTTGCTGAACCAAGACACAAGATTGTTCCCAAAATAGAAACAAGGGATAATTCCAGATGACTACACCTGGATATGTCACATTATCACATGATTACACCTAGAATTTTTCGTGTCAGGGTGAATACCCAAGAATTTCATTTTTCTCACCGTTACTCATTCCGTCCATTTCCGTTAGTTTTTAACATTTTTTAACATGTGAAAAGCCTAAAATACCCTTCAAAGGTAAATAATTGTTTTTAAATTAAATGAAAAGACTAAAATACCCTTCACTATTCATTTAATTTTCAAAAAAATACCCCTCTCTCTCTCTCCTCCCCCTCCCCCATAACTAGCACCACCACCTCCATCTCCTCCACCTCCTCCATCACCACCACCACCACCTCCATCTCCTCCACCACCATCTCTTTCACGCCCCCTCCACCACCACCACCACCATCTCCTCCCATTCCATCGCGACTTTCTCCATCTCCTCCACCACTACCACCGCTACCACCTTCATCTCCACCGCCACCACCACCATCTCCTCCACCACCGTCAGAGCCTCGCCGGAAATCGGCCGGAGGTTCTCCAGAGGTGGCGACGGAGGGAGAGAAGATGGAGGTGGTGGCGGTAGTGATGGAGGTGGTGACGACGGAGAAGGAGGATATGGTGGTAAAGGGACGGGGAGGAAATAGAGGTAGTGGCAGTGGAGATGGAGGTGGTGGAGGAGGTGGAGGAGGTGGCGACGGAGAGGGAGGGGGACGTGGTGGTGGTAGAGATGGAAGAGGGGGAGGGAGGGAGGGAGGGAGGGAGAGAGAGAGAGAGAGAGAGAGAGAGAGAGAGAGAGAGAGAGAGAGAGAGAGAGAGAGAATGGCATTTTTATGAAAATTAAATGAATAGTGAAGGGTATTTGCGTCATTTCATTCAATTTAAAAACAATTTATTTACTCTGAAGGGTATTTTAGTCATTTCACATGTAAAAAATGTTAAAAACTAACGGAAATGGACGGAATGAGTAACGGTGAGAAAAATCAAATGCTAGGGTAATCACCCTGATACGAAAAATTCTAGGGTATGTCATGTGATAATGTGACATAACCAGGAGTACCCATCTGGAATTATCCCTATAAACAACCTCCAGAGGTACTTCTTCGATCTGGTGTGCTTCCCGCACAGTCAGCATCACAATATCCAACAAGAGTAGGAGAGGTATCAAAAGAGTATAGCAAACCCAATTCAGAGGTTCCTGAGATGTACCTTATTATCCTCTTGGCATGAGTTAAGTGGCTAGCTTTTGGATTGGCTTGATACCGAACACAGACTCCCACGGAGAAAGCAATGTCGGGTTGACTTGCTGTGAGATAGAGAAGACTTCCAATAATGCTTCGATAGAGGCTTTGATCAACTAGTTCTCCAAGATCGTCCTTTTTGCATTTGATATGAGTGGCAATGGGGGTTCTTTTGTGCGAAGCCTTTTCCAACCCGAATTTCTTCACAATATTCTTTGCATATTTGCTTTGGGAGATAAATATTCCATCTTTCATCTGTTTGATCTGGAAGCCTAGGAAGTATGTTAGCTCTCCAACCATACTCATCTCAAATTCAGACTGCATATGTTGTACGAAACGTTCACCATCTTGTCTGACATGCCTCCAAATACGATATCATCGACATATATTTGGGCAATCATGATGTCACTTCCTTCCTTTTTCAAAAAGAGAGTTTTGTCTACTCCCCCCTCGAATATAGCCATTATGTACTAGGAATTGAGTAAGACGTTCATACCATGCTCGTGGTGCTTGTTTGAGGCCATAGAGAGCTTTCTTCAGTTTGTAGACATGAAAAGGAGAGTCATGATCTTCAAATCCCTTTGGTTGAGCAACATAGACTTCTTCGTTTAGATATCCATTCAGGAAGGCACTCTTTACATCCATCTGATAGAGTTTGATACACAGATGGCATGCTATGCCGAGAAGAAGTCGGATGGCTTCCAGTCTGGCTACTGGAGCAAAAGTTTCTTCAAAGTCAACTCCTTCTACTTGTGTGTACCCCTGCGCCACTAGTCTTGCTTTGTTTCGAGTGATATATCCTTGCTCATTAGACTTGTTTTTGAATATCCACTTTGTTCCAATAATATTGACATTGTCTAGCTTGGGTACTAGTTCCCAAACTTCATTCCTTGCAAATTGAACCAATTCTTCTTGCATGGCGCAGGCCAGTACTCATCATTGATGGCTTCTTGTATATTCTTTGGTTCAACTTTTGAAACAAAGAAAATGTTACCTATCATCTCTTTGTAGTTTATAAGTGCCTTCTGTCGAGTCCGCACTCCTTCATTGATGTCTCCTATCACATTCTGGGATGGGTGATTCTTCTGAATTCTTCTAGACAGAGCTCTCTGTTCTATGATAGGGGATGCCTCTTTGTCAGAGATGATTTGGCTTTCGGCTTCAGATTCTTCGTTGCGATCTTCGGTTCTGACTTCTGGCCTGACTTCACCTGAGAGATTTAGAACTTTTTCCTCATCGTCACTGAGTTGCTCATAACTGTCATCAATCACGACATTGATGGATTCCATGATAGACCGGGTGCGTTTGTTGAATACACGAAAGGCCCGACTGTTTCTGGAATAGCCAAGGAAGATGCCTTCATCGCTTTTAGGATCAAGTTTGCGTCGAGGTTCCCTATCTGCAAGTATGTAACATATCGATCCAAAGACATGGAAATATTTGACCTTAGGCTTCCTCCCCTTCCATATTTCATAAAGAGTGAGCGATGTTCCAGGGCCGAAGGTCACTCTATTATGAATATGACAAGCCGTATTCAGAGCCTCAGCCCATAAGTGCTGCGGGATGTCTTTGGCTAGCATCATGACTCTGGCCATTTCTTGAAGAGTACGATTTTTCCTTTCCACGATCCCGTTCTGCTGAGGAGTGATGGGGGCAGAGAATTCATGAGCTATTCCTTCAGCCTCACAGAAGTTTGCGAAGCTGATGTTTTCAAACTCCTTTCCATGATCACTTCTAAGTCAGACGACTTTGCCAATGGCTTCTCCTTTTTCTCATTGAACTCTCCGGCATAGGGCTTCAAAGACTGAGAAAGTCATCGACACAGACAAATATGCACTTCTTACCTCCTAGACTTTCCACTTGCATAGGCCCCATAAGATCAACATGTAGAAGTTCTAGAACACGAGAAGTAGTAAGATGTTGTACCATCGTGTGTGATGTCTAAACTTGTTTGCCAATCTGGCATTCTCCACACATTTTTCCTTCAACAATCTTGAGGTTGGGAACTCCAATGATCGCCTTTTCAGAGAGAATCTTCTGCATGCTCCTCAAATTGATGTGACCAAGTTTTTGATGCCATAGCTTCGTCTCTTGAGCTTTGGATAAAAAGCACTTGGTTGGCAAGGTTGTGACTGTTGGAGACCATGGATAACAGTTATCAAGAGACCTGAGACATGTCATGACTTCCTTCTGGTGTTCGTCTTCGACAGTGCACTTGTCACGAGTGAAGTTGACATCTAGATCCAGATCACATATTTGACTGATGCTGATGAGGTTGGCTGTAAGACCTTCTACCAGTAGAGCCTCTTTTAAGCAAGGTGAGTTAGGAAGGTTTAGCTTTCCCTTTCCAAGAACTCTAGCTTTTACCCCTTCACCAAAAGTGACAAAGCTATTACCAGTCATATGTTGAGAGGTTCCACTATCAAAGTAGCAATCATTGCTAGTTGAAGCTTTTCGAGACGTGTAAGCGATATTTGCTCGATAGTTTACGTCCTTGACTCGCCATTCCTTACGTGGTTGGGCTTTCTTGATGGTGGTCCTTTGTTTGACGAGCTCCTTCCATATAGACGATAGCAGAAAGGTCGAATGTGACCTCTTCGTCCACAGTAGTGACACACTCAGTTATGTCTCTTGTTCTTTGTCCCAAGAACGACCAGGGTATGAGGCTTTATGGTCGCTTGATCAGGTGTGAAGGTCGGAGATATCTGACAGGGCATGTGGGTGACAACCTTCTGAGGAACAAAGACGGTGTGCGATGATGAAGCTCTTTTCGAATATCCAAGGCCTTCCATATTTTTAGCTGGTTTTCTGATCGAGAGAATTTGATCTAGAGTGTCAGTGCTTGGATTCATCATCTTTACAGACTTGGTGACTTGGTCTAACTCGCTTTTTAACCGAGCCACTTCCTTTTTGAGATCAACAGTAGTTTCGAGAAGTCGTGACTTGTCTTCATTAAGAGAGAGAATGAGAGCATTCTGTTTTTCGATTACCTGGGAGTCTTCAAGCCACTAGACATACCATTCGTTGTATGCGTTGTTGAGAGTCTCATCAGATAGCTCGTCATCAGAGTCATACTTCTTTGAAATCTCGGATGGTTGATCTATTGTGGAGACAGTAAAAGCAACATAGTTCCTTGTATGCTCAAAGTCACTGTCTTCTTCTTCTTCATCGTTAGTTAGAGAGGCATTGAATCCCTTCTTCTGTTTCTTTAAGAAGTTAGGACATTCTTTCTGCATGTGCCCATACCCCTCACATTCAAAGCACTGTACTCCTTTTTCTTTTCCTGATCGCTCACCACGTCTACCATCGTTATTTGTGCTCTCGAACTTCTGGAACTTGTGCTGAGGCTTGTCTCTGACTTCTCGGGTGACATTCTTTCCTGTCATCTGGTTAAATCTCTTCATGACTTTATTGTAGTTTTTGGCCAGCATAGCGATAGTCTCATCAATTTCACTATCCGAATTAGAGTAAGCCAAGTTTTTCTGCTTTTGGGTAGAACTTTTGAATGCTACACCTTTATGCTTCTTCTCGATAAACGGTAAGGAGAGCTCGAAGGTCATAAGGGATCCCATGAGCTCATCAAACTTCAGCGTCTTCAAGTCATGAACTTCTTCTATGGCCGTGATCTTCATCTTGAATCTGGGACTTAGGGCTCTCAGCGTTTTTCTGATTAAATCTTCATCGATCATAGGCTTGCCGAGTGAATATGATTCATTGGCTAGATTCTTGATACAAACATTAAACTCAGCTATAGTTTCGTCTTCATTCATGGTAAGGGCTTCAAAGTTGGTCGTGAAGTACTTTAACTTTTGCTCTCTGACTTTGGATGTACCCTCATAAACAACAGCAAGAGTGTCCCAAACATTTTTGGCACTTGTGCAAGTGTTGATAAGTCGAAAAACATTCTTGTCTACTCCATTAAATATGGCATTGCGTGCACGAGAATTACCTAGGGCGGCTTCATCTTCTTCCGCGCTCCACTCTTTTTCTGGTTTAATGCCAGTTTGATTTCCTTGAGCATCAGCATAGTGAGGTTCCTCCCACCCATTGATGATAGCCTTCCAGGTTTTGCTGTCGAGAGACTTCAAAAAGGCACACATCCGTGCTTTCAAGTACCCATAATTAGTTCCGTCGAGCACCGGTGGTCGATTGACAGATCCTCCTTCCTTTGAGTCCATATTAGCTACACAGAATCTTTGCAGCAAAATCACCTAAGAGATAAGGTGCCCCCTCTGATACCAACTGAAATTCTGATTCGTAGCCGAGTCAAGAAGTCGAACACAAAGTCGTAACTTTTATGTCGACAACTTGCCTAAAACGCAAACCATAGTTTAAACAATAAACAAGCAATAATAACGACACCAGAGATGATAACCCAATTCGGTGCAACGTCACCTACATATGGGGGCAGTTTGCCAGTGGAAAGGTTTTCACTATATGGTAGTCAATACTACAACTTCAAGCACCAACTAGCTATCACACAAGCTATTGTCCTAAGCTACTATAGATCTCACCGTGAACAACCTCGACCAGGGTCCTCTCCCCCTGTCTTTGAGATCCTCTCAATTCCACCCTTCGAGCAAGCGCCTATGCTCGGTGTCGTAGTCTTCTTTGACAGATTTGTGAATCTTCAATAACGAACACAAGAACCCTAATCGATCAAACACTCAATCTTTGTGGATTGATGTTTAATCGAAGCACACCGGTCTAGTAAACCAATCAGACTCTCAACACGCTTATGTTGCACAGTTAAGAGCTCTGAGAAATTTCAACACCAATAAAATAACGGGCAGGCTGCTAATGGGGAAGCACAAGCTTTTTATAGCAGCCCCACATTCCTAATCTGGCTCGAATTAGGAATAGGAAGTCTCAGACTTCCTAAGCAAATTAGGCAAGTAGTTGCCGCCTTTGCTGACGTGTTAATGACAGCCGAAAGTCACCTGGGCTTGTTGACGTCATTCTCTTGCGCTCCAAGTCTTTCAACTGTTGTGACGTCATTCTTCTTGCATTCCAAGCGACTCTAAATAAGAAAGCTTCAGGCCTTTCCTAATATGTAGCGTAATGAGTCGCTCCAAATGTTTTGTAACATGTTGCACTGACTTCTTACTTTTGCGTTAAAAAATTATGCCAACGCTAAACGTAGCAACATGGTGCTTCGAAAATAAAGTTAACAAAAGTCACATTTTACAAATTTTAACTAACAGTGATTTTATGCAAAAACGGTGATGTGGGGTTTTGTGTATACATTTTTCTGATAGTTGGATTGATTTGAATACTATGTCCATTTACTGTTCAAATTTATATGACGTTAAGCCATTAATATGTGATTTTTGATGTAAAAATATTGAATTTCAGCTTCGATTGAATAGAAACAAATGACAAGGTAAGCATATGTTTCGAGTTCTCTTTGAGGTATATGTGTGCCCTTTCAATACTAGGCGTATCGAACATCCTAAAATGTCCCAAATGAAAATGTGTTCAATTACTCATTTAATAAGAGATCTAGTATTCAAATATCAGTGGATCCTTTTCTTGGAGGCAGGGTGGGGACGGGGCAAATTATGAAACCTCGGAAGTAATCACAGTAATCGAGAATTTGTAGAATACTCTTTGCTTCATAAAAAAGATTGTGTGCAATTCAAATACTCTTGTAATAAGAAGTCTAGTGTTCGATTCTCAGAGCGTCCTCTTGCCCGTGTGATAATTTATTGAACATATAACAATTACGTATACATGTAAATTTGTTATGAACAAAGTGCAAGGCTTTGTATAGTATGGACAAGCCAATATCAAATTATTCTACAATGAAGAATAATTTTCGCGATGGGCGTGGTGGTGAGCGCATGAAGTCACTTGCTAATATCTACGCACGTTCTTTATACCATACTTAATAAAGAATTCCACATCAACAAAAATAGAAATATTTCAAGGTTTATATAGACATGGTTTCATATTGCGATTTCCACACAGAGAATTTAGCGAAATGAACAACCCACTTTTACAATGGGTCTATATGATCATCGGAAATGTTTGCTAACGGCCTATTTAGAGAAAATGAGAATATTATGTTATGGGTGTTGTGTATCTTAGGCCGGTACCCAATGGAATTTCTTGAAAAGCTTGTGATCATCAAGTTGGTTGAATCAAATTGCGGGTGTGGTTCCAAAAGTTACGAAAAGGTTTTTAAGTTCAAATATTAAATTTTGTTTAGCGCCTAACAATAACAACTAAATTTTTAATAAAAAATTGATTATATAAAATTGAATTATTTCTAGAGTTGTTGTGAGGGTTCAACTATTTAACATAGAAATTAATTTGTTAAATAATAGTTTCCATCGATAAGAATATATGGTCTAAGAATCTAAATAGTTTATATCAATTAGATTTTAAATTACTTACACTACTATATTTCGGTTAGAATTACATATCCAAAACTACTCATAATTGATACTCATAATTACCCCTGTAGCAAGGCTTGAAGCAATCTGGCTTCTAATAGGGATATCATGTCATCTATAGATCAAGCTTTATCATATGGATGCCAAAAGTGCATTCCTAAATGGATATCTCAACGAAGAATTTTATGTAGAGCAACCTAAAGGATTAGTAGATCCTTATTCCCCTGATCATGTGTATAAACTCAAGAAGGCACTCTATGGATTCAAACAAGCACCAAGAGCTTGGTATGAAAGATTAACAAACTTTCTGATTCAAAATGGCTACAGTAGAGGGGGAGTCGACAAGACTCTATTTGTGAAAAATGAGAATGGAAATTTGATGGGTGCCCAAATATATGTCGATAACATTGTCCTTGGAGGGATGTCAAGCAAGATGGTAGAGCACTTTGTCCAACGAATGCAATCAGAATTCGAGATGAGCATGGTGGGAGAGCTTACCTATTTCCTATGTTTTCAAATCAAACAACTAAAAACAACATCTTCATCTCTCAAAGCAAATATGCAAAAAATATTGTTAAGAAATTTGGGCTTGAAAAGACTTCACAAAAACGTACATCAGCAGCTACACATATCAAGCTAACTAAAGCTGATCCATGAGAAGCTGTCAACCGATACGTATATAGAAGCATCATTGGTAGTCTTCTCTACCTTACTGCCAGTCGACCTGATATCGCTTACTCTGTGGGAGTATGTGCACGGTATCAAGCTAATCCTAAGGTTAGTCATTGAAAGAGATCACCACGGGTTCCAAACGATGAATATCATGCAGCGGACTTTATGTAACCGTGGTGATCGTAAAAAGCTAAGATCTTAATGCCATTTGAACATGTTATATACATAAATATAAAACTAAAACTGAGTTTTTCGTCGATATCGCGTCAGACTTTGTTTGATAAGTGACGACAAAAGGGTCGGGCGACTTTTGGACACGGCATGAGACAACACGGGAGGGCCCATTGGGCTCGGCCCATGAAGCCTCATGGCCGGCCCATTAAGGGCCCAACAAGACCTCTTGGCCGGCCCACATGGTGGGTCCATGTGTGGGGGCCACACAACACCATGCTTAGTTGGTGATTGTGGATTAAGAGGTGAGTGATTTAAGGGGTATGAGTTAAAGCACTTTTAACCCCATACCAATCACTTTTAACCCATGCTTGTGAGATTGGATGATGAATTGAAATACAAGACTTTAATTCATTATTCATTTAATCACACAACTCACAAATATCTCTCTCTCTTCTAGCTTGGCCGGCCACCCTCTTCCTCCTCTTGTTCTTGCTCTCTTGTTCTTCATTTAATTGTTCTAGTAGGCAATTAAGTGAGGGATCATCAAGATCATCCCCTTGGTGTGGACTTGCTTTAGAAAAGAAGATCTGAACGTTCTTCTTTATCGATTCATACAAGACTTAAAGGTAAATATCTTGTGGAATAGATTTTGCTTTGGGATTTAATGGTTTATGTTCTTGGACAAGGTTTGGAGTAGATTTTCTTATATTGCTTCCGCTATCTCGACGATCTAGAACGCTCCAAAACCCTACAAGTAATGTGTTTGGTAATAACACATGAGGGGTGGACACAATACCAGAATGAGAGGCAATAATAACAAAATTATCAGCAGTGTGAATGACAGGTGACTGTTTAATGGGTGTGAGTTGTGAAAACAATGATGAGGATGGACTCATATGGTTAAAGCATGCAGAGTCAAGATACCATGGTTTGGAAATACCTGACGCGACAGAGGAGGCTGAGGTATTACTAGTGTGCATCAATTAACTCTTGAACCTTAGTGAGTAGAGTGGACATATCGAGAGACGCAATACTAGGAGAGATGGATGAGGCAGCAGTGTTGACTGTTGTTCTAGGATTCTGAGGATACTCGTACCTGGGATTCTGAGGATAAGAACCTTTCTGCGGATAAGAACCTCATGGCGGCGGTCTATGTGATTTTTGCCATTCCTTATATTGTATACCTGGTCGTGGACATTTAGATATATGATGACCCTTTTGTTTGCAGTAGCTGCATGATGCATTGGAGCTTCTTTTCTTGTCTTTAGGAGGACTAGAGACAGCGAGAACAGAATCAGCAGGGCGGTGATGTGTCATACCGGTGAGGCGGGCTTCTTTAGAGAGTAATTCAGAGACAACCACCTGGAGTATGGGAAAAGGATCCCAAAACAAGATCTGGTGGGAGGCGCGTGTGACACAGTCGGAGCGTCGGCGGCTTGCGGCGGCAGTACAGAGCGGCCGGACTTGACGAATGGAAGAGGTATGTGCAGTCAGTGAGGGATTTCGATCGAAGATTGTTGCCGACGAGGTGACCCAATCAGAGCAAAGGTTGCAACGGCGTGCGTGACGGACTGGAGCGCCGGCGTCTTGCGGCGGTGGTACAGAACAACCGGTCGATGGTCGCGGTTGCAGGTGATGCGTTGCAGGGACAAGCCTGCTCCGCACGCGCAACTTCCGGGGTCATTCGTGAGGCTGCCGAAACTCGATTGATGGAACGCCGCAAGACGGAGCTCGAGAGGCTGGCGGATTTGGACGACGTGAGGTTGCGCCTTCGAGGTCGTGGCGAGCACCTCCGAGGAGCTTGAGAGTGGGTGTGCGGGGGAGTACGCGAGGGCGATGGGGAAGCGGGTCTGGCGGATGTTATTGTCGCAGATTTAATGATCGAACAGTGAGAGATTTATTCCTCTGAAACCATATTAGAATTGGTAAATAGAATATTGTATTCAATGATATAATTTAGTGTACAAGACCCTATATTTATAGTATTAGGGTTACAGGAAATAGGAAAGAGACATATATACATGTTAGGAAAGAGATATATTTTAACATCAATTATACAAATTATTATATCATATTTTGTAATTTAGTTGATTAATCTTAGTCCCGAATCGAATGTCCCGAGATGGTCCAAATCAAATATATCGAGCCCAATGGAGATAACAGATTTTATTTGGGAATTAAAATTGTATAACAGAAGGTTGAATCAAATATATTAGCGCTTATTTGATTTTCTAAGTAGAATAGTGTCACCTAATTGGATACAATACAATATATTAACTCACTTACGTTCCATATATATATATGAACCCACATCGGCAACAACAGAATAATCTGGGGTTTAAATACACACATTAATTAATTGGTGATTATTTAATATTTGTGGTTTTATAAAGACATGTTTTGTGACAGAGGCTTGTCTCCAAATGATGCCTCAGACCCGAATCGAAAAGGTCCCGAATGATACGAATGATCACCCAAGAATGCATGGTGTTACAAAATGTCCCACGAGTTGCCCCTCTCAAAGAGGTGTGTGCCTAAATCAAAATTGTACCGTACATACATGAAATAAAAAGCGCAAAAATAGAATTATTTCAAGGTCATCAAAAATGTTTGCTAACGCTCTTTTTAGAAAAAATAGGAATCTTATGTTATGGGTCTTATCTATCTTAGGCCGGTATCGAATGGAACTTCTCAAAAAGCTTGTGATCATCAAGTTGGTTGAATCAAACGGTGGGTGTGGTTTCTTGAAAAGGTTCCAAAAGTCCTGAAAAGTTTTTTAAGTTCAAATGTTGAATTTTTTTGTAGCGCCTAACAATAACAACTAATATTTTAACATAGAAATTAATTTTTAAAATAATAGTTTCTATCGATAAGAATATATGGTCTACGAACTTAAGTGCTTTATATCAATTAGATTTTAAATTACTTACACTGTTATATTTCGGTTAGAATGACATATCCAAAAGTACTCAAAAGTGATATTTGTTTATCAAAAATATTTTCGCAAATTCACATGGCGCAATCTAATTTAAATTTTATTTTATCGTAATACTTCACAAAAAACACCACACTAGTTATTATAAAATACATATGCAATTTCATTTTTTTCATGTGTCAATAAGTAGGGGTGTTTATTGTTTAGTTTTGAGTTAAACTGGTTTAAAATTAAATTAAAACAATTATTTCGGTTCTTAAAAAATTAGTACCTAAATAAGAACTATTAGAGTCTGGTTCGATTTGCCTTTTAACCAATTAATTTTCAGTTAACCCTTTGTATTTATTTACTTTATTAGAATCTCACACCGGGAAATGACAGAGTTAATTGGTCATTTAAATAGAACCACAACTGAGATTAGGGTCAGCAAGCCCTGTGATTAGAATCCCACACCGGGAATTGACAGAGTTAATTGGTCATTTAAATAGACCCACAACTGAGATTAGGGTCAACAAGCCCTGTGGTGACAGACGGAGGCTTTGTCGATGTGGTATATATATATATACCAAGTGCGTGAGTTGATATTGCTGGAAAAATATTCAAGAGAGATCTTCAGGATGTTTCAAGACAACACTTTAATATTCGTTTGGGCACATTTTGATTCCCATGTTTTAGACATTCGAAATCTTTTGTGACATGCATTCGGGACATTTAGGGACATACATTTTTCGGGACTCGGAAGACTACTCGGGGGTTCACCGTCATATACATCAAGCCTTGAAAAGTTGGATTCGTATTTGGCTTGTTTAGTGTTAAACAACTCTAATCCAAACTCGAATTCGGTTTAAACAACTGCCAACACTAGCAACACAAACCCAGTAATAAAGTGTAAGTCTTTCCAACCCATGTATAACGTATGCAGTTGTTCCATCAACAGGTTCATCTCAATACATCAAATTTGGAATTAGCATGGCCATAACAATGAATGTTGTACAACATAAATGGGAATGTTGTAAATCAATTGACTCCTCAAAAGGAAAATCACCCGGTCCGTAACCATGAATCAAACTTCCAAACAATTTTCGAGCAGTCTTTATACCCCCATTCACCACAAGTAGCGAATTGGCAAGGGAAAATAAATTTATCGGGAGGTACTCGAGAATCCAATAACAAGTGTGAATTGATAAGACAAAATCATTTAACCCCACAACCCCACAGCTGTAAAATGATTCCTCCAATATATTGATTCTATTTCCAATAACTCATTAAAATCTTATTTGTACATTGGACAATAACTGAGATTTTGAGTCCTTACCTGCATCTTAGCTTTAGAGTCATCTTCATAAGTGGGTGTTTCGTCAATCAAGTGAATAAGGACTTAAACGTCATGGTTCTCCGCCTCAGAAACATTTTTTTGAGCATGTAGTCAACTTCGGGCAACTCGTGGGACATTTTGTTTTTGAATGGGTTCTTTTCGCTTTGGGGCAACTCATTGGTTTTCATTCGGGACAGGCAACTCGTGGCACAACATCTCGTATATGCAAGACTCCGGTCAATCAGAGCTTGAACACTTGATTCGATTCGAGACATCATATCATATCTCGCTCACTTGTGGGACAACATCTCATATTTGCAAGACTCCGGTCACTCGGAGCTTGAACACTTGATTAGATTCGAGGCATCATATCATATCTCGCTCACTCTTGGGACACACGATCTCGTATTTGCAAGATTCCGGTCACTCGGACCTTGAACACTTGATTCGAAGCACTCTTTCGTTCGTTGGACATATTTGATTCGAGGCATTATATAATTCATATTATCTCTCGCTCGAGACATATCCCTTTCTTTATTTCATGTATGTACGTACCCTTCTCTTTCAATTTTGATTCAGGCACACATCTCTTCGGTACAGGCAATTCGTGGGACATTTTGTAACACCCCGCGTTCTTGGGTCATCATTCATATCGTTCCGGACTTGTTCGATTTGATTCAGGACTTTCTCTTTGAGGCATCGTAACATATATCATCTTCATTCGGGCCAATTCTAATTTATCGTAACAAGCCCTTAACCACTAGACCAACTCATGGTGGTATTCACCTGAAATTTTAATTTGAGTTCGAGTAAAATTTGAACTAAGCATAAATTTATTTAATAAATAGGTCGACTTTAAACTTAGAATTTTAAGGATTAAATTTGAAAATTGACTAGTTTATTATAGGGTATTACATATTAGTATACCCGCCCAAACTTCATATCAGAATCACTCACCCAAGTTTGAAAAAAAAATTCTCAATACCCCAACTCAATTCTGTGACAAAATCTGTTAATTATTTTTTAATGGCCAAAATACCCTCGCTATATAAATTTTAAATAGCATTATTTTCATAAAGATGACAAAACTACTTTACACTCAAATGAATAATAATTATAGCTGATGGTCAAAGCTTTAGCCCTTATCCCTTTCTCTCTCTTGTTTGCAGTTCAGCCTGAAACCCTCTCTCTTGTTTGTGGAATGATGAAAATGGAATATTCACGAATTCAAAAACAAAAATTTGTTTTTAAATGGTTTGATAACAAATTGCAAACTCTATTAATTTAACTCATTAATTTTGAATAAGAAAATTTAGTGACATTTTTTTGTGTTAACAACAACAACACAATTCTTGAATTTGTTAGTTGTGGAGTACGACCCGATATGTACAACCCACTCTTACAAGTTTATTGATAATACTTCATTGTCACAGTACAATACAGTAGAAAGTTCTTTTATACAGTGAACAATAAGAAAACTAACCATAATACTTAAACTTAAACTCGAATGTGTTAACCCACCTAATGGGCATAACATAGTACTAAGATAAACTTAATTTACTGTGATTGGCAGTAACAAAAATATATGAACCTGGCGGGGTACCATAAAGAGTGTAAACGAGCCGAGCTTTTAACGAGTCATTCGAATTCGATATGTTAAATATTCTATTTTAGTTATAATCAAGCTTGAGCCGAATTCAAGCTGATGGTTGGGCTCGTTTAATAAACAAGTCGAGCACGAGCCTAACCTTTTAAGGCTCACGACCCGGCTCGTTTAAAATTTAATTATTTATTTATTTTCTTGATATATTATTTAAAATTTAATAAATATGTATAATTAATGAAATTATACTAGCGGGTTCGAATCGAGGCAATTTTGAGCAGACTCTTTTAGCATTTAGTGAACTAGGTATATTTTATTTAATATTAATTTTAAGTTTTGATTAATTTTGGTAATAAAAATTAAGCGAAGCAACCGGGCTCGAACTTATTAGAATAAGCTCGTTCGAGTTGGGGCTAAATACATTTTTATGAGTTGTTGCGAAATTAAAATATGATTTGACTCGTTTGTATCTATAGGTACCAAATATTCCCGATCCGAATTCCCCGAACCGATAAAGACATATATAAGAGTTAGTTATATGTTATTAATAACAGAACGAGAGACCTTGATGAAAATGGCTTTCTCCTTGTGGGATGCTAGAAAACATGTCTCCTCCAACATGTGTATAAGTTGGAGCATCCTTGATGACATAAGGAAGGTCGAAGTTGATAGGCCGTCCAAGCCCTCGTAGGACTCTAAAATCCTCTTCATGGTGATGGTAGAGTGATCGGACATTGCTGAATCTCAGGTCCGTCCCGGAGTAATCCAAGGCCGTCATGTCATAGGAGGCCTTGTTGCAAGACTTGATTCGGGTCACTCTTTCGTTCATTGGACATTATTCAATTCGAGGCTTTCATATTATCTCGCTCGGGACAGACATACCCCTTTCTTTTATTTCATATATCATCTCTCATTCGTTTCATCTTCATCTTGCTCGGGTCCGGGACTTTTATTCGAGGTATCATTCGGGCCAATTTATCGTACCCATTTTCGTTATTTCATTATTTCTCGTGGGACATTCGGGACCGGGACTTTTTCATTATTTCATTATTTCTCGTGGGACATTCGGGACCAAGACTTTATATCAGGATATTGATCGAGGCATCTCATGGGACATTCGATTTATCTTTTGATTCAGAATAGGAAACTTGAGGGACATTTCGTAACACCCCGCGTTCTTGGGTCCTCATTCAAATCATTCGGGTCAATCGGAGCTTCAACACTTTATTCGGTTCGAGTCATCTTATCGAGGCAGCTCGTATTACAAGCTTCCAGTCATTCGGAGCTTCATTTGGGTCAATTTCTATTCGGGACATTCTCTTTCAGGCATCATATTAAGGTGTGCATCTTTTTTTGCATCTCGAGTCAGTCGGAGCTTGAACCCTTTATTCGATTCTCTTTCATTCATTGGTCATTATTTGATTTAAGGCAACTCGGGCTCACTAACTTGTACCCCTTTTTTTATTTCATCATAATGACATCACTGTTTAAATTCTGATTTACTTAGTTAGACAAGATGTTAAGAACAATGTCAAGAACTATGTTGAGACAATGTTCTTAACAACTTATCAGCAAACAGATTCAGACAAACATAGTATAAAACAGTAAATGGCAAACAACGACACACAAAATTGTTTACCTAGTTCGGTGCAATCTCACCTACGTTTGGGGGCTCTCGGCCAGTGGAAATGTTTCACTATATGATAATGAGTCAAAACATCCAAGCATACATGATAACCACACGGATCAATACCCTATGCTACTATTAGTAGTGCAAACTTATCTCAGGGACTCCCCCTAAATCCAAGACTCCGTCTTGATTCCACTTTACGAGCACTCGCGTTGCCCGGGTGTAAGAAGTCGCTGTTATGCACTTGTATGTGAACCTTCAATCACGCATTCACATGAAACCCTCAATCACTCACGCTTGATCTTCCAATTCTTGTAGTGGTACGCAAATGTTCTTCGTTTAACAAACAACCTCTCAGCACGCCAGTCCTTCACGTCTAAGAGCTCTGTGTATTTCACTAAACAAACTATAAGGAGTCGCACGCTGCTAAGGGTGGAGCCTCAGCTTTTATAGCAGTTGCAAAAATAATTCTGGACCACATTAGGGTTACCATAATCCTAGTCTATTTAGGTTTCCCAAATCCTTAATCTCGATATCTTTTCAGTGTCTCTATCACGGCAGGAACGTAACAACAGTCTCCCCCTTTGGCTATTTTTAGGCAAGCACTACACTTCTTCTTGATTTTTATTTGTCTTGCATCTAGTCTTGCGCTCTTGATCTTCCTCCATCTCCTTCTAGCGTACTAGATCACATCTTGATCACAATTCATATCTAACACCTATCTTCCCCTAATTGCATCAAAAAGTAGCCATAGACAACTCTACTTCAGGCACATAGAGCAAGAATCGTCGACTATACCATTTCTCACACACAAAATAACGCATTGTTGGGCGACGCATCTTCATCCCTGAAATTTTCTTCCTCGTCCTTAGCTTTATAATCAGGCATCTTTGGTGCAACCCTTATAATCACAGCAGCATCATCATCAACCACCATTGTATTACTGACTCCTACTCTTCTTGCTCTCGATAGAACTATTGTTTGAACCACTGGAAAGTATGGAATTATCATGTCTATTTAGAGGGGGTAGCCACCTATAACTCCTCCCACCCCCCAAGACTGTTACTTTGTCATAGGTCCATAGAGCATAGCCCAAGTGACGACCTCAGGCCTTCAAACCGATTCTCATCCAAGGCCTTCGTTAATATATCAACAAGTTGCTTATTGGTGTGGAGATATTCTAGCACAATTTTCTTATTCTCAACCAACTCACAAATAAAATATTGTCGAATATCGATGTGCTTGGTCTTACTATACTGGACTAGATTCTTGGAGATGTTGATAGCGCTCACATTGTCACAGTATAATGTCATAACATCCTGCTTGACATTATACTCGACTAACATCTATTTCATCCACAGAAGTTGTGTACAGCTACTTCCAAGAGCTATGTACTCTGATTCAGCAGTAGATAGAGCTACACAATTCTGCTTTTTACTAAACCATGATATAAGGTTATTACCTAGGTAGAAACAACCTCCAGACGTGCTTCTCCTTTCTGTAGTGCTACTTGCCCAATCTGCATCACAGTATCCAACAATAGTGGAGGATGTATCGAAGGTGTATTGGAGACCTAGATCAACAGGGCCAGCGATATACCTTATTATTCTTTTGGCCTGGGCTAAGTGACTTACTTTAGGATTTGATTGGAATCGTGCACATACGCCTACAACATAGGCTATATCAGGTCGACTTGTAGTGAGGTAGAGTAGACTACCAATGATGCTTCTATATAGGCTCTGGTCAACAGCTTCCCCTAAGTCGTCCTTTGTGAGTTTGACATGTGTAGCAGCGGGGGTTCGCTTGTGAGAGACTTTTTCCAACCCAAATTTTTTCAAAATGTTCTTTGCGTACTTGCTCTGAGAGATGAAGATGTTGTCGTCCATCTGCTTGATTTGTTCGGGGGAATGTGGGTCTATAAACCCCTTTGGCTGTGCAACGTAGACTTCCTCATTGAGATATCCGTTTAGGAATGCACTCTTTACGTCCATTTGGAACAGCTTGATTTTTAAGTGACATGCGATCCATAGTAGAAGTCTTATTGCTTCGAGTCTAACCACTGATGCGAATGTCTCATCAAATTCCATACCTTCTATTTGCGTATATCCTTGAGCGACCAATTTTGCTTTGTTGCGCGTGACATTTCCATGCTCATCCGACTTGTTTTTGAAAATCCATTTTGTACCGATAATATTGACATTCTCTGGTCTAGGCACTAGTTCCCAGACATGATTATTCTCAAATTAGACGAGCTCTTCTTGCATAGCATTAACATAATATTCATCTTCGATGGCTTCGTTAACATTTTTTGGTTCGATCGTCGAAACAAAACATATATTGCCGATCATGTTCTTATAGCTGATGGGAGCTTTAGGACGAGTACACATTTCTTTATCAATATCTCTAATTAATCCAGGTGCTGGGTGATTCGCTTGAATCCTTCTTGATGGATTTTTGTGTCTGGTTTCAGGAGCTTCTTCTTCATTGCTAATTATGTCGTCTACTTTGTTCTCGACATTTTTCTTGTCATCTGGGTTCTCTGGTTCGTCAGTGACATTATTCCTAACATCTTTAGGAACAACATTCAGGAGTACTTCATCTTCATCAGGAACATTTGGTTGGATATCTACCCATTCATCATTGACTGCCACATTTATCGACTCCATCACTGTCTTGGTTCGTTTGTTGTAGGCTCCATAAGCCCAATTATTCCTTGAGTATCCAATAAATATACCTTCATCGCTCTTTAGATCAAACTTTGTCGAGGTTCCCTATCAGCTAAGATGTAGCAAACTGACCAAAAAATGTGGAAGTACTTTACATTAGGTTTTCTTCCCCTCCAGAGTTCATAGTGAGTAACAGACACACCTGGACGTAGCGTAACTTGACTGTGAATGTGGCAAGCGTTGTTCTGGGTCAACATCATGACTCAGGATGTTCTGGGTCAACATCATGACTCGAGCCATGATGTAGGGATGTTCTGGGTCAACATCATGACTCGAGCCATTTCTTGCAATGTTCAGTTTTTGCGCTCAACAACCCCGTTTTGTTGACGAGTGATTGGAGTAGAAAACTCATAAAATATACCCTCGGAGTTGCAATAGTCAGCGAATTTGCTATTTTCAAACTCTCTCCCATGATCACTACATATGCGGACTATTTTCCCGATTTTGTCCTCCTTTTCTCGTTGAACTTGAACGCATAAATTTTTGAAAATAGAAAAAGTATCAGATTCCTCTCGTGCGAAAGTAACCCATGTGTACCTCGAATAGTCATCAACGCAAACAACACATATCGTTTTCCTCCTAGACTCTCAACATGCATGGATCCCATGAGATCGACATGTAGTAGTTCCAAGACCCGTGAGGTAGTAATATGTTGCACCTTCTTGTGCGACATCTTCGTTTATTTTCCTATTTTACATTCTCCACAAATTTTTCCTTCCACGATTTTCAAGTTTGGAACTCCAATTATAGCCTATTTAGAAATGGCCTTATGCATGCTTCGGAGATTTAAGTGTTCGAGATTCCGATGCCATAATTTGGTCTCTTCTGCCTTGGTAATTAAGCATGTAGAACCCTTGTTGCTTGGTCTCTTCTGCGAGAGATAGCAATTATCTTGAGATCTTATCCCTTGCATTACAACATCTTGTTCGACATTCTTCACCATGCACCTTTCACGAGTGAAGTTAACATGGAGATCTAGATCGCACATTTGGCTGATACTTATGAGATTTTCTTTGAGTCCCTCGACTAGCAAAGGTTCTGTCAAACAAAACGCTCCAGGACACTTGAGCTTTCCTTTGCCAATAATACAAGGTTTTACCCCATTGCCAAAAGTTACATGGCAGTTAATATATGGTTTGATATTTGTCAAAAAAATCTCGTGTACCTGTCATGTGACGTGTGCATCCGTTGTCAAAGTACCAGTTTGTGTTGGTCGAAGCACAGATGGTGGTATAGGCAATGTTGGCCTGGTATGATTTGCCTTTCACCCTCCATGCAATATGTCTAGGTTTCCGAACACTATTTTGATAGCGGCTTCGAGCTATCCCTTGTGAGCGGGGAGATGGTCTCTTATCATAGAGATGATAGCAGAAGGATTTGATATTACCTCTTTTCCCACAATAATTACAGATCCAACGTGGTTCATTGGTAGTCATCTTTGACGGTGGTCGATTGTGTTGAGACATCCTCGCTACTGTTTGATAGACATTTATCGAGAAGGAGGTCGTGACATTTTTCGCTTTTCCTGACTTGGGATGTTGCGTAAATTGTTCCTTCTCTTTAGTTGGGGCTTGTTGCAGAACAAACTTGGTTTCAGATGCTGAGCCATGCTGAGTATATCCAAGTCCCCTTGTGTCACTTGCCCGTTTCCCTATTGAAAGTTTTTGTCGAGGCTTTCTGTACTTGGATTCATCATTTTAACTGAATTGGTTATTTGTTCTATTTCTTCATTGAGTAGGGTGACTTCTTGTTTTAACTCGATGATACTCTCTAGCATCCTAGTCTTGTCGTTTTTAAGGGTGATAATCCGAGGAGCTTGTTTGTTTAGAATTTGGGACTCTTCAATCCATTTTGTGTAGAGGATGCAGTAAGCCTCGTTGACCTGATCATCATTCCATTCGTCATCTAGTGACAAGTCCTGTATGTCATTACTAACATTATTAAGATGATCAGATGTGTTGGATGAAGTAGAAGCAGTGAATGCTACAACATTACTTATCTCTTCAGTTTCACTGTCATCAATTTCCTCATCGGACAATGTAGCATTATAACCCTTTTTCTTTTTTTAGGTAGTTAGGACCTTCTTTTTGGTAGTGTCCGAACGCTTCACATTCATGGCATTGAAACCTTCTACTGTCACGGTTTCCTTCACCAGCTTTGTTGTCTCTGTCGAAGTTTCCACTTCATTGAGCTTTCTGTGGAACATTGTTCTTGACATATGTTGTGACATTATTTCAGTCATTTGCTTCGACATTTTTCCCAGACATTCTGTTGAACCGCTTCATGACTTGGTTATAGTTCTTTGCTAATAAAGTTATGGTAGCATCGATTTCATCATCCTCGTCTGAACATACTTGCTCAACATGCTTGGGCATGGAGCAATTGAAAGTCACTCCTTTATTTTTCTGCCCAATGCTTGGTAGGGACAACTCATTCGTCATTAGAGATCCCATTATTTCATCAAAGGGAAGGGTCTTGAGATCGTGGAATTCTTCAATGGTCGTTACCTTCATCTTAAACCTTGAACTTAAGGCTCTTAGAGTCTTTCTTACTAATTTCTCATTTGTCATTGGTTCACCCAAAGAGTAAGATTCGTTGGCAAGATCTCGAATTCGCACATTGAATTCAGCCACAGTTTCATCTTCCTTCATGATAAGTGCCTCAAACTTCGTTGTTAAGTACTGAAGCTTTTATTCTCGTACCTTTGTGGTTCCCTCATATGCAACATTCAGAACGTCTCATGCTCCTTTGGCAGTAGTGCATGTAATGATCAATCTAACACATTTTTGTCCACACAATTAAAAATCGCATTGAGGGCTTGGGAATTTTCTAGAGCTGCTTCTTCATCAGTGTCGGTCCATTTTTACTCAGGATTAGGATTTGTGAAATTTACATCAGCATCTTGATAACACGGGGCGCTACAGCTATTTATCACCGCCTTCCAAGTCTTGTTGTTGATAGATTTCAGGAAGGCACACATACAGGTTTTCCAATATCCGTAGTTACTCCCATCTAGAATAAGTCGACGATTGAATGATCCGCCCTCTCTAGCATTGTCCATGTTTGACAATCAGAATATTTTTGCCCAAGATCTCACGAGTTGTCTCGAAGTTTACTTGTGCCCCAAAAGAGAAAAGTCTCGAAATTGATAACGAATGTTTGACGAGATGCATGTCCCAAAGAGAAATCAAAATTGAAATACGAGTTGTTGTCCCGAGGGTGCCTGTGGCTCCAAAAGAGAAAACGTGGAGTCCCATAAGTTGCTTGTATCCCAAAGAGAGAAGAAGATCCCCCTATTGAGAAAATTCTTTAAAAATCGAAATGTCCCACATATTTTCTATCTCGAATCGAAATTAAAAATGTCCTCAATCGAAATGTCTCACGAGTTGTTCATGTTGTATTCCAGAGTAGTCTTCCGAGTCCCGATTCAAAATCGAAATGTTGTATCCCATGAGTTGTCCTGAAGTTTGCATGTGCCCCAAGAAAAGTCTTGTCCTGAATCAATAAACATGTTTAGTTTAGTCACCGTGTAAAGTGATAAACATGTTTAGTTTGACGTAATAAATTTTGTCGGATTTCTATAGTTTTTATCGCATATATACATTTATAAGTATTGATGTTGATGGTATTTTTTGTTTGGTACAATAGGGGAGATAACCCTTTATATAAGCTACGAATCAAATTAAACAGAAAATTAATAATAAATCCTAACTATACTCAAAATTAATTAAGGCACCTACAGTATAGCTTTAAATCTAACATTAATTAATTGTATATACATAACAGGTTTATATGTGAGATCTTGAAAAACTTACTGGGCTGCGGAGGCCCATGATGCGAGAGTAAGACAAAGAGCATAACAAAGAAGAGCGTGCAACATACCATTACATCCCATATCGGAGAGAATAGATTAATATGTGGATTTAAATACGCCTACAACACTCACTTGAACCAGCGAATCATGTGACATAGGTTCTCGCAAGGTTGCCTGTCCCAAATCGAAATAAAAATGTCACACGAGTTGCCTGTCCCGAATCGAAATTAACCCGAATCAAGTGTTGGAGCGAGATAATATTATGATATATGATGCCTCGAATCGAATAATATACAATGAACGAATGGGTAACAAGCGAGCCCCGATAGATCTCCTCGAATTGAATAAAGATCAAATGTTCCACCAGAAATAAAATGCCTAGATGCCCCAATAAAAATCCCAAATGAATGTCTTGTCCCCGAAATGCAAAAAAAAATGCGATAAATGATAGTTCCAAGCGAGATGTGATGAATGCCTTGTTCACAAATTGAATTTGAATGTGTGATGATGATTTAAGAATGCCTCGATAAAATTCCGATGATATTCGATCCCGAGCAAAGAGAATGTTAGAATCAAAATAATATATTATATATGATATGATTCACGAGATCAATTATATAAAATAATATGATTTGAATGATGTCCTCTCATCTTAGTTAAAAAAAGACCAATCAGACAAAAACCAATGGCACAGAAACTTAGAACCAAAATGTCCCTTAGAACCAAAAGAGATCTAGTGTTCAAATATCAGTGGATCCTGGGGCAAATTGTGACACCTCGAAAGTAATCACCACTAATCGAAAATTTGTAGAATATTCTTTGCTTCGTACAAAAGATTGTGTGCAATTCAAACTACTTGTGTGACAACAGGTTTAGTGCTCGATTCTCATAGGATCCTCTTGCTCGTGTGATAATTTATTGAACATATAACAATTACGTATACATGTAAATTTGTTATGAACAAAGTGCAAGGCTTTTGTATGATATGGACAAGCCAGTATCAAATTATTCTACAGTGAATAATTTTCATGATTGGTATGGTGCTGAGGGCATGAAGTCACTTGTTAATATCCACGCACGTTCTTTATACCGTAATTAATTAAGAATCCCACATCTGCATAAATAGAATTATTTTAAGGTTTATATGGACTTAGTTTCATATTGCATTTTCCACACGGAGAATTCAGCGAAATGAACAACCCACTTTTAAAATGGGTCTATATGATCATCAGAAATGTTTGTTAACGCTCTTTTTAGAGAAAATGAGAATCTTATGTTATGGGTCTTGTCTATCTTAGGCCGGTACCGAACGGAACTTCTCGAAAAACTTGTGATCATCAAGTTGGTTGAATCAAATGGCGGGTGTGGTTCCAAAAGTCCCGAAAAGGTTCCAGAAGTCCTGAAAAGTTTTTTAAGTTCAAATGTTGAATTTGTTTATAAGACCTAGGAGTGTTCACGGTTCGGTTTTTGAACCGAACCGAACCGACCGGTTTGGTTCTTGAAGAATTCAAACTGAAACCGAACCGAAAAAATTCGGTCGGTTTGTCAAACCGAACCGACTGGCTCGGTCGGTTTTCGGTTTGAATCGAAAATCAACCAAAAAACCAAAAAAAATCATAAATCAAGCAAAAAATGATTAGATTTCGATCGGTTTTTAGAGGAATTATGTATAATAATTTTACACGAACTAAAATAAAAGATTAATAAAGCCCAAAATAGAAAAATCCAATTGAAAAACACCCTAAATTGAAGCATAAATCGGAGAATTCATTATAATTTGGACCGGTTCGGTCGGTTCGGTTTTTGATCGGTTTTGGTTGATTGAACCGAAATCGAACCGACCAAGACACAAAACCGACCATTTTTCGGTTCGGTTCGGTCGATTTTGGTCGGTTCGGTTTTTTTTGAACACCCCTGGTAAGACCTACCAATAACAACTGATATTTTAATATAAAAGGGATTCTATAAAAAGAATTATTTTTAGGGTTGTCTTGAGGTTTCAACTATTTAACATAGAAATTAATTTTTTAAATAATAGTTTCTATCGATGAGAATATATGGTCTACAAACTTAAGTACTTTATATCAATTAGATTTTAAATTATTTACACTGCTATATTTCGGTTAGAATTACATATCCAAAAGTATTCATAAGTGATATTTGCATATCATAAATATTTTCGCAAATTTACATTGTGCAATTTAATTTATATTTTATTTTTTGGTAATCCTTCACAAAAATCACCACACTAGTTATTATAAAATACATATGCAATTTCATTTTTTGCTTGAGTGTCAATAAGTAGGGGTGTTTATTGTTTAGTTTTAAGTTAAACTTGTTTAAAATTAAATTAAAACAATTATTTCGGTTCTTAAAAAATTAGTACCAAAATAAGAACTATTAGAGTTTGGTTTTGATTTGTCTTTTAACCAATTAATTTTCAGTTAACTCTGTATTTATTTACTTTATTAGAATCCCACATCGAGAAATGATAGAGTTAATTGGTGATTTAAATAGACCCACAACTGAGATTAGGGTCAGCAAGCCCTGTGGTGACAGACAGAGGCTTTGCAATGCCCCGAGAATGAGATGATATGATGCCTAATGTCACAAGATAAGATGTTGCCTTTGTCCTGAACAAGAGATGACGCCATTAATCGGTCGAAATGTGAACCGAAACGAGATGATTCCTCGAAAATGACCCGAAACGAGATGATGCCTAGAGAAAGAAAAACTCGAAACGAATGAGATGGCTTGAAGTAGTGTGTGATTGAAGTCCCGAGAACGAAATATGCCTTGAATCGATATAACCCACGATAAGTGACCCGAAACGAAATATGATGCCTAGAGAACAAAAAAGCTCTGATAAGTGACCCGAAAACGAGATGATGCCTAGAGAAAGGAAGCTTTGAGAGATTTTGATGATGCCTCGATAATGACCCGACCCGAGAACGAAATGAGATGATGCCTAACAAAACAAAATGTCATCAGATAAAGATTTTGAACAAGAGAAATGATGCCTTGAATCGATATGTCCCACGATAAGTGACCCGAAACTTGATGCCTTGAAGTTGTGAAAGATCGAAAATGTGACTTGAAACGAGATTATATCATGCGTACAGAAAGAAAGCTCCGAGATTTGATGATGCCTCGAAAAATGACTCGGCCCGAGAACGAAATGCCTAATGATACAAAATGTCACGAGATGGATATGATGCAAAAAAAAAGCCCCGAGGCCTAACAATACCCTCGAAAATGTAATCCAAAACGGAGAATGCCTTGAACTATGAAAGAAAAAGCCCCAAGATTGATGCCTTGATAAAAAGACCTGACCCGAGAATGATGTCCATGATGCCTTGAAACAATAATATTCTTCCTAAGATTGAACGCCTCGAAAATGACCCTAGTAAAAGTGAAGGCTCGACTCATTTACCTGCCGATATGCATCTATCAGCCTGATTTTTAAAATAAGGCGCTAATATATGTAATGAAATATATATATGAATCATAACTCGCTTATTGTACGTACCATTCTCTCTTCGGGACAGGCAAAACTCGTGGGAAAACATCTCGTCTCCGGGTCACTCAGAGCTTGAACACTTGATTCCGGTTCGAGGCATGTCTCACTCGGGACAAGGCTCGGCGGTTGTAAGTTTCACAACATGTGTATTTACACCCTCAAATAACTCTATTTTTGACCAGGTGGGATTCGTAATATGAAGAACGCGTGTCGTGTGGACAATAAGCTCTCACTTTGATTGATTACGTCACAGCTGGGGAATTGAATTGAATTAATTAATATATATACCAAGTGCGTGAGTTAATATTGCTGGAAAATATGTATTTTCCTTGAGTTAATATTGCCAGAAAATATGTATTTTCCTTTTGGGTTCTTACCATTTACTAATTACTGCTTTGCTTTATTATAACCAAGTTTCTTTCATATTCAAAGCCGCAAATCAATAAATATATACTCCAATTCAAATCAAATTTGGTTAAAATCTCGGATGTGGAATCTGAATAAAGACCGACATCAGTCACTTGATTAAAATCTTTTAGGACACTTTCAATTTGGGACTTTATGGATATTCGCAAAATTCGATTCATCAGTCACTTGATTTCAAGAGAGACCTTCGGGATGTTTCAAGACAACACTATTAATTCGGGACTGTAGGGACATTTGAAAAAATATTCGATTGGGCACATTTCGATTCCCATGTTTTGGACATTTGAGATCTTTTGGGAGATGCATTGGGGTCGTTTGGGGACATACATTTTTCGGGACTCGGAAGACTACTCTTGGGTTCACCGTCATATACATCAAGCATTGATAAGCTGGATTCGATTTTGGCTTATTTAGTGTTAAACAACTCTAATCAAAACTCGAATTCGGTTTAAACTCAATTACAATGAATTGGGTCAAATATTTAAAAAAAAATTACACTGTTAAAAGTAAAGGCTCGACTCATTCATATCAGGTCAGACTGAACACCCAGAGTATTTAGAGACTTCTGATACAATTACTAGATCACAAGCCTATTAGGACGTTTTGGAAACACTTTTAATTTGATACTTTATGGACATTTTGTACATTTAAGGACGACTTTTCAGTAAACCGCATGATTATAGCCACTTTCGGGACGTTTTTAATTTGGGACTTGTTTATGGTCATTTGGAACATACGGTGTCAATCACTCAATTGATTACAAAACTTGTATCGAAAGCAAGAGAAACAAATAAGGAACAAATAGATAAAGTGGAGCAGTCATAAACACCTTTTGTTGGAGAAGAGTGATTTTTCTTGTATATATAAAATAAATAATTATTAAATTCCTTCTATCAGCGCCGACGAGGAGATTAGGTTCTCAATCGGAATTGAATTGGTGCTTTGGCCTTTCTGGGTCTGTTGTTTATCCCACATCGGAGATATAAGAAATAATTGATGACTTAAATACACTTATAATAGCAAGTTCAATCAGCAAGAACCGAGTGACAGGAGGCTTGGACGAGATGCCTACGATAAATGCCTCCATTGGGTGCCTTGTGTAACGTCCCGACAAGTCTAAATTCTTTTTCGTCTACGAATATGATATATGCAACTAACTGAAACTTAACCATTTTGTTTAACTTGAGACTAAACCAAAACTAACTGACCTTAAAACAACGTTTTTAAGTTAGCTGTATCCGGTTGCAAAATGTGTAAGCTAAATGTACCTTTGTTCCATTTACCCTTAAATTAATTACAAGCCTCTCAGGATGTGTTTTGAGACATTTTCAATTGAGAACACACATTTGATTCAATTCACTTGATAACAAGCGTGCCCGCCTTTCGGGACGGGACACTTTTCGGGACTTTTGGAACCTCACCCGCCATTTGATTCAACCAACTTGATGATCACAAGCTTTCCGAGAAGTTCCATTCGATACCGGCCTAAGATAGACAAGACCCGTAACATAAGATTCCCATTTTTTTTTTCTAAAAAAGAGCGTTAGCAAACATTTCTGATGATCTTATAGACTCATTTTAAAAGTGGATCGGTCATTTCGCTGAACCTCCGTGTGGAAAATGCAATATGAATTAAGTTAATAGAAGCCTTGAAATAATTCTATTTTTGCCAATGTGAGATTCATAATTAAGTACGGTGTAAAGAACGTGCCTGGATATTAGCAAGTGACTTCATGCCCTCAGCACCACGCCTGTCGTGGAAATTATTCTTCATTGTAGAATAATTTGATATTGGATTGTCCATATCATAAAAAGCCTTGCACTTTGTTCATAACAAATTTACATGTATACGTAATTGTTATATGTTCAATAAATTATGACACGAGAATATCCTACAAATTCTCGATTAGTGTTATTACTTCCGAGGTTTCATAATTTTCCCCATCCCCACCATGCCCCCAAGAAAAGGATCCACTGATACTCAAACACTTGATCTCTTATTAAATGAGTAATTGAACACATCTTCTTTAAAGGGGATAGGGTCATTCGAGACATTTTAGGACGTTCGATACGCCTAGTGTTCAAAGGGCACACATACACCTCAAAAAAAACTCGAAACATTTATAATTATATAGCCAAATAAAGGTACATTTTAAGACGCCTAAGTACTCAACAACACATATCTATGTTTTGGACATTCGAGATCTTTTGGGACATGCGTTGGGGACGTTCAGGGACATACATTTTTTTATTTGTGAGGGATTTTTTTTTCAGTTATCGGAGGACATTTTCTCTCTTTGGCTGAAATAATTAACAACCTCCCACTTAGCAACAATAGGTAAAGCCATATACATTAATTATACGAGCTACATCGATAGAAGGAAAATGGTATGATACAGTTTGAATTTGACTCACTTAAAAGTTCAATTCGTTTACTTAAAATCATCTAATTTGGACCATGTATCATTTAAAAAGTTACCGTGGCAAAAGTAAAGGCTCGACTCATTTACCTTACATATACACCTATTAGCCAGATCTTTAAATTAAAGAGACACATTCGTACTTTGCTTGTCACAAGGCTCATCGGTTGTAAGTTCCACTACATGTGTATTTATACCCTCAAATAACTCTATTTTTGTCGATGTGAGATTCGTAATATAAAGAACGCGCGTGTCGTGTGGACAATAAAATATCTCTTCGGTTGATTACGTCACAGCTGGGGAATTGAATTAACTAATATATATACAAAGTGCGTGAGTTCATATTGCTGGAAAATATGTATTTTCCTTTTGGCTTTTTACCATTTACTAATTACGGCTTTGCTTTATTATTACCATGTTTTTTCATATTCAAAGCCGCAAATCAATGAATTTACAATATGGTAATGGTTTTTGTGATATCACAGATAAGTGAATTAAATATATACTCCAATTCAAATCAAATTTGACCCGAAACTTGATGCCTTGAAGTTGTGAAAGATATATGATGCCTAGAGAAAGAAAGCTCCGATATTTGATGATGCCTCGAAAAATGACCTGACCCGAGAACGAAATGCCTAACGATAAAAAGTGTCACGAGATGGATATGATTTCCCAAAAAAAGCCCCGAGGCCTAGCGATGCCCTCGAAAATGTGACACCAAAAATGAAAAATGCCTTTAAGTTGTGAAAGAAAAAGCCCCAAGATTGATGAATGCATGCCAGACCCTACCCGAGAATGAAATGCTCCTCAATATGGTCCCGAAATATGATAAGATGCCTTGAAATTGACTGAAGTCCCAAGATTGATGCTTCGATAAAATGACCTGACCCGAGAATGATGTCCTTGATGCCTTGAAATAATAATATTCTTCCTGAGATTGAACGCCTCGAAAATGACACGCCCCGAGAACGATCCATTAGATATGTCCCGAAACGCAAGATGCCTTGAAATTGACAGAAAGTCTCGAGATAGATACCTCAAAAATGACCCCGGCCCGGAGTATGAACACCCTTCGATATGTCCCGAAACGGCGAGATGCCCAATAGATGCTTCAAAAATTACCCGACCTGAGAAAGATGTCATTCAATATGTGACAAAAACGCGGTGAGATGCCTTGAAATTCACAGAAGTCCCCACCCTTTTTTGGGACAAGATATGCCTTGTAATTATCAGTATGTCCCGAATTGGAGAAGTAAATAAGGCAGTTTAGGATATTGAGTTCTCGCAAAATTTGAAGTATTTTCTCTTATCTAACACTCTTTTAATGCCATGAATTTGAAATATAAATCAATAAATGTCTTCTCCCGAATAGGTTTATTCAATATAAGGTCGAGATAAATCATCTCATGACGACTTTTCATTAAATCGCTTGATTACAGCCCCTTTCAGGACGTTTTCAATTCGGGACTTGTATATGGACATTTGGAACATTCGTTTTAATACTTATATCAGGCAGATATGTAAGGTAAATGAGTCGAGTCTGTATTTATATCAAGGTCATTTTTTTAAATACTTGACACAATTCATTGTAATTGAGTTTAAACAAAATTCGAGTTTCGTGTTAGAGTTGTGCCCTAGTCTAGTGTAATAAAACGACATTATATTACTAATGTGTTGTAGTAATATATTAGATGTAATTAGATCTATATCATTTTGTGAGTCATCACTAATAGTAAAACTGTAGATTATAAATAATTACATTTAATGAGTCCATGATCAGTTAAGCTTCATTAAAAGCGATCAGTATGAGGCTGACTCCTTATGATCACGCTCTACTGATCATGGCAAGGTAGTGCCAGAGTTAGATCATAGATATCATCAGGGTGATGATATTGGACGACCCGATGGTGAGTATGTAGCTTAGATGTTGTCATGAGCATGCTCACATATTGTAGTTTGTCAGTGTTACCTTAGACCGAGGAGTCTTTGCGATTATTGTGTAATAAGTATCTAAGTTTGACCTAATCTAACGTTACTTGTAAAAGGATAGTGATAAGGGCTTTGATTGGCTTAGGTATAAGTTACATGAGTGAACTCGAAAGATGGCTTATCCCTCATACTCCGGTATGGGAATGATATTTGTTTATTCCACTTGATGAGGATGACTGAAAGTGATTGCATGGCCATGCGCGAGATACTTTGTATCAGTTTTCAGTCATTTCAGATATCGAGAAACAGTGATTGATTAAATAAGGATGATGGTTCTATACCTTATGATCAATATGGATATCATGCGAGAAAAGGATAATTACATGGACGATAAGAGATTAAATGGAATATGAAAAATCTGAAATTTTTTAAGTTGATTTTGAAAATTGAAAAATAGATTTTTTTGGTGCTGTTTTGGATTAGCATTGGCTGAGTCATGGTTAACCAGGGTCGACCAAAGGCCGACCAGGTCGCCTCGGGCGACCATAGATGGCCCGCGGGCCGTCTGTGGGCACTGTCACGGTCACTCCTCGCCTCGACCATGGAATGGCCCGCGGGCCGTCCATGGGCACTGCCGCGAGCGACCACGGTCAGCCCTCGGCTCGACCATGGAATGGCCCACGGGCTGTCCATAGGGGCTACCGCAAGCGCCATCGGTCAACCCTCGGCTCGACCATTCAATGGCCCGCGGGCTGTCCATGGGCGATGCCGAGGGGCTGACCAGGTCGGGGATTGATCGTCTGGTCCTTGGCCCGTGTCGGTTCCCGCAAAGATTTCCAAAAACTAAGTTTTTAAACCCAGTCCGATTACGATAAATCATGGGTTAGACGGTTCAATTTCAACTAATTGAGATTAAACCGTCCAGTTTCGATAAACCGGATTTTTTCCCACATTTAAGCAAGATAAAATTTGGAATAATCTTGTTTTTTATAACATATTGTTTGAAAACATGATTAATTTCAATATGATGTGTAGCTTATCGCGTCTAGATTTCGGTTTATTTTGCAACTAGTGTAGTTTCTTTGGTTTGTGATTTAATTACGACCTGCGTGTCGTTGTATTTTTGTAATTTAATTTATTAATGTAATTATGATGATCGACGCAAGAAAGAAATCAAGACGGAGTTGGTGGAGTTTCTAAGAAGGCTCGAAGCTAGTGGGAGTCCACGAGCAAATCTGAAGATTTAGTCTTTAGGAATTGTTCTTCGTTTTTCTTAGTTTTTGACGGGCTAGGTTGTACATATTTACTTACATTTATGCTTGAATGTATGTTTAGTTTAAATGCATGATTTAATGTAGTTAAACTATAACCCGCATACGAAAGATTAAAACCGAAATTTAATCAGATTTACATGTAATTGGACTTGGAATCATCTTTGCATCGATATGTAGTTGATGATTCCAATTAAGATTGTATCGATATACAATCAGAGAACTCTAAATACTTAATTCGCAATTAATTACAAGTCAAGCGAGATTCTACCCAAACCTCAACACTTAGAAGCATTCGAACCTATGAGTGGGTGCGCATACGCGTAGCATTCATAGGAGAGAAGTGTCAGATGAGTTGGCTAATTTTTTATAAAATGTGTGCGCCTACGCGTAGTAGCCATAATTGAACTGGGTCATGGTTGAGTTTTGGTAGACTTGTCTACGATTGTAAGTTAGGGCTGACTTACGGTATCAGGATAGGGTATGCCGTGTACATTTCATGTACAAACCCTAGCCAGGAATTACATGGAATTGTAATTGGATGAGTTGTCCTACCTTGGTACCATCGGTTGGAGCAGTGAGCCTACGTTCACTTCAATATACGGTATCCGAGGGTCCTGGTTCAGATTCTAAAGTTTAGAATCAGAAAAGTGTTTTAAAGTTCAAATCCCCAACTTTAGTTTTAATTAATACTAATTAAAATTTTATTTTACCGTGAAGGTATAATGGAAAATTCAACACAATCTGGCAACAGCGCACTCAGGTCCCTAATCAAGCATGATAAGCTTAACGGCATTAAACTTGAGACTTGAGACTTGAGACTTGAGACAGAAACTTGAGACTTGTTCTCAAGCATTAACACATGAGATATATGATGCCTAGAGAAACAAAGCTCCGAGATTTGATGATGCCTCGAAAAATGACCCGACCCGAGAACGAAATGCCTAACGGTACAAAATGTCACGAGATGGATATGATGCAAAAAAAAACAGCCCGAGGCCTAGCGACGCCCTCGTAAATGTGACCCAAAACGGAGAATGCCTTGAAGTTGTGAAAGGAAAAGCCCCAAGATTGATGAATACGTGCCTGACCCGACCCGAGAACGAAATGCTCCTCGATATGGTCCCAAATTATGATAAGATGCCTTGACATGGACTGAAGTCCCAAGATTGACGCCTCGATAAAATAACATGACCCGAGAATGATGCCTTGAAATAATAATATTCTTCCTGAGATTGAACGCTTCGAAAATGACCCGACCCGAGAACGACCCCTTAGATATGTCCCGAAACGCCTTGAAATTAACAGAAAGTTTCGAGATAGATACCTCAAAAATGACCTCGGCCCGAAGTATGAACGCTCTTCAATATGTCCCGAAACGGCGAGATGCCTAAAAAATTACCCAACATGAGAAAGATGTCATTCAATATGTCACAAAACACAGTGAGATGCCTTGAAATTCACAGAAGTCCCCACCCATTTTGGGACGAAATATGCCTTGAAATTGTCAGTTTAGGAGTTTATGAGTTTAAAATGTACATGTAGTTTATGAGAATACTAATAAAATGTACAGGACACATGTGTTTTTTTATTCTATTTCCATCTCGATCAAATCGAGAATATGGAGTTCTCGTAAAATTTGAAGTATTTTTTCATATCTGACACTATTTTAATACCATGAATTCAAAATATAAATCAATAAACCTCTTCTCCAAAATATATTTAATCGATATAAGATCGAGATAAATCATCTCAAGGAGGTTTTTCATTAAATTGCTTGATTATAGCCCCTTTCAGGACGTTTTCAATTCAGGACTTGTTTATGGACATTTGGAACATTCTGTTTCAATCACTCAGTTGATTTCAAAACTTTTCAGGACGTTTTGAGAACACGTTCAATTGAGGTTTGGGGTTGAATAATTTTAGTCCCCAGTCTCAAATTAAAAGTTTTTCAAAAACGTCCTGAGATGTTTGCTTGTGCCCCAAAAGAAATAAAAGAGAAAAGTCCCGAAGTTTGCTTGTGCCCCAAAAGAGAAAAGTTCTGAAATTGAAAACACATGTCTGACGAGGTGCATGTCCCAAAGAGAAGTGTCCCGAATCAAAATTTAAATACGAGTTGTTGTCCCGAGGGTGGCTTGTGCCTCAAAAAGAGAAAACTGATGGAGTCCCATAAGTTGCATGTATCCCAAAAACGAATGGAGTCACAAAAATTTTCTATCTCGAATTGAAATTAAAAATGTCCCCAATCGAAATGTCTCACGAGTTGTGCATGATGTACCCCAGAGTAGTCTTCCGAGTCCTGAATCAAAATCAAAATGTTGTGTCCAACGAGTTGTCCTGAAGTTTGCATGTGCCCCAAGAGAAGTCCTGTCCAGAATCGATAAACATGTTTAGTTTAGTCAGTGTGTAAAGTGATAAACATGTTTAGTTTGACGTAATAGATTTTGTCGGCTTTCAATAATTTTTATCCCATACATACATTTATAAGATTGAGACTATATGGTCGTGACAGAAATAATATATAGAATAAATCTATTGATATTGATGGTATTTTTTGTTTGGTACCATAGAGGAGATAACCCTTTATATAAGCCATGAATCAAATTAAACAAAAAATTAATAATAAATTCTAACTATAGTCAGAATGAATTAAGGCACCCATAGTATAGCATCAAATCTTACATTAATTAATTGTAGGGTCGAACTAGAATACAAACTAGGTAGTAGGATACAAATTTTAGAATAGTTCGTAACCCTCCGATGGGTGTAATTAATGGGTGAGATTTATGTGGACTCAACAATGACACACTAATGTAATTATGATTTAATTGAGAATTTATTTTGGTCATTTGACACCAATATAAGGCATAAATGTATTTTTATACAATTAATTACTTTAATTATTATTTTTTATTTTCAATATTTTAAAAATTTTAATCGTTTGATAATGTGCAATTAACTACTTTAATTATTATTTCCTAATTTAAATATATTTAAAAATGGAATCGTTTGACAATTAATTATGGAATTACTCCATAATTTCGTTATTCGTTAAATAGATTTCATCATGTTAGTTTCAAATTATGAAATCTTTCCATAATTTCGTCATTCATTAATTTGGTTTCATAATGTTTTATATTTCAAGTTTCATGTTGTTTAAATCATCAAGTTTCATTGTGTCATTCGTCATGTGTTATTGTTCAATTCATCATGTGTTATTGACAAATTCAATGTCATCGTCAAGTTTCATTGTCTCATTGGTTTTAGTAAACTGGTGTAATTGTGTCACTGTCAATGTTTTCTTGTGTCATTATTCTATTAGACCGGTTCACTTGAAAAGATTTAATGGTTTCAAGCAAAACTTTTAACTAGTGCAATTGTGCAGAGAAGAAGCCAAACCATTTGCCATGAGAACACACAATTCAAGCACAAATAAACATCCAATCATATATCATCTCTCATTCGTTTCATCTTCATCTTGCTTGGGTCAGGGACTTTTATTCGAGGTATCATTCGGGCCAATTTATTATTTCATTATTTTATGTGGGACATTCGGTACCGGGACTTTTTCATTATTTCATTATTTCTCGTGGGACATTCGGGGCCGGGACTTTATTTGAGGATATTGATCGAGGCATCTCGTGGGACATTCGATTTATCTTTTGATTCGGAACAGAAAACTTGAGGGACATTTCGTAACACCCCGCGTTCTTGGGTCATCATTCATATCATTCGGGTCAATCAGAGCTTCAACACTTTATTCAATTTGAGTCATCTTATCGAGGCAGCTCGTATTACAAGCCTCCGGTCATTCGGAGCTTGAACACTTCATTTGGGTCAATTTCAATTCGGGACATTCTCTTTGAGGCATCTTATTAAGGCGTGGCATCTTTTTTTGCATCTCGGGTCAGTCGGAGCTTGAACCCTTTTTTCGGTTCTCTTTCGTTCATTGGACATTATTCGATTTGAGGCATCTCGGGCTCGCTCACTTGTACCCCTTTCTTTATTTCATCATAATGACATCACTATTTAAATTCTGATTTACTTACTTAGACAAGATGTCAAGAACAATGTCAAGAACTATGTTGAGACAATGTTCTTAACAAATTATCAGCAAACAGATTCAGACAAACACAGTATAAATCAGTAAATGGCAAACAGCGACACAGAAAATTGTTTACCTAGTTTGGTGCAATCTCACCTACGTTTGGGGGCCCTCGGCCAGTGGAAAGATTTCGCTATATGGTAATGAGTCAAAACATCCAAGCATACATGATCATCACACAGATCAATATCCTATACTACTATTACTAGTGCAAACCTATCTTAGGGACTCCCCCTAAATCCAAGACTCTGTCTTGATTCCACTCTACGAGCACTCGCGCTACCCGGGTGTAACAAGTCGCTGTTATGCACTTGTACGTGAACCTTCAATCACACCTTCACATGAAACCCTCAATCACTCACGCTTGATCTTCCGATTCTGGTAGTGGTACACAAATGTTCTTTGTGGAACACACAGCCTCTCAGCACGCCAGTCCCTCACGTCTAAGAGCTCTATGTATTTCACCGAAGAAACTATAAGGAGTTGCACGCTGCTAAGGGTGAAGCCTCATCTTTTATAGCAGTTGCAAAAAAATTCCGGACCACATTAGGGTTACCATAATCCTAGTTGATTTAGGTTTCCCAAATCCTTAATCTCGATATCTTTTAAAAGTCTCTATCACGACAGGAAGCTTCCAAGAATCATGACTCAATCAAGACTTACTAAAAGCATTGTACACAGCTAGATCTTTTTAATCGCAATATGTCTCATATTTAAGGAAACTTTTTCAATGCTGCAACCCTTATAATCACAGCAGCATCATCATCAACCACCATTGTATTACTAACTCCTACTCTTCTTGCTCTCGATAGACCTATTGTTTGAACCATCGGACAGTTTGGATTGATCATGTCTATTCAGAGGGGGTACCCACCTATAACTCCCCCACCCAAGACTGTTACTTTGTCATAGGTCCATAGAGCATAGCCCAAGTGACGAACTCAGGCTTTCAAACCGATTCACATCCAAGGCCTTCGTTAATATATCAACAAGTTGCTTATCGGTGTGGAGATATTCTAGCACAATTTTCTTATTCTCAACCAACTCACGAATAAAATGATGTCGAATTTCGATGTGCTTGGTCTTACTATGTTGGACCGGATTCTTGGAGATGTTGATAGCGCTCACATTGTCACAGTATAATGTCATAACATCTTGCTAGACATTATACTCAACCAAGATTTGTTTCATCCACAGAAGTTGTGTACAACTACTTTCAGAAACAGCCTCCGGACGTGCTTCTCCTTGAATTTTAAGTGACATGCGATCCCTAGTAGAAGTCTTATTGCTTCGAGTCTAGCCACTGGTGTGAATGTCTCGTCAAATTCCATACCTTCTATTTACGTTCATTGCCTCGAGTCTAGCCACTGGTGTGAATGTGTATTTACATCCTCAAATAACTCTATTTTTGACGATGTGGGATTCGTAAAATGAAGAACGCGTGTCGTGTGGACAATAAGCTCTCACTTTGATTGATTACGTCACAGCTGGGGAATTGAATTGAATTAATTAATATATATACCAAGTGCGTGAGTTAATATTGCTGAAAAATATGTATTTTCCTTTCGGGTTCTTACCATTTACTAATTACTGCTTTGCTTTATCATAACCAAGTTTTTTTCATATTCAAAGCCGCAAATCAATAAATATATACTCCAATTCAAATCAAATTTGGTTAAAATCTCGGATGTGGGATACGAATAAAGACCAACATCAGTCACTTGATTAAAATCTTTTAGGACACTTTCAATTTGGGACTTTAGGGATATTCGCAAAATTCGATTCATCAATCACTTGATTTCAAGAGAGACCTTCGGGATGTTTCAAGACAACACTTTTAATTCAAGACTGTAGGGACATTTGGAAATTTATTTAATTGGGCACATTTCGATTCCCATGTTTTGGACATTTGAGATCTTTTGGGAGATGCATTGGGGTCGTTTAGGGACATACATTTTTCGGGACTCGGGAGACTACTATTGGGTTCACCGTCATATACATCAAGCATTGATAAGCTGGATTCGATTTTGGCTTGTTTAGTGTTAAACAACTATAATAAAAACTCGAATTCGGTTTGAACTCAATTACAATGAATTGGGTTAAATATTTTTTAAAAAAAATTACCCTGATAAAAGTAAAGGCTCGACTAATTTACCTTACATATCAGCTCAGATGGAACACCCGGAGTATTTAGAGACTTCTGATTCAATTACTAGATCACAAGCCTTTTAGGACGTTTTGGAAACACTTTTAATTCGAGACTTTATGGACATTTTGTACATTTAAGGCAACTTTTCACTAAATCGCTTGATTATAGCCCCTTTCAGGACGTTTTCAATTCAGGACTTATTTATGGACATTTGGAACATACGGTGTCAATCACTCAATTGATTACAAAACTTATATCGAAAGCAAGAGAAACAAATAAGGAACAAAAAAAATAAAGTGGAGCAGTCATAAACACCTTTTGTTGGAGAAGAGTGGTTTTTCTTGTATATATAAAAAAATAATAATTAAATTCCTTCTCTCAGCGCCAACGAGGAGATCTGGTTCTCAATCGGAATTGAATTGGTGCTTTGCCCTTTCTGGGTCTGTTGTTTATCCCACATCGAAGATATCTAAAAAAATTGATGACTTAAATAGACTTATAATAGCAAGTTGAAACAGCAAGCACCGAGTGACAGGAGGCTTGGACGAGATGCCTACGATAATTGCCTCCATTGGGTGCCTTGTTGACGTCCCGACAATTCAAATTCTTTTTCGTCTACGAATATGATATATGCAACTAACTGAAACTTAACTATTTTGTCTAACTTGAGACTAAACCAAAACTAACTGACCTTAAAACAACGTTTTTAAGTTAGTTGTATCCGGTTGCAAAATGTGTAAGCTAAATGTACCTTTGTTCCATTTACCCTTAAATTAATTACAAGCCTCTCGGGATGTGTTTTGAGACATTTTCAATTGAGAACGCACATTTGATTCAATTCACTTGATTACAAGCGTGCCCGCCTTTCGGGACGGGACACTTTTCGGGACTTTTGGAACCTCACCCGCCATTTGATTCAACCAACTTGATGATCACAAGCTTTTCGAAAAGTTCCATTCTATTCCGGCCTAAGATAGACAAGACCCGTAACATAAGATTCCCATTTTTTTCTAAAAAAGAGCGTTAGCAAACATTTCTGATGATCTTATAGACTCATTTTAAAAGTGGATTGTTCATTTCGCTGAATCTTCCGTGTGGAAAATGCAATATGAAATTAAGTTTATATAAGCCTTGAAATAATTATATTTTCTCCGATGTGGGATTCATAATTAAGTACGGTGTAAAGAACATGCGTGGATATTAGCAAGTGACTTCATGCCCTCAGCAGCACGCCTGTCGTTGAAATTATTCTTCATTGTAGAATAATTTGATATTGGATTGTCCATATCATAAAAAGCCTTGCACTTTCTTCATAACAAATTTACATGTATACGTAATTGTTATATGTTCAATAAATTATCACACGAGAATATTCTACAAATTCTCGATTAGTGTGATTACTTGCGAGGTTTTATAATTTTCCTCATCCCCACCCTGCCCGCAAGAAAAGGATCCACTGATATTCGAACACTAGATCTCTTATTAAATGAGTAATTAAACACATCTTCTTTAAAGGGGACTAGGGTCATTCGAGACATTTTAGGACGTTCGATACGCCTAGTGTTCAAAGGGCACACATATACCTCAAAAAGAACTCGAAACATTTATAATTCTATAGCCAAATAAAGGTACATTTTAAGACGCCTAGTACTTAACAACATATATCTATGTTTTGGACATTCGAGATCTTTTGGGGAATGCATTGGGGACGTTCAGGGACATACATTTTCTTATTTCATTATATTTCTCGTGGGACATTCGGGACCGGGACTTTATATCGGGATGACAATGATCGAGGCATATCATGGGACATTCTGAAACACCCCGCGTTCTTGGGTTATCATTCTGCTAATATAGATTCGGGACATTCTCTTTGAGGCATCAATCGGGACAGTTTCAATTTGAAGGGACACAGTCGGTTCGATTCGGGACAGACAAGCCTCGGTCACAAGGCTCGTCGGTTGTAAGTTCCACTACATGTGTATTTATACCCTCAAATAACTCTATTTTTGTCGATGTGGGATTCGTAATATAAAGAACGCGCGTGTCGCGTGGACAATAAAATATCTCTTCGGTTGATTACGTCACAGCTGAGGAATTGAATTAAGGGAAAATGACACTTTTGTGCACCTAAATATACACTTTTGACATTTTCATACACTAACTTATTTTTTCTCTTTTTTCCATACCTGAATTTCATTTTGAGACAATAATTCCAAAATACTCATGAATTGAACCAAAATTCAGGATACTTCTGGACCATTTTTCCAAAATACCATTGAATTGAACCAAAATACCCATGAATTGAACCAAATACCCATGAATTGAACCAAAATTCAGGGTCATTTTTTGTAAATAAATGGCCAGTGTCAAAAGTGTATATATAGGTGCACAAAAGTGTCATTTTCCCTTGAATTAACTAATATATATACCAAGTGCGTGAGTTAATATTGCTGGAAAATATGTATTTTCCTTTTGGCTTTTTACCATTTACTAATTATGGCTTTGCTTAATTATTACCATGTTTTTTTCATATTCAAAGCCCCATATCAATGAATTTACAATATGGTAATTGTTTTTGTGATATCACAGATAGTTGAATTAAATACATACTACAATTCAAATCAAATTTGACCCGAAACTTGATGCCTTAAAGTTGTGAAAGATATATGATGCCTAGAGAAAGAAAGCTCCGATATTTGATGATGCCTCGAAAAATGACCCGACCCGAGAACTAAATGCCTAACGATAAAAAGTGTCACGAGATGGATATGATGCAAAAAAAAGCCCCGAGGCCTAGCGATGCCCTCGAAAACAAAACGGAAAAAGCCTTGAAGTTGTGAAAGAAAAAGCCCCAAGATTGATGAATGCATGCTGACCCGACCCGAGAACGAAATGCTACTAAATATGGTCCCGAAATATGATAAGATGCCTTGAAATAGATTGAAGTCCCAAGATTGATGCTTCGATAAAATGACCTGACCCGAGAATGATGTCCTTGATGCCTTGAAATAATAATATTCTTCCTGAGATTGAACGCCTCGAAAATGACACGCCCCGAGAACGATCCATTAGATATGTCCCGAAACGTAAGATGCCTTGAAATTGACAGAAAGTCTCGAGATAGATACCTCAAAAATGACCCCGGCCCGGAGTATGAACACCCTTCGATATGTCCCGAAACGGCGAGATGCCCAATAGATGCTTCAAAAATTACCCGACCTGAGAAAGATGTCATTCAATATGTGACAAAACGCGGTGAGATGCCTTGAAATTCACAGAAGTCCCCACCCTTTTTGGGACGAGATATGCCTTGAAATTGTCAGTAGGTCCCGAATTTGAGAAGTAAATAAGGTAGTTTAGGAGTTTATGAGTTTAAAATGTACATGACACTTAACTCATTATTTATAGAGAATACTAATAAAATGTACATGACACACGTGTTTTTTATTCTATTTCCATCTCGATCAAATCGAGAATATTGAGTTCTCGCAAAATTTGAAGTATTTTGTCATATCTGACACTATTTTAATGCCATGAATTCAAAATATAAATCAATAAATGTCTTCTCCCGAATATATTTATTCAATATAAGGTGGACATAAATCATCTCAAGACTACTTTTCATTAAATCGCTTGATTACAGCCCCTTTCAGGACGTTTTCAATTCGGGACTTGTTTATGGACATTTGGAACATTCGGTTTCAATCACACAGTTGATTACAAAGCTTTTGAGGACGTTTTGGGAACACGCTCAATTAAAGTTTGGGGTTGAATAATTTTAGTTCCCAAAGTCTCGAATTAAAAGTGTTTCCAAAATGTTCTAAAAGGCTTGTGATCAAGTAATTGAATCAAAAGTCACTAAATATACGGGGTGTCCATTCTGGATTTTGCTAAACTTATAATTATTGGCTTTTCTCAGTGAAGTTTGATTATTGACTATATTTATTTCATTGCATATATATTAGGGCTTATTTGATTTCCTAAGTAGAACAGTTTTAGATAATTGAATAGAATACAAGCATGGTACGACGAATGTGTCAATTTAATTTAAAGATCAGGCAGATATGTAAGGTAAATGAGTTGAGTCTGTACTTATATCAAGGTCATTTTTTTAAATACTTGATACAATTCATTGTAATTGAGTTTAAACCAAATTCGAGTTTTGTGTTACAGTTGTGCCCTAGTCTAGTGTAATAAAACGACATTATATTACAAATGTGTTGTAGTAATATATTAGATGTAATTTGATCTGCATCATTATGTGAGTCATCACTAATAGTAAAACTGTAGATTATAAAGAATTACATTTAATGAGTCTCTGATCAGTTAAGCTTCATTAAAAGCGATCAGTATGAGGCTAACTCTTTATGATCACGCTCTACTGATCATGGCAAGGTAGTACCGGAGTTAGATCATAGATATCATCAGGGTGATGATATTGGACGACCCGATGGTGAGTATGTAGCATAGATGTTGTCATGAGCATGCTCACATATTGTAGTTTGTCATTATATCCTTAGACCGAGAAGTCTTTGTGATTATTGTGTAATAAGTATCTAAGTTTGACCTAATCTAACGTTACCTGTAATAGGGTAGTGATAAGGGCTTTGATTGGCTTAGATATAAATTACATGAGTGAACTCGAAAGATTGCTAAGGAATTTATCCCTCATACTTCGGTATGGGAATGATATCTGTTTATTCCACTTGATGAGGATGACTTAAAGTGATTGCATGGCCATGCGCGAGATACTTAGTATTAGTTTTCAGTCATTTCAGATATCGAGAAATAGTGATTGATTAAATAAGGATGACGGTTCTATGCCTTATGATCAATTTGGATATTAGGGGATAAAAGGTTAAATTGAATATGAAAAATCTGAAAATTTTTAAGTTGATTTTGAAAGTTGAAAAATTGATTTTTCTGGTGCTGTTTTCGGTTTTCCATGGCCGAGTCATGGTTAAACAGGGTCGAGAACTTTGGTGGACCATGGAAAGCCCTCGAGCCGACCATGGTTAGCACCAAAGGCCGACCAGGTCGCCTCGGGCGACCATAAATGGCCTGCGGGCCGTCTGTGGGCGCTGCCATGGGCGACCACGGTCAGCCCTCGAATCGACCACGGAATGGCCCGCGGGCCGTCCATGGGCGCTGCCCCGAGCGACCACGGTCAGCCCTCGGCTCGACCATGGAATGGCCCACGGGCTGTCCATAGGCGCTGCCGCGGGCGCCATCGGTCAACCCTCGACTCGACCATTGAATGGCCCGCGGGCTGTCCATGGGCGATACTGAGGGGCTGACCAGGTCAGGGATTGATCAGCCAGTCCTTGGCCCGTGTCGATTCCCGCAAAGTTTTCCAAAAATTAATTGTTTTACACCCAGTCCGATTATGATAAATCATGGGTTAGCCGGTTCAATTTCAACTAATTAAGATTAAACCGTCCAGTTTCAATAAACCGGATTTTTTCCCAAATTTAAGCAAGATAAACTTTGGAATAATCTTTTTTTTATATAACATATTGTTTGATAACAGTGTTTGACAACATGATTTATTTCAATATGATGTGTAGCTTAGCCCGTCTAGATATCGGTTTATTTTGCAACTAGTGTAGTTTCTTTGATTTGTAATTTAATTACGACCTGCATGTCGTTGTATTTTTGTAATTTAATTTATTAATGTAATTATGATGATCGACGCAAGAAAGAAATCAAGACGGAGTTGGTGGAGTTCCTAAGAAGGCTTGAAGCTAGTGGGAGTCCACGAGGAAGAGACGAGCACAAATCTAGAGATTTAGTCTTTAGTATTTGTTCTTCGTTTTTCTTAGTTTTTGACGGGCTAGGTTGTACATATTTATTTACATTTATTCTTGAATGTATGTTTAGTTTAAATGTGTGATTTAATGTAGTTAAACTATCACCCACATGTGAAAGATTAAAACCGGAATTTACACAGATTTGCATGTAATTGGACTTGGAATCATCTTTGCGTCGATATGTAGTTGATGATTCCAATTAACATTGTATCAATATACAATTAGAGAACTCTAAACACTTAATTCGCAAGTAATTACAAGTCAAGCGAGATTCTATCCAAACCTCAACACTCAGAAGCATTCGAACCTATGAGTGGGTGCGCATACGCGTAGCATTCATAGGAGAGAAGTGTCAGATGAATTGGCTAATTTTTTATAGATGTGTGCGCTTACGCATAGTAGCCATAATTGAATTGGGTATAGTTGAGGATCAGGATAGGGTATACCGTGTACATTTCATGTACAAACCCTAGCCAGGAATTACATGGAATTGTAATTGGAAGAGTTGTCCTACCTTGGTACCATCGGTTGGAGCGGTGAGTCTACGTTTACTTGAATCGAGGGTATGGGAGGCTCCTGGTTCAGATTCTAAAGTTAAAAATCAGAAAAGTGTTTTAAAGTTCAAATCCCCAACTTTAATTTTAATTAATACTGATTAGAATTTTATTTTACCGTGTAGGTATAATGGAAAATACAACGCACTCAGGTCCCTAATCATGCATGATAAGCTTAACGAAATTAACTTTCTCGATTGGGACTGAAACTTGAGACTTGTTCTCAAGCATGAAAATAAGAATTACATCCTTACCCAAAACCCACCTGCTGAGCCAACACTGAACGCCGCTAGGGCGGTAAAGGATGCTTACCAGAAATTCCTTAGCGACCGGATCTACGTTCAGTGCATCATGATGGGCAACATGGTGCCTGACTTGCAGAAATAGTTCATGGATATTTCTAAGAATCCCAAGGCCTTAATGGCAAAGATCAAAGTAATGTTCAAAGAGAAGGCGCATGTCGAAAGATACGACACTTTCACTAAACTGATGTCATGCAAGCTCAATGGAGCTCCTGTCAGTCCCCATGTCCTGAAGATGAAACGTCTTCTGGAGCACCTGGCCAAACTTGGTCTTGGTCTTCAGAAAGAAGTGGCTGCAAAATTTGGGATGCATTTACTTCCAGATACATATCATGATTTCATTATAAATTACAATATGCATGACATGGATAAGACTGTGACAGAGCTCCACGGGATGCTCGTGACCGTGGAAAAGAGCCTCAAAGGAAAGACCAAGGAGGCTCTCATGGTCAACAAGCAAGTCAACTTTAAGAAAGCTGGAGCGGGTAAGGGTAAGGCTCTTATGCACCTGGCAGGGACTATAAGGCACCCTAAGGGTCCAAAGATTCAAAAAGCTCTTAAGGCTGCTGTGAATGCTAAGGACACACAGGTTGTTTGTTATTATTGCCAGGAACTGGGGCACTGGAAGAGGGATTGTAAGAAACACAAGGAGTATCTGAGGAAGAGGGCTGCTTTCACGTCTTCATGACCATGTATTTTTGTTTTTGAGCTTAATCTCAGTTTATCTATTTCAGATTCTTGGGTACTTGATACCGGTGTAGAGACTCACATTTGTGTTAATCTGCAGGTTCTGTGAAGTAGACGAGATATGGGCAGAGGCGAAGCGGACCTACGAGTTGGTGATGGCAATCAAGTCTCAACAATTGTTGTAGGAACTATCAGTCTCAGTATTCCCACAGGGCTTGTTTTGTGTTTAAATAACATTCATTGTGTACCTGCGTTTCGCATAAACATTATTTCTATATCCTTGCTTGACAAGGAAGGATATTGTTTTTCTTTTTCTGATGGATTATTCAATATTCATAAAGATAATGTTTGTTATGACAATGCTTCGTTAGTTGGTGGGTTGTATATTTTAAATACTCAAAACATTGATGCAAGTTCTATTTATAACATAAATAATAAAAGGCTTAAATCCGATGATTTAAACCAGATTGTATTATGGCATTGTCGTTTAGGGCACATTGGCGAGAAACGTATCTCAACACTGCATTAGTGTGGACTTCTAAGTCTATTTGAATTCACTTCAATGAGAGATGCGAATCTTGCCTAATGGGAAAAATAACAAAGGCACCTTTCACGTGTTTAGGTGAATGGGCGAGCAACTTATCAGGTCTCATACATTCCGATGTATGTGGACCTAAGAGTACTCAGGCCAGAAGGGGTTTTAATTAATTCGTCACATTTACTGATGATTTCAGTAGATATGGTTACGTCCTACCTAATGAGACATAAGTTTGAAACTGTTAACAAGTTTAAAGAGTTCGAGAATGAAGTACAAAACCAGCTTGGAAAGAGTATGATGACGCTTCGGTCTGACCGGGCGGCGAATACTTAGACCAAGAGTTTTACAGTCACTTAAAGGATTGTGAGATCCTCTCTAAATTGACTCCGCCTGGAAAGCCTCAGCTAAATGGTGTGTCTTAGTGGAGGAACCGGACCTTACTTGATATGGTTCGTTCAATGATGAGTCAGGCTGATCTCCCAATCTCATTCTGAGGGTATGCCCTGAAGACGACCGCATTCATTTTGAATCGGGTTCCGACAAAGGCAGTGGAAAGTACACTATACGAAGTATGAAATGGGAAGAAACCCATGTTGTCTTTTCTAAATATTTGGGGCTGCGAAGCTTATCTCAAGCATCTGCAAGGCGATAAGCTCGAACCCAAATCAGATAAATGTGTTTTTCTACAAACCCAACGAGAACAAAGTTTTGGTTACTCGTGGGGGGTGTTTTGGGAAAAAGAGTTTATTTCCAAAAGAACTAGTGGTAGTCCCGTGCATCTCGAAGAAATTTGAGAGAGTATGGAACAACCTGAAGATATTCAGGAGCCTACTATGCAAGATATAGAGATACAAGAGCCTGAAACGGTCGTAGATGTGAAACCAATCCCCACTGACATTCCAGAAGGTCCAAGAAGGTCAGAAAAATCTCGTCAAACTTCTGTTAGATATGGCTTTCTAGCCACGAGGGAAATGGTTTGATAGTTGTGGATCATGATGATCCAGCAACCTTTCGACAAGCTTTGGCCAGTACCGACTCCAATAAGTGGCAGGAAGCCATGAATGAGAAAATGAAGTCCATGTATGATAACCAAGTATGGAACTTGGTTGATCAAACCTCTGGGATAAAACCCATCGGTTGTAAGTGGGTCTATAAGCTCAAGACCGACATGAATGGAAAACCTCAGACCTATAAGGCTAGATTGGTTGCAAAAGGTTATCATCAAATTGAAGGAATTGATTATGATGAAACCTTTTAACCAGTAGCCATGGCTAAATCTATCCGAATCATTCTAGGCATAGATGCATATCATGACTATGAGATATGGCAGATGGATGTCAAAACCGCCTTCATTAGCGGGAAGTTAAAAGAGAATGTGTGTATGACACAGCCTGAGGGTTTTGTCGATCCAGAGAATCCCGGAAAGATTTGTAAGCTGCAAAGATCCATTTATGGATTGAAGCAGGCTTCACGGAGTTGGAATCTTCGTTTTAATGAGGCCATAAGAGAATTCGGTTTCATTAAGAACGTAGATGAACCTTGCATTTATAAAAAGGCGACTGGGAGTAACATTGTATTGCTAGTGCTTTATGTCGGTGAGATATTGATCATCGGGAACGACATCCTGACCTTGCTCTAAGTCAAAGCTTGGTCAAGGAAGTGCTTCTCGATGAAGTAATTAGGTGATGCTGCATTTATTTTGGGCATCAAGATCTATAGAGATCGGTCCAAAAGGATTTTAGGGTTAAGTCAAAGCACTTATATAGATAAAGTATTGAGAAGATTCTCAATGCTTGATTCTAAGACGGGATACATACCCATGCGGCATGGCATTAAGCTCAGCAAGAAACAGTTTCCTAGCACAACTGATGAGCTGAGCAGGATGAGTAAGATGTCATACGCTTCGGCTATAGGATCCATCATGTATGTCATGATATGCACGAGACCGGATGTCTCATTCGCGCTAAGCTGTATAAGCAGATTCCAGTCTACCCCTGGCCAAGAACACTGGACTGTTGTCAAGGCCATCCTCAAATATTTGAGGAGGACTAAGGATGCATTCTTAGTGAATGGAGGGAAAGATGAAGAACTAGCAGTCAAGGGATATGTTGATGCTAGTTTTCAGAAAGATCCTGATGACTTCAAATCTCAGGCATGATATGTCTTTGTGTTGAACGGTGGAACATTTAGTTGAAAGAGCTTCAAGCAAGCCACAACTGTCGATTCTACAACGAAGGCTTAGTATATAGCTACAGCGGAAGAAGCTAAGGAGGTCGTATGGATTAGAAGCTTTGTAACCGGATTAGATATAATGACGTGAGCGTCTGATCCGGTAAGCTTGTTGTGTGATATCACGGGGGCCATATCACTTGCTCAAGAGCCCAGATTCCACAACAAAACCAAACACATACACATAAACTATCACATTATCAGAGAATACGTTGATAATGGTGACATGAAGATTGTATATGTTTCGACGATGATAACATAGTCAATCCCTTGACAAAGCCTCTTTCACAGGCTAAGCATGAGAGGCATGTGAAGTCATTGATAATGGTGACATGGAGATTGTTATATTCAAGTGTAATAAGTTCATTTGTATGTAATGATTTATCATTTTTCGAATAAATAAAACGGCATTATATTACTAATGTGTTGTAGTAATATATTAGATGTAATTTGACCTATATCATTATGTGTGTCATCACTAATAGTAGAACTGTAGATTAGAAAGAATTAAATTTAATGAGTCACTGATCAGTTAAGCTTCATTAAAAGCGATCAGTATGAGGCTAAATCCTTATGATCATGCTCTACTGATCATGGCAAGGTAGGGTCGGAGTTAGATCATAGATATCATCAGGGTGATGATATTGGACGACCCGATGGTGAGTATGTACCATAGATGTTGTTATGAGCATGCTCACATATTGTAGTTTGTCATTGTATCCATAAACCGAGGAGTCTTTGTGATCACTGTGTAATAAGTATCTAAGTTTGACCTTGTCTAACGTTACCTTCAAAAGGGTAGCCATAAGAGCTTTGATTGGCTTAGGTATAAGTTACATGAGTGAACTCGAAAGACAGTTAAGGGAATTATCCCTCATATTCCGGTATGGGAATGATATTTGTTTAGGCCACTTGATGAGGATGACTGAAAGTGATTGCATGGCCATGCGGGAGATACTTAGTATCCGTTTTCAGTCATCTTAGATATCGAGAAACATTGATTGATTAAATAAGGACGACAGTTTTATGCCTTATGATCAATTCAGGATCTCAGGCGATAAAAGGATAGTGACATGGATGATAAGAGGTTAAATTGAATCATTGATAATCATGGACGTTGTGTAATCATAATGTCTTACTAGAGGCCACTTGTGATGGAAAGGGCAAAATAGTAATTTTGCCAGTCTACCAACGGGTTGTGAGCCTAGAGGGTCACACACTTTAAGCAAGGTATAAAAAAGGGACTTGGATAAGTGAGTATGTGAGAATTATGAGGATCAGGAATAATTCGGCTTTTAGTTCAATTAAATCGGAGCGAATTGGTTTAAACCAGAAATTGGTTCAAGGGAATTGAATCGGTTTAGTTAAACCGTTTAATTAGAATCCAATCTAAATGAGTTTAATTAAAGTTTAGCTAAGTGTGCTTTAAGTCAATTATCAATATAAATTATTTATTAATTATATTGATGATGTTTTAAATTATGGAAATTATATTTTTGAAAATAAATAACAAAAATAGATTTTCAGTTAATATTTTTTCAATAATTTTTCCCCACTTTGCCGTTTTTTCTCTTCCCTCTTGTCGTCCCTCTTCCTTCTTCTTCTCTCTTCCATTTTTGCTTCTTCTTCACTTGATTACAGCAAAATTACTTGAAGAAACTTTGAGATTCTGAAGAACCTTACTTGTGTGGACTCATTAAAGGGCATAACACCTTTTGTGCCTTGGTGATTTGTTGATAAACAAAGGTAAATTTCTATATTTTTAAATTTCATAGGTGCTGAAATTTATTCACACAATGATCTTGAATTGTTTCCTTGAGAATCCATGGTTAAATGTTTTCGCTATGCATGTAATTACTCGATTTGGACCCCATGCATTCGTTCAATGGTATAAGGGGCTTGTTGATATGTGATATTGATTTTGAGCATATTAGAATTAGAATTAAATCTTAGAAAAATTCATATGTGTATTTCGGTAATTGAATTGCATGAATATGAAAAATTAAAAAATATTTTAATTGATTTTGAAAGTTGAAAAATTGAACCGTCGGGTTTCGGTAAACCGGATTTTTTCCCACATTTAAGTAAGACAAAAATTGGAATTAATTTTGTTGTTTTATAACAAATTGTTTGATTACATAGTGTTTAAAAACATGATTGATTTCAATATGATGTGTAGCTTAGCCCGTCTAGATTTTTGTTTATTTTGCAACTATTGTATTTGCTTTGGTTTGTAATTTAATTACGACCCGCGTGTCATTGTATTTTTGTAATTTCATTTATTAATGTAATTATGAAGACCGACGCAAAAAAGAAATCAAGACGGAGTTGGTGGAGTTCCTAAGGAGGCTCGAAGCCAGTGGGAGTTCCATTTTTGCTTCTTCTTCACTTGATTGTAGCAAAATTACTTAAAGAAACTGAGATTTTGAAGAACCTTGCTTGTGATGACTGAATATAGGGCATAACACCTTTTGTGCCTTGGTGATTTGTTGATAAACAAATGTAAATTTCCAGATTTTTAAATTTCATAGGTGCTGAAATTTATTCACATTATTATCTTGAATTATTTGCTTGAGAATCCATGTTTAAATGATTTCTCTATGTATGTAATTACTCGATTTGGACCCCATAGATTACTTCATTTTGGTTAGAGTTGTTTAACACGCCAAACTCGAATCTAGCTTATCAAGGCTTGATGTATATGACGGTGAACGATCTCATTTGATATGTATTTAGTATAATTATTTGTACTTATCATAATAGTTTTGACTTTACACGTATACATCCTAATATTAACAAGTAAATTTAACAAGATTCAAAAATAATCTGGGGCTTCAAAAAAAAAGTTAACAAGATTTACATTTTGCAAATTTTAACTAACAGTAATTTTATGCAAAATCAGTAAAGTGGGGTTTTGTGTGTACATTTTTCCTATAGTTTGATTTATTTGAATACTATATCCGTTTACTATTCAAATTTATACATACGTTAAGCCATTCTTATGTGATTTTTGAAGTAGAAATATTAATTTTCAGCTTGGATTGAAGAGAAACAAATGACAAGGTAAGCATTTTTTCCAATTTAATTAGTCCTAGATTGTTGTTTTAAGGGACTAAATGAAATAAAATGGATGAAGTTACTGTAGGAACTATAAATTGAGTATAACAATAAACGGTTTAGAAAATACTTTTCGACATAAAGTTACCGTGTCGTGGTATGGTGGCCACTGACTTGAAAGCAATTTTTCCGGTTGGACCGAGGTGGCGATCGTATTCTGGTTGCCTTCGAGGTTAACACGGTAGTCCGCCTAATGTGTGCCCACTCACACATCAGAGTCTGGAGCTTGCACAATTCAATACCCAAAAACCGATTCGAAAAGATCAATTTGAGAGAGAACGATTATAGAAAAAAATCATTGTTTTTGTCCTATACTTCACCATGATCATCCAACGATTATATAGTGATCGAGAAATAAAAAGGTGATAAAAGAGTATTTTAAGACCCAATAATGGGGGAGGTTACCAACCATTTAATGACCAATTAAGGTCTTGTAACCTCCAAATGGGGAAGACCAAAAGAATAAATCTTTGTGAGTCATTATTCCCAACAATCCCCCACTAATGGCGAACAAAATATTTTGAGAAAGTAAATTTTTGGGTAAGGGAAGATTATCAATACTTAAGTGTTAATGTCTTTCGACTTGAATTAACACATAGTGAGAAGAGGCAACAACGTACTCTTAAAACAAGTGAATTTCTTCTTGAACTTGTTTTACTTTCCGTCGATACACCCCACAACACATATCACACCTTCAAGTTATGCAAGTTCCGCGATACCAATTCAAAAACACGCTTTTACGGCCATGCGTACACCTCGGTCTCGCGAGTGCTCTAGGAAGATTTCCTCAAATCTTCCATAGATGGCTGCCAAACCATCACATTCGCATAGGTAACTTGTCAAGTGCGTCTCAATAGTACTGACATTAGAGCTATTAAGAACATAAAGTCCAACCTAACAGTAGCAGACAAAATCCATCAAGTGCGTCTCTATAGCACCACCAAAAACTGGTTATGGATTGTCTGACTCAAGATCCAGCAAGTGCGTTTTTATAGCACCACCAAAAACTTGTTATAGAGCTTAACTATCCATCAAGTGCGTCTCTGTAGCACCACCAAAAACTGGTTATGGATTGTCAGCATCAGAATCCATCAAGTGCGTAGCACCACCAAAAACTGGTTATGGAATCTCTAACACAATCTTGAGAAATAACTCTAGTTTTTCAAGAGTCGCCAAACCACAACATGCATGTGGTTCGAATATGTCTTCTCTTAGACATCGTCGATATCTACAAGAATTGTTGCTGGTAAATTTCTCGATCATTCAGCTACTTATCTTGTCAACATAGGAGTAGTGAATTCTGATTCATTGATGGAGTTGATTTAGCTAATCTATTAGGAACCCTTCCACTAGATAGCCACTCCATACAATAAGTATTCAAAATTATTTCAACAAAATTTTGAAACTCATTTCACATCACATAGTATTCCAACACGTTAGGAAACTTTCTAAAATGTAGATATAAAATCATTATCACCGATTTACACACTTATTTGTGTAAAGTTTCCGACATTAAGTCGAGTTTAGAACTTTTCCAATGTATAATTGTATATGATCTTTCGCTTAAGATTCAAATACTACTAATGGACTTACAACCATTAGTAAAATCAGACAACTCATAAGTTTGATGGTAACAATAGACTGATCAAGTTTAAAATAAAGGCTTCATTCCCATAGGGTTTTCTCCTTGCCTCATCATGCTATTTAGGATCGTCATTTCCAATTATAAAGATCGAGACTAGTTCATCACTAACATAGTCTACTCAGACACTTTAATTAGAAAAAGATCAACGAAAAATAACTCCACAATCTTTCTCTAAAGTAGACTTCTTATTTCTTCTATGTTTATCAACATAAAAACTAGAAATAAGACTACTAGCATGTGAGTTATTGCATAAAAAGTATACATGCATAACATCAATATACATTGAAGATGAAGCGATAGATATACCAATATCTTTATCCAAACGAGATACATGCTCAAAGAATTCAACATCTCTAATCTCATAAAATGAGCGATTACCTACAGACATGAGTTTATATACAACATTATCAATTCAATGAACATACTAGTAATGTTTTAGATTCATAATATTTTTCCTTGAGATTGGTTATAAGCTCATTTTTAGGTGAACACCCCCACATGCCAAGAGACTTTATACTAAGAGCATAACCCACACATTTCGGTATGATTGTTTTAACTTAAAAAGTTTAACAATAATTACTCTTTATTCATATTACATAATTATATATTAATACGAATTTCATGTCTTCTAAACAGACACATATAACCAACGACACGCATGTATCAAACTTGACAAAAAACGCAATTTAAGTCATAGTGTAATACATGCTTACTTACTTGGTCAATATGAGTGGACACAAATTTCTAATTTGTGATTTGCAAGTTTGGACCTTTTGGACCTAACCGAAGACTCTCAGCTACCATCGCATGTCATAGGCTCGGGACGTTTCCACCACTTTTATCATAACCTTAAGCCACTTCACACCTCAACACTTTGTTTTGACAAAACACATGTTAAATAGATATTACTTCACACAAGAAGAATATTAAATAATAGTGGAAAATTCAATAATCACGGGGAGAGAAAGTGTAACCCGAATCCAAAGAGTTTTGAAAGAGTCCCAAATTTCTCATGGAACTATTCACGGTAAATTGAATAACTCGGAACTGTTCTTCTCGGGTTGTTCAATTTCAGTAAACAAAAAATATTAGTCAACACATATAGAGCCAAACCAATCTATTTTAAGCCTTCAATAATAATTATCATTTCAATTTCAACCCAAGCCCACTGACTCGTACCCTAGTTACTTAAGCCTTAAAATCATTATAACGCGATATAAAAGCCAAAGCCCGCTAATCCCATGACTTGTATGAACTCTGGTGGGCGCAAACCATTTTAATAACCCATTTATTTCCCTCTAGGGTTCCAGGTTCCATCTCCTCCCAATACGTGAGAAGTGAAATCACGGACTTTTGGCAGCCGTGACCGATTCTCCTTCACCGAGCAACCGCCGCGACATCCTTTGTGTCCGAGACCTCCTCCGACAAGGTCTCCAGCAATAGAGACCTTCGTGTCCGAGACCTTAGGCTCTTTCACATACAAATAGGCACAAGAGAATATGTAACCAGATTAGATGATGATCGCCCTGTAGATATGGAGCATCCAGGTTCTGAACAACACTTTATTTTTATCAATGAACAAAAATAATTGCTTCATTCCTTCCAACCATTAGTGCATACTGTTATGGTTTGATATAGTTGTAAATATTTATATCTCCATCTCAGTGCTCCACTTCAAGTTCCATATGTTATCACCTCCACAATATATGAGCAAATTACTCACTGCCATATCTCAATAAATATATATATATATATCAAAGTTAAATACATATCAATGTATATAACAGGATGTACGGTCTCACCTTTGTGTGCTAGCATCGATCATGGAACCAATTCATTATATTAGTGAATCAAACCTTTTGTTTTATTTGTTGATATTCACCATTCATGCTCCTTATTTAGTTGGGCGGCTCTTCTCTAGTGCTACACACTTAGTTCATCTTGCCGTGACCCGCCGAAAGCATATAGTTCGACAAAGAATAAATCATACCAAAATCATAAAACATCTTCACATGTTTTCTCCAATAACAAATCATTGTTATACAAACAAAATTGCTTTCAAATTGTAGGAACTATAAATTGAGTATAACAATAAACGGTTTAAAAAATACTTTTCGACATAAAGTTACCGTGTCGTGGTATGGTGGCCACTGACTTGAAAGCAATTTTTCCGGTTGGACCGAGGTGGCGATCGTATTCCGGTTGCCTTTGAGGTTAACACGGTAGTCCCCCTAATGTGTGCCCACTCACACATTAGAGTCTGGAGCTTGCACAATTCAATACCCAAAAATCGATTCGAAAAGATCAATTTGAGAGAGAACGATTATAGAAAAAAATCATTGTTTTTGTCCTATACTTCACCATGATCATCCAACGATTATATAGTGATCGAGAAATAAAAAGGTGATAAAAGAGTATTTTAAGACCCAATAATGGGGGAGGTTACCAACTATTTAAGGACCAATTAAGGTCTTGTAACCTCCAAATGGGGAAGACCAAAAGAATAAATCTTTGTGAGTCATTATTCCCAACAGTTACTTACAAGTTTGAGATGTTAGGTATCACACTTTAACATAATATCATCATTTCATGGGTTTTCATATCGTTATTCCTTGTGTAGAGTTAGGGATGGGCACAGTTTCGGAATCAGACCAAATCAGACATACTGAAAGAAATATCTCACAAGTTGTGCCGAAGTTTGCTTGTGCCCCAAAAGAGAAAAGTGTCGAAACTAAAAACTCCTGTCTGACGAAGTGCCTGTCCCAAAGAGAAGTGTCTCAAATCAAAATTGAAATACGAGTTGTTGTCCTGAGGGTGGACTGTGCCTCAAAAAGAGAAAATGAATGGAGTCCCACACGTTGCATGTATCCTCAAGAGAGAAGAAGATCCCCCGATTGAGAAAATCCCTCAAAAATCGAAATTAATGTCCCACAAATTTTCTATCTCAAATCGAAAATAAAAATGTTCCCAATCGAAATGTCTCACGGGTTGTCCATGTTGTACCCTAGAGTAGTCTTTCGAGTATTGATGGTATTTTTAAGATTGAGATTATATGGCCGTGATAGAAATAGTATAGTGAATAAAACTATTGATATTGATGGTATTTTTTATTTGGTACAATAGGGGAGATTTTTACGTCGACATTTTCTACGGGTCGGCTTCGTTTATAGTCAAGAAGAATAAGAAGAGGTTTTAATTTTAATAAATGATATCTATTAATATATGGAATAAAACTATTGGGTAAATTCCACATGACCCCCCTTAACTATACGCGTGTCTCACATGCCACCCTTAACTACAAAATCAGTTTGTGAGGTGCCTTAACTATCCAAAAATCACACTTTACCTTTTTCTGTTTACTTTTTTCAAAATTCTGTTATGTTTTTGTGAAATGACAAAAATACCCTTGTATCTGAAAAATGACAATAAATAAATAAAAATGATTTTGAACTTTTTTTTCTAATTTTCTCGTTGTAAAAAATTAAGAATAATATTTTGTTAATAGTAAAAATAATTTTTAAAAAGTTTTTTTTACAAAAATAATTTAAAAATAAAAAACTGCTTTTAAACATCGTTTTTTATTTTTATTAATTTTTATAAAGAATTATTTTTTTAAAAAAATTAATACTAAAATATTGTTTTTATTTTTTATTTTGTACAACGAGAAAATGGAAAAAAAAAGTTCAAAATCATTTTTATTTATTTATTTTCATTTTTCAGATACAAGGGTATTTTCGTCATTTCACAAAAAACTTAACATAATTTTGAAAAAAGTTAACAAAAAAATGTAAAGTGGGATTTTTACATAGTTAAGGAACCTCACAAATTGATTTTGTAGTTAATGGGAGGCATGTGAGACACGCGTATAGTTAAGGGGGGTCATGTGGAATTTACCCAAAACTATTTCTATTTACCCAAATTTGTTTGGATTTAAAATAGAAGAAAATGAAAGGTTGCAACCATTACTTCACATTCATTGCATCTGGTACCCTATTCAAACGGAGCAGTTAAAATAAAAATAACTACTGCACCACAATAAAGAATCACACTAGAGAATGATAAGGATTAGTGCAACGTGTAATATTTTCCTATATAAAGTTACGTAATTGATATTATTTTTAGAAAATAAACAATTTAAAAGTATTTATGTAAAGATAAAATTTCATTAATGAACAATATTTATTTTTGTGTTTGTTTAGTGAAATAATTTACTTTTGATAACATAATGTTCTAAATGATATTTAGATTGATTAATGTTTGTTTCTCTCTATTCATTAAACAAAATTTGACATTTTAAAATGAAATTTTAATAATTCATGTATATATTAATATTTGATTTCTATTTAAAATAATTACCATTAAATGTCATTAATGATTAATATATAATTTTTTATTTCTTTAATGAAAATTTATTTTTGGTAACGTGGTATTCTAAATGATATTATATTGATTAACATTCCTTTCTATCTCTATATACCGAATCAAATATTTTTAATCATATTTACTTTAATCGAGTATAATCAAAGATATTTATCCATACATAAATTGTAAACGGCTGGAAGTAAGAAAAATATTCAAGTTATTGTTTTTTAAAAGTAAGTTATGAGGTTAATCGTATGGTCATATTGAAAATTACATGATTCACGGTATTCCCTTTCAAAAAATCTATTTATAACACTAAATGTTTTGAATCATAATCAAGTTAATTAATTGAGTATAATTAAATGTTTTTATTCATTGAAGGGTCGATAGAAAAGTGATGTAACGTAAAAAAGAGAGAAGGTTTTCACTCAAAAATAAATTATGAATTATTGAAAGTAAAAAAAAACAATTAAATTATTTTTTTTAAAAGAAAGTTACGAGGTCAATTGTATGGTTATTAAAAATTATTACATGATTTATATTATTTCCTTACTAAGATTTTATTACTCTTAATAAATACTTTAAATTATATTTAAGTTAATTATTTGAGTATAATTAAATATTTGCATCCATAAATAAATTGTGACGGGAAAACAAAATGAATGGAAGTCTAAAAGTTTCATTAATGTAAAAGTAGATGGAAAAAGTGATGTAATATTAAAGAAAATCATGTTTTCACTCGTTAATGAATTCTGAATGGCTCAAAGTAAAAAAAAACAATCAAATTATTGTTTTTTTAAAATGAAGTTAGGAGGTAAATTGCATGATTAAAAATTATTACGTTATTCATGGTATTTTCTTATGAAAAATTTATTGCTCATAATAAATATTTGAATTTTATTTAAGTTAATTAATTGAATATAATTAAATACTTTCATCCATAAATAAATTGTAACGGTTTAAAACAAATGAATGTAAGTCAAAATGTAACTTTAAATACTACAAATTAAATTATAAATAATTAATTAATAAAGCATTTGGAGAGGAAATTATTTTTTTAGTAAAGTCAAACATAATGGGTTGAAGTTGTTTATTTTTTGGGCGAGGGTGGGCGGGAGAAACTACACCTGTCAAATTGTTTATTAAGTTGTAACAAAGCTAATTTATCGTTACCCACAAAATATTTACCTGTAAAAGACATGTATGACATGTAAAAAATTGGACCTTCTTATTTATTCAAGTTTATAATTAACTATTTCGATGTATTTATGAGAAGAAGGTCGTTAACATATTTTGACAGTCTGATCGGTATATATGTATAGAAGTTCGAGTATGATAATTATGGTTCATTAATTAATTAACATAATCTATTCATACTCATTTATAATTAAACATTAATACATCCAAAAACTATGTTGCACTATCTCAATATAATTAACTGAATCTTTTTATTTGCTGGTGTTATTAATTTTTCAAGAAATTAATTTGTTTTCCAACTAATTAATTGATGTCCTCAATTGCTCGTAGTGTGGGTTTATTATGTGATGGTCGATTTCTCATTTATGAGATAGTTTTTCTATAAACAAACTTGATTGATTTAATGATTCCCGTTTTTGATGCATTCATTGCTCATTTACATAACGGTTTAAGGTTTAACTTTAATTAGGGATGGCAAAAATACCCAATCCTGACGGGTAACCCATAGACCTAACCCAATTAAAAGCGGGCGGGTCAGTAATTTCGGGTAACGGGACGGGTAACGGGGAAAACAAGCGGGTATCTAGTCGGGTCAAGGTCGGGTTCGGGGTTACCACTACCCCCCGCCCCGTTGTATGTTAAAAAGAATAATGATATTATATTTATATTTAAAAGAAAATATTACCAACTAATTATACCCAAGTTACGAATTTTATTCGTTTGTTTCTCTATATATACTTTTCTATTAATTTTGATATCTCACGCAAACATGTTCTACTGAGCTCTCATAACTGGTTTTGGTTGCATAGTGAGAAAACATCAAACACTAGGGGTGTTCACGGTTCAAAAACCAAACCGAACAGATCAAAACTGAACCGAACCGACTAGTTCGGTTCTTCAAAAAAACAAATCGAAACCGAACCGATCAAAGTCAGTCGGTTGACAAAACCGAACCGACATGTTCGGTCGTTTTTCGGTTTGAACCGAATAAAACCGACTCTCCCATATGGTTATATTTTGGATCTATGAGGTGACAAGAAATAAGAAAGAAAGAGAAGCAGTGGGGAAGATGGAGTCGCCGAAGCTAGGGGGTCGAAGACGCCGGCTTGGGTTCTTCTCTCAGTTCCCGATCTATCGACACGGTCTCGGCGGACCTGGCCAAGATCTCGAGCGGTGGTGGCTTGGTTTGGGGGAGATTGACGAATTGGACTATGGGCTCCAAACCTGAAACGCAGGGGACGCCAGATCGACTATGGGGACGCCGGGTCGATGCCGGGGAAGCTGAATCGATGCCGGGGAAGCTGAATCGACGCCGGGAAATCTGAATCGATGCTGGAAAAGCCAAATCGACACCGAAGATACTTTCGGACGCCAAAGAAGCCGAATTGACGCCGAAGAAGACGAATCGACGACGGAAATGCGGCAACGATGGAGAATGGAGAGTTCGTTGTCTGTAGGTTAAAGAGAATAATAGAGACGGACAAGAAAGTGGAAGAAAAGATTGTGTTGTCTGATATTGACAACACTTTTTGATGGGCTTATGTTAAGAGGTTTTGGGTTTATGTTTGGGCTATGTGCTTCACTTATTTGTTTTGGCTATGGCCCAAAACACATATTATAACCCAAACTATGTATAGAACTTAGGGAAGGACTCCACTACAAACCCCTTTTATAGTACAAATGTTAGAACATATATCATCCATTGGATGGTTTAAATCAACGTTTATAATAAATATCCCATTTTATAAATGAAATAATACTTAAAAGGGTAATATAGTAAAACACTACACTAATTTATTATTAAAACCCTAATCCCCTTTCATATCCATTAGCCACCCAATAACTTTATACCCTCTCAGCATCGCAAAACGAAGCCATCTCTCTTCAGATCGCGGCAATCCGAGCTTGACGGCGGCGATTCCAGATCTCTCGATGCCGACCGTCTACCCGTCACGCTCCAATCGTCGGCTTCCGATTTGTACCGTTTGGGGATGAAACCACTGCGAAATTGCAGCCACCGTCAAAATACGAGTCGTCGACTATACTCATACCTTCTCTGCCTGTTAGGTGAGTGCTTTATCGAAATCATAATTACAATTATATATATTTGTGTGTGTCTTCTCTTTAAAAGTATTGATTCATTTGATTTGTGTTAAAATCATAATTCAGTATATATATATACACGTCTTCTCTTCAATATTATTTAGGATTGCACTTATGCATTAGCTTATTGTTATAGTATTGGTCTGTTTTGGTATAAATTTTCGATTTGAGAAGGTTAATTGTTCATTTAAGCTATATGAGACAATAAGATTGGTAAAGTTTGGGGATGTAATTTACAGTTATAAGATAAGGTGCATAACTGGTGAAAGACCTAAGGTTTCATTTGAATTGTGCTTTATATGGCTACAAATCTCTGTTACATATTCATTTGGTGAACATGTGTTTTTTTGGTTAATTAGATTTTGTTTCATTTACTGTGTTTTCATAGTTTGGTTACTTTTGATATTGATTTGGATTTTTTTTGTTCACATGCAGTGGCCTTGGAGCTCCCCTACATCCCAATCAGTAATAAGGATGATATGATTACTCCGGTTTATAAAATGTATTTTATTTTGGCCCTAATTGCTCGTTGAGAATTGATGAAATTAGTTTATGATATGATTTTAAGAATTTTTACTACTCAACTTCAAATTTTATGAAAAAATTAATAGAAAAATGAAATTACTATAATATAGTGAAAATATGTCATTTCAACGCTCAAAACATACCAAAAATGAACCTATGAAACGATGAAACATATCATCAAACTTATGAAACTATGAAACATATCATGAATTCATGAAATGAAGCATATCATGGACTCATGGTTTCATGAAACATATTATGAGCTTATGAAACGATGAAACATATCATAAACTCATGGTTTCATGAAACATATCATGAGCTCATGAAACGATAAAACATATCATAAACTCATGGTTTCATGAAGCATATTATGGGCTCATGAAACGATAAAACATAAACTCATGATTTCATGAAACATATTATGAACTCATGAAACGATGAAACATATCATGAACTCATGGTTTCATGAAACATATTATGAACTCATGAAACTAAATCACGGGTAAACTCATGAAACCAATTTCATGACTTGACAAATTCGATCTCGATAAACTATAAAACTAAAAAGTATTAATGAATGGAATAATTATTCATTAAAAAAATTGGAAAAATTATTAAATAAGGAAATTGGATTGTTGTATAAAAATACTAAATTACCCCTTTGTTGATGTCAAATGACCAAAATAAATTAAGAATTAATTCATAATTACATTAATGAGCCATTGATGAGTCAGCGTAAATCTCATCCATTGATTACACCATCCAACGATTGGTGGGTGTTCTAACATTTGTATAGTAAACATGGGTTTGTACTCGATTACAACCCTAGAACTTATAGCACAATTCTTAGGTCGGTCGGTTCGGTTTTTGGTCGGTTTTAATTAATTAAACCGAACCGACCAATTTCAAAACCGACTAAAATCAAACCGATCAAAACTGAATCGACCAAAACTGATTATTTTTTGGCTTGGTTCGGTTCCGTTCAGTCGATTTTGATCGCTTCAGTTTTTTTTGAACACCCCTATCACACACTATGATTTGAAGACTTCAAACACGATGTTACAGTTGAAATTTTCTTTAGAATTAGAATGAACCCTGAATTAATTTGTGATATTGCAATGGTTATTTTTAAGAAATTAGAGAACGTGCCTTGAATTGATATAGTGCTTGCTTTATATTTCACACAATAATATCGAGAAACCACCTACTTATTTTTTGGCAAAAATATGTTTTACTACATCATGTTTTATGTATAAATTTGCTATTTGTATGTAGAATTAATTGAGAGGTGATCATATAATGTAGAACGAATTGCAAGAGAAAATTGAAATGAAGTCTGATTTCGGGACGGGTCCGGGACTTGCAAATTACCCGTACCCGTCAGGGCGGGTTTGAAAGAAAAATATTGGGGAATGGGACGGGTTCGGGACAGGGACCTAATTTTTGTGGTGGGTCTGGGATTACTAGACCCGCCCCAGTGCCATCCGTACCATTAATCAAGATTTCTGTTTTAGCGTGATAGTTAATTGTTTATTATGTTGTTGTATTCTCTAAAATTTTAGTAATGAGTTCAATAGTACACTGATAGATAATCATCGTTAGGTTCGATGAGTTTTGTTTGTGTATAGAGTTTGTTATCCTAATCACACATATCCAATCCAATATAGCTAAACGTTACAGAGCTCAAGCGAGAAAATTTAAATAGTTTTATACGTTAACTCTCTTCTTGCATTATTGTTGAAACATGAGTCAAACCCATTACCGACCTACCAAATTAAACTGTACATAATTACAATTTTATTTTATCGTGATATTTTATAAAAGGTACCGCTCAATGCGCGAAGCTGTACACTAGTTAATATATATACCAAGTGTGTGAGTTAATATTGCTGGAAAATATGTATTTTCCTTTTGGCTTTTTACCATTTACTAATTAATGCTTTCCTTTATTATTACCATGTTTTTTTCATATTCAAAGCCGCAAATCAATGGATTTACTATATGGTAATGGTTTCTGTGATATCACAGATAAGTGAATTAAATATATACTTGAATTCAAATCAAATTTGATGAATTCGGGACTTTAGGGATATTCGCAACATTCGATTCATCAATCACTTGATTTCAAGAGAGACCTTCAGGATGTTTCAATACAACAATTTTAATTCGGGACTAAAGCGACATTTGGAAAAATATTCGATTGGGCACAATTCGATTCCCATGTTTTGGACATTCGAGATCTTTTGGGACATGCATTGGGGACGTCTAGGGACATACATTTTGCGGGACTCGGAAGACTACTCTGGGGTTCACCGTCATATACATCAAGCCTTGATAAGATGGATTCGACTTTGGCTTGTTTAGTGTGAAACAACTCTAATCAAAACTCGAATTCGGTTTGAACCCCAGTTACAATAAACTGGGTCAAATATTTTTAAAATATTGCCCTGATAAAAAAAAGGCTCGACTCATTTACCTTACATATCAGCCTGATCTTTAAATTAAATTGACAAATTCGTCGTACCTTGCTTGTCTTCTATCCAATTAGCTAACACTTCTACTTAGGAAATCAAATAACCCTAATATATAAGCAATGAAATATATATAGTCTATAATCACACTTTATTGTAAAAAGCCAAGAAGCATAAGTTTAGCAAAGTCCAGAAGGACCCTCTCTCAACGACCAATCACTTTTTAATATTCAACCCTGTTAGGCCTTTATTAAATAAGTGGAGGCCCAAAACCCATGTAGTTAGTATCCTACATGGAGAAGGAAACCCTAATTGCTTGCCTATAAATAGGAGGCAATAGAGAGAGGAAATAAAACCAATTCAAGAGAGAAATAGAGTGAAATTCGTGCAGAATTTTCTGCTACTTTCTGGGCCGACCAGCAAGGTTCTCGAATCTGATCGGAGGTCGATCCACCGTTGGATCGTGCTAATCTTCTGACAGGGTGTTCGGAAGACGTAGTATTACGTTCTGACCGTTGGAATTTGTGTTTGGAAATTCGAGTGATTTGATACAATTTTCTGATCGGGCGCCATTGATTATGTGAAGTTTCTCTACTCTTTCATGTAATTGTGGTTTGAGCCAAGATCGGTTAATCTTGAGACATTGTGATCCTCTAATTGTATTTAGAGAGAACTCGTTGTACCCTTTATATTGATAGTGGAGATTAAGCGGACTCGAGGGTCTCGTGGTTTTTCCTCTCTCGCCTTGAGGAGGTTTTCCACGCTAAAATTGTGCGTGCCTATTGTGTGTTTTTGTTTGCTATATTTTATTAGCTAGTTTGATCTGCTATGCTTTATAGATTCCTACGAGATTTGCACAGGTGGGGAGAATTATTTAACTCCGCTGCATCTAATTATTCTATTAGATTCGTTTTTTTCCCAACAAAGTTGTATCAGAGGGAAGGTTATTTAATTGGTATCCTGATTTAAATATGGAAGCTAATACAAGCTGAATGGTTAGTCTGAATGGTTCAAATTATCATGTCTGGGAAGAGAAAATGGAAGATCTTCTTTATGTGAAAGATTATTATCTGCCGGTTTTCATTGAAGTCAAGCCTGAAAACAAATCTGATGGTGAATGGAATTTATTGCATCGTCAAGTATGTGGCTATATTAGACAGTGGGTGGATGATAATGTTTTGAATCATGTTAGTGGAGAGACACATGCACGCAGTTTATGGAGCAAGCTTGAGCAGTTATATGCTCGAAAGACTGGTAATAATAAGTTGTTCTTGATAAAGCAGATGATGAGTTTGAAGTATCATGATGGGGCTCCGTTGACAGATCATCTTAATGCTTTTCAAGGAATTATTAATCAGCTTGCGGGAATGGGTATCAAGTTCGATGATGAGGTGCAGGGTTTGTGGGTTCTAGGTACATTACCGGACTCGTGGGAGACGTTCAGGACGTCCTTATCTAACTCAGCTCAAGATGGTGTTATCACCATGGATTTGGCTAAGGGGAGTGCTCTGAATGTAGAGATGAGGACAAAGTCACAAGGTTCCTGTGAAAGAATTATTTGAGGGTTCCAGACAATTAATTTCATGCCCATACAAGAAATTAACCTCAAAGTTCCATGATTAAATACGGATCTTGCATGATCATGAATTGATCATGAGATCTAGACTAGATTAAAATAAATTGTTACCTTGAATCAAAAATCTCCTTGTTACTAAATTGGATTTAGTAACCTCTAAAGATCGTCCACACAGGAAGAGCAATCCAAAAGGATACTTGCAACGAACCTTGCTAGAAGATCGAAGCAAGCAAAACGGACGGAGCACGGGGAGGGGCCGGCCGAAACTAGGCAGGGAGAGAGAGAGAAGACGGCTAGGGATTCTCAAAATTATTGTGTCATTTTCAGATCTGAAAATTTCCCTTTTATAGACCTTAATCAGGCTTTTAATTAATTAAAGGCCTTAATGGGCTTAAAGCCCAAAGCTTTTAATTAACTGTGTAGAGAAGCCCATTCTGGCTAGGCCCAGTTTAGCTAAATTAATTAAATCTATTTAATTAGATTATAATTAATTAGTCTTGCTAAGCCGTTCTTGATTCCGGTTTAATCCTAAACCGAAATCGGTCTAAACTGGTTTAATCCAAAACCGGATTTTGTCTCTCTCATGATACCTCCATATGATTCCATCTGTTTTACTCAACTTAAAGTGTGTGACCCTCTAGGCTCACGACACGTCGGCGGACTGGTAAAATTACCATTTTACCCTTTCCATCATGAGTGGCCTCTAGCAAGACATCATGATTACCCAACACTTGTGATTATCGAGATTTCGACTTAACCTTGTCGTTCATGAATCTATCCTTTTATCCTCTTGATATCTTTGACAACCACGAGGCATAGACAAGTCATCCTCGTTCTATTGTCCTGTTTCTTGATTCTGAGTTAACTGAATTATAACTGATACTACGTATCGTCTGCATGGCGATGCTATTGTATTTCAGTTGTACTCATCAAGTGGCTAAACTGATATCTGCTCACACGTCCGTATGAGGGATAAATCCTTCAGCGATCCATCTAGTCAACTTATGTAACTTGTGATCGAGCCAATCACAGCCGTTATTGTAACCCTTTTACAGGAGACTTTAGACTGAGTCAAACTCGTCACTCATTACATATTGACCTCAATGGTCCTTCGGTCTAAGGATGTGATTTCATGATCCGACATATGAGTATGTTCATGACTGTGTCTATGTAACATACTCATGATTCGGGTCGTCCTATATCACCCCTGACTGGTGATACTATGACCTAACTCTGGCCCCCTTCTGGCCATGATCAGTAGAGCGTGATCATTTAGAGTTAGCCTCATACCGATCGCTTCTTATGAAGCTATTCTGATCGGGGACTGCTTAAGTAAGATTTTATCTGATCTGTAGATCTACTATTATGTGTTGACACATCAATGATACAAATCAAATCATACTTAAGATATTACTACAACACTTAGTAATATGAATGCCGATTTTTATTCAACGAATAATCTTTATTACAAGATTAGATTGAAAATACATTGTGCTAGGGCACAAATCCCAACAGTCTCCCACTTGCCCTAGACCCAATTGGTATTCCAATCTAAACCCATTCCCCTTACATGTTCCTCATGCTTAGGCTGCGGTAGCGCCTTAGTTAAAGGGTCAGCTAGATTATCATGCGTTGAAATGTAGCTTATCTCTACTTCGCCCTTATCAACCATCTCTCTGATGATGTGATACTTTCTCTCGACGTGCTTGGTCCGGTTGTGAAATCTGGGCTCTCTAGCTGGCGCTACGGCCCCTGTGTTGTCACACCTTAAGCTCACGGGATCAAACGTTCGCGGCAGTACATCTAATCCTCTCAAGAAGCTCCTGACCCACACCGCTTCTTTGGCTGCTTCCGACGCAGCTATGTATTCCGCCTCCGTGGTGGAGTCGGCTATTGTCGCTTCCTTAAAGCTTTTCCAACTGAAAGCTCCCCCATTCAACATGAACACATACCCACCTTGAGACTTAAAGTCATCTGGGTCTGTCTGAAAACTAGCATCAACATATCCAGTGACGCTTAGCTCTCCTTCTATCCCACCATACACTAAGAAAGCGTCCTTTGTTCTCCTCAGATACTTGAGGATACACTTGACGGCAATCCAGTGATCTTGGCCTGGGTTAGACTGAAATCTGCTGGCACAACTGAGGGCAAACGATACGTCGGGCCTCGTACAGATCATGGCATACATGATAGATCCCACTGCCGAGGCATACGGGATTCCATTCATTCTCTTAAGCTCAGCAGGTGTTTTAGGACACTGTTTCTTGCTTAGCTTAATGCCATGTCTTACCGGGAGGTTCCCTTTCTTAGAGTCAAGCATCGAGAATCTTCTCAACACCTTATTTATATAGGTGCTCTGACTTAGACCTAATATTCTCTTGGATCGATCTCTGTAGATCCTGATCCCCAGAATGTAAGCGGCCTCTCCTAAGTCTTTCATGGAGAAACACTTCCCTAACCAAGCTTTGGTCTCAAGCAAGGTTGGGACGTTATTTCCCATGATTAGTATATCATCGACATACAGCACCAGGAACACTATGTTACTCCCACTGCTCTTCTTGTAGATACAAGGTTCAATTCGGATGATGTTCATCTGGCCAAGGCTTGCTGAACTGTTGCAGGATCATCCTGATCTACAACTATCAAGTCATTACCCTCTGTGGCTAAGAAGCCATATCTGACTTGGTTTTGACGAGATCTTTCAGACCTCCTTGGTCCTACAGGAGTTTCTGTTGGATTAGGACTTGGATCATTTACCTCATCGGGTACCTCTACAATATCTGCTGGCTGTTCCGTGTCTTCTCGAATTTCTTCAAGAAGCACAGGAATAGGCTGTCCCACTGGGTTTCTTGGATAAGAATTCTCTTTCCAAGAAAACCCCACCTCGAGCCACAAAGGCTTTGTTTTCCTCGGGTTTGTAGAAGTAGTACCCCATGGTTCCTTTGGGGTACCCTACAAAGACACACTTATCTGCCTTGGGTTCGAGTTTATCACCAAGCAACCGCTTGACGTAAACGTCGCACCCCCAGATCTTGAGGAAAGACAACTTGGGAACTTTCCCTTGCCAAGCCTCAAATGGAGTGGTCTCCACTGCCTTTGTAGGTACTCGATTTAATATGAATGCGGCTGTTTCTAGGGAATGGCCCCAGAAAGATACTGGAAGGTCGGCGTGACTCATCATGGAACGAACCATGTCTAGCAGGGTTCTGTTCCTCCGTTCGGAAACACCATTCATCTGAGGGGTTCCTGGCGGGGTTAATTCTGAGAGTATACCGTTATCCTTTAGGTGACTGAGAAACTCTTGATCCAAGTACTCGCCACCTCGATAGGAACGAAGTGCCTTTATACTTTTACCAAGCTAGTTCTGTACTTCATTCTGGAATTCTTTGAATTTATCAAAGGACTCCGACTTTTGTTTCATTAAATAGACATACCCAAACCTACTGAAATCGTCGGTAAAGGTTATGAAGTATCTGAAACCTCTCCTGGCTTGTGTACTCATGGGCCCACATACGTCTGAATGTATTAGGCCCAAGAGATCACTTGCCCTTTCACCTAAGCCGCCAAAAGGCGCTTTTGTCATCTTGCCCATAATGCAAGATTCGCATCTCTCGATTGGTGTGAATTCAAACGGGCTCAAGAGCCCACACTTATGAAGTGTTGAGACGCGTTTCTCGCCTATGTGGCCTAGACGACAGTGCCACATCACTGTCTGGTTTGAGTCATCCGACTTTAACCTCTTATTTACGTTATAGTTTGTACTGTAGTTAGTGTTATCAATATTTAAAATATATAATCCACCAACCATAGATGCAGTGCCGTAAACGATATTATTTCTTGATAAAGTAAACAAGCCATTGTCTATGGCAAATACAAAACCAAGTTTGTCCAAACTGGACACTGAAATAATATTCCTACAAAATGTAGGTACACATAAGACATCGTCCAAAACTAATACTAGCCCTGTGGGCATCCTAAGACTAACAGAACCGACAGCCGTCGTTGACACCGAACTGTTGTCTCCGACTCTCAGATCCCGCTCGCCTTTCCCAAGGAGCTTTCTACTTTCCAGAACCTGCAGATTAACACAAATGTGAGATTCTGCTCCGGTATCAACTACCCATGTATCTGAGAAAGTAGCGTTGAGATTATACTCAACAACGTAAATACTTGATCCAGGTCCTGAAGGGTGTCCTCCCTTCGGAAAGCTCTTCACATAATCCTTGTGCTGCCTGCAATCCTTCTTCCAATGACCTGCTGCTGGCAGTAGTAACAGATCACCTCTGAGGCCGAAGAGCTCCCTTCGGCTCTATGAACCGCTTTGATTCTCGGACCTCTAGGTGCCCTTATTTGCCCAGCTAGGTGCATTGGCGCCTTACCCTTACCTGACACTGCTGGTGCCTTGCCCTTGTTGGGTTGTCCTGGTGACTTGGTATTAGGCTTGCCAGCTCTTTTGAGGCTTACAGCCTTATTGACCATCAGGACCTCAGGGGTTTTGCCCTTGAGGTCTTTCTCTGCTGTCACCAACATTCCATGAAGTTCCTTGATGGTCTTTTCCATATTATGGAGATTGTAATTTGTGATCACATCTCCATAAGCCTTTGGAAGCGACATCAGGACTATGTCTGATTTCAGCTGCTCCGTGAACTTATGACCTAGACTGGCCAAGCGATTAAAGAGCCGCTTCATCTTTAGGACGTGTGGGCTAACTGCCTCACCAGCGTTGAGTCTGCAATAGAATACTTCCCTAAGAGTGTCGTATCTTTCGACACGGGCATTCTTTTGGTAGTATATCTTGATTTCCTCCATCATCTCTTGGGGTTCTCCCATGAGATGCATGAACTGGTCCTGGCTCTCATTTTCCATGGACCCGACCATGAGGATGCCAACGTCTTGTCGATCACTTTTGTATTTCTCAAAAGCACTCTTATCGGCATCGCTGGCATCATCAGCAGGCTCAACTAAAGGCTTGTCTGTAAGGATATACTCCTGTCTGTCATACTGAAGTGCAAGCTTCAGGTTCCTCTCCCATTGTAGGAAGTGGGTCCCAGTCAGCCTGTTATTCGACAGAAGAGACTTTAAGGCTTCACTGCCAGAACGTGTTGCTTTGGGTAGCGAGGTTGCCATCTAATCTATACATGAAAACAAACTCGATCAGATTCTTAATTAAGTTGAAGTAAGAGACACTTGATTATGAACATTACTGATTCTTGTGTCTGAATCTTAACCAAGATCTCCGCATACCCAAAACTAGAGTGAGTTAATCTCATCGCCCCAGTTTTGGACATTGGAGTAGGACAGTCCAGTCCTTTCACAATTCCATGTGATTCTTGGCTAGGGCTTATACATTGTGTGTATACGGCATTGCCCTATATCTGATACCCTGGCTCAGATCATCTGAGAATCGCAGACAAGTCAACCAAATTTCAACGCATGGTCCAATCTGCATGACTACTACGCTAATGCGCACGCACCCATGCAAACTGGTCCATCTTCTATTAGAACCCTTTCTCATGGATCCACGTTAATCGTGTCTACCCATGAGTCCGAGAGCTAATCGAAGTGATGAAAAGTGGGCGGTATCTAGCTTGACTTGAAATTATTTGCCTTTTAAATGTTCATTATCACTGATCATTATTTGATCTTAATATGAACTTTACCATCTACAAATCCATGTAGAGATAATTTCAATTCCGGTTTACATGTGCGTGATTGACTGATTATTATTAATCTTTACACATGTGGGTGATGATCTAATTAATCATGGACTTAATTAAATCACACATTCATCCATGCATTCATAAACATAAATGTAAATTTGCTTTAGCTAGCCCGCTAACCCTACTGGAATAAACTAGAACCTATACTAGGTCTCGTCTTTCCTCATTCTCCTGGACTCCCACTGGCTCCACGCCTCCTCGGGATTACCGTCCTTCTCTTCGGTTCTTCTCATCTTGGGTCTTCGCAATTACATTTAATTTTAAATAAAATAAATGATGTGACACGCATGTCATTAATAAATTACAACCCAAAAGCAACTCGCAGGTTGCAAACCGAAATTAAATCCTAAATTCGGGCTAACTTAGCAATCATGTTGCAAACATCGTGTTATCAAACAATCATGTTATCAAACAAGCATGTTATCAAGCAAGCATATTATTTTAATTTTATCTTGATTTAAATCATAAAATACGGTTTATTTAAACCGTTTCTTAAACCGGTTAATTTCTAAATTAAATCGGTTCACGCGCTGGTTTATCGAAACCGAACCGGTCTGAAATTTTAATTAATATTTGCTGAAAAATTCTGGATTTTCTGGGTCGGATCTTGATCCAAATCCACCAGGTTTGGCCGAACCAAAATTGACCCGAGGGCCAATTAGGGTTCGGCCGAAACCCTAGACGGCCAGGCTGGCCGCGCCGTGGCCGACCAGCCCGTGAGGGCTGGCCGAGGCGGGCCGCCTGGCCTGGTCTGGTCGGGTCGAGGCCCTTCCCTGGCCGGAGCCGAGGGGCTCGGCCAGATCTGCCCCCGGCTGGCCGATCGGCCCGTGGTTCGGCCGGGGTTGGCCTTTCGGCTAGCCTCGGCTCTCCACGGGTCTCGATCCCGATCATGCTCGATCAAAATAATTTTTCAGCAACATTAAAAAAAAATTCCAGCAATTAATTCATCAACCAAAATCTTAAAGTTTGCAATTTTCCAATTCACAATACCGAATTAAATTGCAAAAATTAAATCTAGCCTATCATGCTCGAATACAAAATCATGCGTAACCAGGCTCTGATACCGCTGAAGGAATTATTTGAGGGTTCCAGACAATTAATTTCATGCCCATACAAGAAATTAACCTCAAAGTTCCATGATTAAATACGGATCTTGCATGATCATGAACTGATCATGAGATCTAGACTAGATTAAAATAAATTGTTACCTTGAATCAAAAATCTCCTTGTTACTAAATTGGATTTAGTAACCTCTAAAGATCGTCCACACAGGAAGAGCAATCCAAAAGGAACTTGCAACGAACCTTGCTAGAAGATCGAAGCAAGCAAAACGGACGGAGCACGGGGAGGGGAGGGGCCGGCCGAAACTAGGCAGGGAGAGAGAGAGAAAACGGCTAGGGTTTCTCAAAATTATTGTGTCATTTTCAGATCTGAAAATTTCCCTTTTATAGACCTTAATCGGGCTTTTAATTAATTAAAGGCCTTAATGGGCTTAAAGCCCAAAGCTTTTAATTAACTGTGTAGAGAAGCCCATTCTTGCTTAGCCCATTCTGGCTAGGCCCAGTTTAGCTAAATTAATTAAATCTATTTAATTAGATTATAATTAATTAGTCTTGCTAAACCGTTCTTGATTTCGGTTTAATCCTAAACCGAAATCGGTCTAAACTAGTTTAATCCAAAACCAGATTTTGTCTCTCTCATGATTCCTCCATATGATTCCATCTGTTTTACTCAACCTAAAGTGTGTGACCCTCTAGGCTCACGACACGTCGGCGGACTGGTAAAATTACCATTTTACCCTTTCCATCATGAGTGGCCTCTAGCAAGACATCATGATTACCCAACGCTTGTGATTATCGAGATTTCGACTTAACCTTGTCGTTCATGAATCTACCCTTTTATCCTCTTGATATCTTTGACAACCACGAGGCATAGACAAGTCATCCTCGTTCTATTGTCCTGTTTCTTGATTCTGAGTTAACTGAATTATAACTGATACTACGTATCGTCTGCATGGCCATGCTATTGTATCTCAGTTGTACTCATCAAGTGGCCTAAATTGATATCTGCTCTCACGTCCGTATGAGGGATAAATCCTTCAGCGATCCATCTAGTCAACTTATGTAACTTGTGATCGAGCCAATCACAGCCGTTATTGTAACCCTTTTACAGGAGACGTTAGACTGAGTCAAACTCGTCACTCATTACATATTGACCTCAATGGTCCTTCTGTCTGAGGATGTGATTTCATGATCCGACATATGAGTATGTTCATGACTGTGTCTATGTAACATACTCATGATTCGGGTCGTCCTATATCACCCCTGACTGGTGATACTATGACCTAACTCTGGCCCCCTTCTGGCCATGATCAGTAGAGCGTGATCATTTAGAGTTAGCCTCATACCGATCGCTTCTTATGAAGCTATTCTGATCGGGGGTTGCTTAAGTAAGATTTTATCTGATCTGTAGATCTACTATTATGTGTTGACACATCAATGATACAAATCAAATCATACTTAAGATATTACTACAACACTTAGTAATATGAATGCCGATTTTTATTCAACGAATAATCTTTATTACAAGATTAGATTGAAAATACATTGTGCTAGGGCACAAATCCCAACATCCTGTTCGTTCTCAGAAGTCTTAGTGACAGAACAAAGAGGAAGGAGTAAGAGCAGAGGTCCAAAAGGTAGGGACAGAAGCAAGAGTAAGAATAAGTATACCAATGGAGAGTGCTATCACTGTGGTCTAAATGGGCATATTAAAAAGTATTGCCGAAAGCTCAAGAGAGACAACCAACATGACAAAGAGAAAGAAAAGAAGGCAAGTCATGACGATGATGTTGCTACTATTACTGAAGAGTTTCTTCTCGTGTGTGATGAAGAAGATGTTAACTTGGCTTGTGATGAGACCAGTTGGGTAGTAGATAGCGGTGCCTCCATTCATGGTACAAGTCGAAAGGATCTTTTTTCATCTTATACATCTGGTGATTATGGTCATGTTAAGATGGAAAATCGAGGCATGTCAAAAGCTATTGTCATAGGAGACGTGCGATTGGAGACGAAAAACGGTACAATTCTTATTTTGAAAAATGTTAAGCATATTCCTGAGATTCGTTTGAATTTGATATCAGTAGGCAAGTTAGATGATATAAGTTTTCATCATACCTTTGGTGGTGGTTCATGGAATCTCACTAAAGGTGTTATGGTCGTGGCTAGAGGTGAAAAGTGTGCTTCGTTGTACGTGACACAAACTAGAGTTTGTGGTGACATTATTAATGCAGTCGAGAAAGAGAGTACAACTGAATTGTGGCACAAGAGACTTAGTCATATGAGCGAGAAGGGAATGATGGTTTTGGGAAAGAAGAATCTCCTACCAGGAATGAAAGGTGAACCGTTAGAGAAGTGTGAGCATTGCTTGGCCGACAAGCAAACTAGAGTATCTTTCAAATCATCCACTCCCTCGAGAAAGCCTAAGATGCTTGATTTAGTATACTCTGATGTTTGTGGTCCTAAGAAATCCAAGACGCTTGGAGGTGGTCTCTATTTCGTGACTTTTATAGATGATCATTCAAGTAAAGTGCGGGCCTATATCTTGAAGACTAAAGATCAAGTGTGTGGTGTCTTCAAGCAGTTTCATGCCCTAGTTGAGAGACAGACTGGGAAGAAGTTAAAGTGCATGTGAACCGATAATGGAGGTGAGTATTGTGGTTCTTTTGATGATTATTGCAAGGATCAAGACATTCGACATCAAAGGACACCTCCAAAGACGCCTCAGCTAAATGGGTTAGCTGAGAGGATGAATAGAACGGTTATTGAAAGGACGAGATGTTTACTTTCACAAGCAGGGTTACCAAGATGCTTTTGGGGTGAGGCTTTAAATACAGTGGTTCATGTATTGAATCTCACACCGTGTCTGCCTCTTGAGTTTGATGTTCCAAATGGAGTTTGGACAAGTAAAGATATCTTCTACAATCACTTAAAGGTATTTGGATGCAAGACATTTGTGCATATTCCAAAGGATGAAAGATCTAAGCTTGATATAAAGACTAGACCGTGCATATTCATCGGTTATGGCGAGGATGAGTTTGGGTATAGATTTTATGATCCGGTGCAGAAGAAACTTATCAGAAGCCGCGATGTGGTATTTATGGAGAATAATGACATCAAAGATATTGCGAAGTTTGAAGAAAGTGCTCTGCAATTTATAACTGACTTGATTGATTTGGATATAGTTCCTCCTACAGTTGTGCCAAGTCAAGTTGAAGATGAAGTTCGTGATGACCAACAGGGTGCAGGTGATGTTGATGCTCCTACAGAGGTAGAGATGGATAATGAAGTCCATGAGCAGTTGCCAGTACCAGATGTTCCACTAATTGTTCCACTCAAGAGATCTTCTAGAGATCGACAACCGTCTACAAGGTACTCAGCTGATGAGTATGTGTTAGTATCTGACGGGGGAGAACCCGAAAGTTACAGTGAAGCCCTTAAATATGAGAACAAGAAGGAGTTGATTGAAGCCATGCAAGATGAGATGAAATCATTGCATGAGAATCATACTTATGAGTTGGTGAAGTTGCCGAAAGGCAAAAGAGCTTTGAAGAACAAGTGGGTTTACAGAGTGAAGCAATAAGAAAATACTTTACGTCCCCTATACAAAGCTAGATTGGTCGTCAAGGGTTTCAGCCAGAGGAAAGTATTGACTTTGATGAAATATTTTCTCCTGTTGTTAAGATGCCATCCATTCGGGTGGTTCTTGGTTTTGCAGCTAGTCTTGATTTGGAGGTTGAACAGATGGATGTGAAGACTGCATTTCTCCATGGTGACTTAGATTAGGAGATTTATATGGAGCAGCCAGAGGGTTTCAAAGTAAAGGGAAAAGAGAATTATGTGTGCAAGCTTCAGAAAAGCCTGTATTGTTTGAAGCAAGCACCAAGGCAGTGGTACAAGAAGTTTGAGTCAGTCATGGGTGAGCAAGGCTACTAAAAGACGAAATCTGACCACTGTGTTTTTGTGCGAAAATTCTCTGATGATGATTTTATCATACTATTGCTATATGTTGATGATATGCTGATTGTTGGCAAGAATGTGTCCAGAGTTGAGAGATTGAAGAAACAGTTGAGTCAGGTTTTTTCAATGAAGGACTTGGGTCCTGCGAAGACTATTCTTGGCATCCGAATTACTCGCGATAGAGTTGCGAAGAAGTTGCATATGTCACAAGAGCGATATATTGAAAAGGTGTTGCAAATGTTCAATATGGACAAGGCTAAAGTGGTGAGCTCTCCTCTTGCTACTCACTTTAAGCTAAGCACACGACAGAGCCCTTCTACGGAGAAGGAGATGGACGACATGGATAGAGTTCTGTATGCCTCAGCAGTAGGAAGTTTGATGTATGCAATGGTGTGTACAAGGCCTGACATAGCTCATGCAGTTGGTGTTGTGAGCTGTTTTCTGTCAAATCCGGGTAGAGAGCATTAGGATGCAGTCAAATGGATTATGAGATATCTCCGAGGTGGAGCAGTTTCTTGGCCGTCAAGGCTACAAAAGTGTGTTTCACTTTCTTCTACAGAAGCTGAATATATCACAACAACTAAAGCATGTAAAGAGTTGTTGTGGATGAAGAGATTCATAGGGGAGCTCAGTTTCAAGCAGCAACGCTATGTGGTTTACTGTGATAACCAAAGCGCGATTCACTTGAGTAAGAATTCTACGTTTCATGCAAAGTCGAAACATATTGATGTGAGATACCATTGGCTTAGAGATGCACTTGAAGACAAGTTGTTTGAGATTTAGAAAATCCACAAAGATGATAATGGTTAATATATATACCAAGTGTGTGAGTTAATATTGCTGGAAAATATGTATTTTCCTTTTGGCTTTTTACCATTTACTAATTAATGCTTTCCTTTATTATTACCATGTTTTTTTCATATTCAAAGCCGCAAATCAATGGATTTACTATATGGTAATGGTTTCTGTGATATCACAGATAAGTGAATTAAATATATACTTGAAGTCAAATCAAATTTGATGAATTCGGGACTTTAGGGATATTCGCAACATTCGATTCATATATCACTTGATTTCAAGAGAGGCCTTCAGGATGTTTCAATACAACAATTTTAATTCGGGACTAAAGCGACATTTGGAAAAATATTCGATTGGGCACAATTTGATTCCCATGTTTTGGACATTCGAGATCTTTTGGGACATGCATTGGGGACGTTTAGGGACATACATTTTGCGGGACTCGGAAGACTACTCTGGGGTTCACCGTCATATACATCAAGCCTTGATAAGATGGATTCGACTTTGGCTTGTTTAGTGTGAAACAACTCTAATCAAAACTCGAATTCGGTTTGAACCCCAGTTACAATAAACTGGGTCAAATATTTTTAAAATATTGCCCTGATAAAAAAAAGGCTCGACTCATTTACCTTACATATCAGCCTGATCTTTAAATTAAATTGACAAATTCGTCGTACCTTGCTTGTCTTCTATCCAATTAGCTAACACTTCTACTTAGGAAATCAAATAACCCTAATATATAAGCAATGAAATATATATAGTCTATAATCACACTTTATTGTAAAAAGCCAAGAAGCATAAGTTTAGCAAAGTCCAGAAGGACCCTCTCTCAACGACTTATCACTTTTTAATATTCAATCCTGTTAGGCCTTTATTAAATAAGTGGAGGCCCAAAACCCATGTAGTTAGTATCCTACATGGAGAAGAAAACTCTAATTGCTTGCCTAAAAGTAGAAGGTAATAGAGAGAAGGAAATAAGACCAATTCAAGAGAGAAATAGAGTGAAATTCGTGCAGAATTTTCTGCTACTTTCTGGGCCGACCAGCAAGGTTCTCGAGTCCAATCGGAGGTCGATCCACCGTTGGATCGTGCTGAAATTTAGACACGGTGTTTGGAAGACGTAGTACTACGTTCTGACCGTTGAAATTTGCGTTTCAAAGTTCGAGTGATTTGATACGATTTTCTGATCGTGCACCATCGATTCGGTGAAGTTTCTCTACTTTTTCTTGTAATTGTGGTTTGAGCCAAGATTGGTTAATCTTGAGATATTGTGATCCTCTAATTGTATTTAGAGAGAACTCGTTGTACCCATTATATTGATAGTAGAGATTAAGCGGCCTCGAGGGTCCCGTGGTTTTCCCTCTCTCGCCTTGAGGAGGTTTTCCACGCTAAAATTGTGTGTGCCTATTGTGTGTTCTTGTTTGCTATATTTTATTAGCTTGTTTGATCTTCTATGCTTGATAGATTCCTACGAGATTTGCACAGATGGAGAGAATTATTTAATTCTGCTGCATCTAATTATTCTATTAGACTCGTATTTCTCCCAACAATGTGGTATCAGAGGGAAGGTTATTTAATCGGTATCATGTGTTTAATAATGGAAGCTAATACAAGCAGAATGGTTAGTCTGAATGATTCAAATTATCATGTCTAGAAAGGGAAGATGGAAGATCTTCTTTATGTAAAAGATTATTATCTGCCGGTTTTCATTGAAGTCAAGCCTGAAAACAAATCTGAAGGTGAATGGAATTTATTGCATCGTCAAGTATGTGGCTATATTAGACAGTGGGTGGATGATAATGTTTTGAATCATGTTAGTGGAGAGACACATATACGTAGTTTATGGAGCAAGCTTGAGCAGTTATATGCTCGAAAGACTAGTAATAATAAGTTGTTCTTGATAAAGCAGATGATGAGTTTGAAGTATCATGATGGGGCTCCGTTGACAGATCATCTTATTGATTTTCAAGGAATTTTTAATCAGCTTGCAAGAATGGGTATCAAGTTCGATGATGAGGTGCAGGGTTTGTGGCTTCTAGGTACATTACCAGACTCGTGGGAGACGTTCAGGATGTCCTTATCTAACTCAGCTCCACATGGTGTTATCACCATGGATTTGGCTAAGGGAATTGCTCTGAATGAAGAGGGAAGTGCTCTGAATGAAGAGATGAGGAGAAAGTCACAAGGTTACTCTTCGCAGTCAGAAGTCTTAGTAACAGAACAAAGAGGAATGAGCAAAAGCAGTGGTCCAAAGGGTAAAGACAGAAGCAAGAGTAAGAACATGTATACCAATGGAGAGTGTTATCACTGTGGTCTAAAGAGGCATATTAAAAGTATTGTCGAAAACTCAAGAGAGACAACCAACATGACAAAGAGAAAGAAAAATGAAAGAGATCACCACGGGTTCTAATTGATAAATATCATGCATCGAACGTTATGTAACCGTGGTGATCGAAACAAGCTATGATCTTAATGTAAATTCAACATGTTATATATACCTTTTTGAATTTGAAAATTACCTCTTCTAATCGATGAAAACACAAGCTTAGTGTTTCTCTATTAGGTCCACACAAGCACCACAACCGAAGAAGGTTTTCACTCAAGTTTTTGCTATGAATTTTGAGAGAAGCTTGGCAACAATGGAGGATGAGAGGGGAGAGAGATTTCAGCAATGAGGGGGAGAGAGTGATGGGATTAGTTGCTGAAAATTAGAGAAGATAATGGAAGATATTATGTGATTTTAATTTGAAAATTAAAATTGAATTTCATATTAAAATTTCATATCTATCCTTCATAAACTCTTATTTGCATTTGTTCCCATTCATAACTTAAATCCCTAAATGGGCTTTAAGCCCGTTTAACTAAAACCCAAATTAAACCCATTAACTTGAGTTCTAATTTCGGTTTAGACAAAAGGGCTCAATTTCCTCGAATTGATTTCTTAAACCGTCTGGTTAAAACCTTAGGCCAGAAAACTACTGAATCGTTCTCAATTTTCATCCATAATTGTTGTCATGTATCGTGCTTAATGCGTGTGACCCTCTAGGCTCACGAACAATTGGTAGACTGGTAAAATTACTACTTTACCCTTTCCATCATAAGTGGTCTCTAGCAAGACATTATGATTATCCAATGTTCGTGATTATCGATTATTCGAATTAACCTGTTATCGTACATGTTGCTGTCCTTTTATCAAACCGATATCCAGATTGATCAATAGGCATAGAATGGTCATCCTAATTTATCAATCACTGTTTCTTGATATCTGAGATGACTGAAAACTAATACTAAGGTATCACCTGCACGGCCGTGCTATTCCTTCAGTCATACTCATCAAGTGGCCTAAACGTATATCTTTCTCATATTGAAGTATGAGTGATAAATCCCTCAGACGCCTTTCGAGTTCACTAGTGCAACAAATATCAAAGTCAATCGAAGCCGTTATAGTTATCCTTTTACAGATAACGTTAGACTAGGTCAAACTTAGGTATTCGTTACATAGTGTACACAAAGACTCCTTGGTCTTAGGATATAATGACAAGCTACGATATGTGAGTATCTCATGACTGGATCTATGCAGCATACTCATAATCGGGTTGTCCGATATCATCAACCTGATGGTATCTATGATATAACTCCGGCACGCACTTTGCCATGATCAGTAGAGTATGATCACAATGAGTTAGTCTCAAACTGATCGCTTCAGAAGAAGCTTAGCTGATCTGGGACTTTATCGAATGCAATTATTTCTGATCTATAGTTCTACTATAAGTGGTTACACACATTATGACATAGATCAAATCACATTAGATATATTACTACAGCACATTAGTAATATTTTGTCTTTTATTATGTAGAATAATGATGTCCGTTACAATATAGATTGAAGAATTACATTGGACTAGGGCATAAACCTAACAATCTCCCATTTGCCCTTAGTTCCAACCTAAGTTCCAATCTATCCCCATAGACTTCACGTGCGCCTCATGCTTAGGCTGCGGTAAAGCCTTTGTCAAGGGATCAACAACATTGTCATCAGTCGGTATATAAGTAATCTCCACATCACCATTATCTATATATTCTCTGATAATGTGATACTTCCTCTGTATGTGTTTAGTTCTGTTGTGGAATCTGGGGTCTTGAGCTACTGCTATGGCCCCAGTGTTGTCACACAACAAGCTTACCGGATTAGAAGCTCGCGGCATTACATCTAATCCGGTTAGAAAGCTTCTAACCCATACGGCTTCCTTAGCTGCTTCTGCTGCAGTTATGTATTCAGCCTCTGTTGTAGAATCGGCAGTCATGGCTTCCTTGAAGCTCTTCCAGCTGAATGCTCCGCCATTTAACACGAATACAAATCCTGCATGTGACTTGAAATCATCAGGATCTGTCTGAAAACTAGCATCAACATATCCTTTGACTGCTAGTTCTCCATCCTTCCCACCATACAATAGGAATGCGTCTTTAGTTCTCCTTAGATATTTAAGGATACTCTTGACAGCAGTCCAGTGCTCCTGTCCTGGGTTAGATTGATATCTGCTGGTACAGTTTAACGCGAACGAGATGTCTGGTCTCGTGCAAATCATAGCATACATGATGGATCCCACAGCCGAAGCATATGGGATCTTACTCATTTTGCTTAGCTCATCAGGAGTCTTAGGACTGTTGTTTGCTGAGCTTAATGCCATGCCGCATGGGTAGGTATCCCTTCTTAGAATCAAGCATTGAGAATCTTCTCAACACTTTATCTATGTAAGTGCTCTGACTTAGGCCTAATATTCTTTTGGGTCGATCTCTGTAGATCTTGATGCCCAGAATGAAAGCAGCATCACCTAAGTCCTTCATCGAGAAGCATTTCCCTAACCAAGCTTTAACTTGAAGCAAGGTTGGGATGTCATTCCCGATGATCAGTATGTCATCGACATATAGCACTAGGAATACTATTTTACTCCCACTCGCTTTCTTATATACGCAAGGTTCACTTTCGTTTTTGATAAAACCGAATTCCCTTACGGCTTCATCAAAACGAATGTTCCAACTCCATGAAGCTTGCTTTAATCCATAAATGGATCTAAGCAGCTTACAAATCTTTCCGGGATTCTCTGGATCAACAAAACCCTCGGGTTGTGTCATATACACATCCTCTTTTAAGTTCTCGTTAAGGAAGGCGGTTTTGACATCCATCTGCCATATCTCATAGTCGTAGTATGCTGCTATGGCTAGAATTATCCGGATAGATTTGACCATAGCCACAGGTGAAAAAGTCTCGTCATAATCAATACCTTCGATTTGGCGATAACCTTTCGCAGCCAATCTAGCTTTATAGGTCTGAGGTTTTCCATCCATGTCGGTCTTAATTTTATAGACCCATTTGCAACCGATGGGTTTTATCCTAGGGGTTTGATCCACCAAGCGCCAGACTTGGTTGTCGGACATGGATTTCATTTCCTCATTCATGGCGTTCTGCCATTTTTCGGAGTCTGGACTGGCCAAAGCTTGTCTGTAGGTTTCTGGATCATCCTGATCCACCAACATCAAGTTATTTCCTTCAGTGACTAGAAAGGCATATCTGATAGGAGCTTGACGAGATCTCTCAGACCTTCTTGGACCATCTGGAATAGGTGTAGGGATTGGTTCTTGATCAATGACCTCTTATGGCTCCTGTAGTTCTACATTCGGCATTGTAGGCTCTTCCGTATCTTATTGAATTTCTTCAAGATGCACGACACTCCCACTAGCACTTTTGGAAATAAATTCCTTTTCCAAAAATACCCCTTCTCGAGCAACGAAAACTTTGTTCTCGCTGGGTTTGTAGAAATAGTACCCCCTTGTTTCCTTGGGGTACACCACAAAGACACACTTGTCTGATTTGGGTTCGAGCTTATCGCCTAACAAACGCTTGACGTAAGCTTCACATCCCCAAATCTTAAGGAAAGCTAATAGGGGTTTCTTCCCATTTCATACTTCGTATGGAGTGCTTTCCACTGCCTTTGAGGAGTCCGATTCAATATGAATGTGGCCGTTTCTAGGGCATAGCCCCAGAAGGAGATAGGGAGGTCAGCCTGACTCATCATTGATCGAACCATGTCAAGCAGGGTCCGATTTCTTCGTTTGGATACACCATTCATTTGAGGTGTTCCAGGCGGAGTCAATTCAGGGAGGATCCCACACTCCTTTAAATGACTGTGAAATTCTTGGTCCAAGTATTCACTGCCTCGGTCAGATCGAAGCGCCTTTATACTTTTACCAAGTTTGTTCTGTGCTTCGTTCTAGAACTCTTTGAACTTGCCAAAGGTTTCCGATTTGTGTCTCATACGATAAACATACCCATATCTACTGTTTAATAACAAAACCAGCCCACTGGGCAAACTGAGACTAATATCTCCTACAGCAGTTGTCAAGACTTGATTGCCATCGCCAACTCGTAGGTCTGCCTCGCCCCTGCTCACTTCTCTTCTACTTCTCAGAGCCTGCACATTAACACAAATGTGAGATTCTGCACTGGTATCAAGTACCCAAGAATCTAAAGTAAATAAACTGAGATTGAGCTCAATAACAAAAAAACCTGATCCAGAAGATGTGGAAGATCCACTCTTCCTAAGAAACAGCTTGTGTTTCTTATAATCCTTCTTCCAGTGCCCCAGTCCTTGGCAATAGAAGTAGATGACATCCTTAGGATTCTCAATAGCCTTTGGAGCTGCTGGACCCATAGGTTGTCGAATCTTCCCTGCTAGGTGCATAGGAGCCTTACTCTTGCCCAGGCTGGCTTTCTTGAAGCTCACTTTCTTGTTGACCATAAGAACCTCCTTGGTCTTGCCCTTGAGATTCTTTTCAGCAGTCACGAGCATACCATGAAGCTCTGTCACGGTCTTATCCATGTCATGCATATTGTAATTTCCAACAAAATCACGATATGTCTCTGGAAGTGAATGCAGCACAAAGTCTGCAGACATTTCCTTATCCACAGGATGACCGAGTCTGGTCAAGTTTTCCAAAAGACGTTTCATCCTAAGGACACGTGGACTGACAGGGGCTCCAGCCTTCAGCTTCCAAGACATCAGTTCATTGAAAGTGTCGTATCTTTCGACACGCGCTTTCTCTTTGAACATTTTCTCGATCTCAGCCATACAGGCTTTGGGATCATCGGAAATGTCCAAGAACTGTTTCTGCAAGTCAAGCACCATACTGTCCATCATGATGCATTGCATGTCGATCCGGTCGTTAAGGAATTTCTGGTAGGTATCCCTTAGCGCCCTTGAGGCGTTCAGTGCTGGTTCAGTAGGTGCTTGTTCCTGGGTAAGGATATAATCCTTACGTTCATGCTTGAGAACGAGTCTCAAGTTCCGGTCCCAATCGAGAAAGTTTACGCCGTTAAGCTTATCATGCTCGATTAGTGGCCTAAGCGCGCTGTTACCAGAATGATTCATGTTTGCCATTTTATATCTACACAGTAAACAAATTTTCATCAGTATTAACTAAAATTGAAGTTGGAGATTTAGTTATAAAACACTTTCTGATTCTAATTTTAGAATCTGAACCAGGATCCCATCATACTCTCAATTGAAGTGAACGGAGGCTCACTGCTCCAATTGAGTGCATCAAGGTAGGATTACATCCATCTACAAGGCCATGTAGTTCCTGGCTAGGGTATGTACTTGTAAATACGTGGCATACCCTATATTGATACCCTAGGTCAGCCCTAGCTGACAATCGTAGACAAGTCTACCAAGCTTGAACTATGGATAGAACTAATGTGGCTACTACGCGGAGGCGCACACACCCACACAGAACTACCCATCTCATCCAGACCTCTTCTCTATGAATGTTACGCGGAGGCGTACTGACATCCATAGGGTCAAAGCCCTTTTGAGTGCCCAAACTTGGATGGTATCACACTTGACTTGTAATTATTTGTGTTTAAGTGAATTATAAAAGTCTGATTGTATATCGATACAATCTTAATCTGGAATCATCAATTGCAAATTCATGCAAAGATGATCCCTTAGCAGGTTACATGCGAGTCTGATTAAATTCCAATTTTAATCTATGCATGTGGGTGATAGAAAATCATACATAAACTTGTATATTTAAACTATCATACACATATATTCATACATTCAAACATATAAATGTAACGATAAAATATATGCATAGCTAAGCCCATCTTAAGTTCCTAAGAATCTAGCAAAACTTATCCTAAAGACATGGTCTTCAAGATCCAAACTTGCTCCATTCTTGTGAACTCCCACTGGCTTCGAGCCTCCTCCAATCCGAGTCTTCCTCTTGACTTGATTCTTGTGTCGGTCTTCATGATTACAAATTAAAATAAATAAAATGAAATACAAATCACGACACGCTTGCCGTATTTACTATAACCTAAAATTAAGCAACACGCAGGTTGCAAAACCGAAATTAAAATGCAAATCTAATGGGCTTAGCTAGCATCATGTGGAAAACATCATGTTATCAAAGATCATGTATACAATCAACATGCTTATCAAACAAATAAATTTTCCAAATTTTATCTTTATTAAGTATGGAAAAATTCCGGTTTATCGAAACCGGACGTTTTAACTAATTAATTGAATTTTGGACCGGTTCTCGCTGGTTTATCCAAACCGAACAAAATCTGAAAATTAAATTTTTAGGGTTTCCAAATATTCTCATGAACCAACCGGTTCAACTCGAATCTGGTCGAGCCGAACCGGCTCAACCGAGGTCGCCCGCGGAGGCAACCACTGTGGGCCGTGGAGGTCGGCCGCGGGGCTGACTGTGGTCGGCCACGGGAACAGCCATGGTAGCCTGCGAGGGCAGCCATGGTCGCCCCTAGGGTAGACCCTGGTCGCCCGCGAGGCAACTATGGTGGCCCGCGACGGTTGCCATGGTCGCCCGCGAGGGCTGCGATGGTCGCCCGCGAGGGCTGCCATGGTCACCCGTAGGCGACCCTCGTCGGCCCTTGATGCTGACCATGGTCTGCCCAAGGGCATTCCATGATCCACCAAGGGTCTCGACCTGGTCGGCCATGGCTAACCCAAAACACCAAAAAAAAAAAATTCCAATTTTCCAAAAAAATCAAATCTGAAATTTTTTTCGATTTACATGCATGCTAAGGCGATGAACACATATAAACTCAAAAAAAAATCAGAATTAAACATGTAGAAGAATACATAACAACCATGTCTCTGATACCACTGAAAAGATCACCACGGGTTCCAATCGACAAATATCATGCAGCGGACGTTATGTAACCGTGGTGATCGAAAATAGCTATAATCTTAATGTAAATTCAACATGTTATATATATCTTTTTGAATCTGAAAATTACCTCTTCTAATCGATGAAAACACAAGCTTAGTGTTTCTCTATTAGGTCCACACAAGCACCACAACCGAAAAAGGTTTTCACTCAAATTTTTGCTATGAATTTTGAGAGAAGCTTGGCAACAATGGAGGATGAGAGGGGAGAGAGAATTCAGCAATGACGGGGAGAGAGTGATGGGATTAGTTGCTGAAAATTAGAGAAGATAATGGAAGATATTATGTGATTTTAATTTGAAAATTAAAATTGAATTTCAAATTAAAATTGCATATCTATCCTTCATAAACTCTTATTTGCATTTGTTCCCATTCATAACTTAAATCCCTAAATGGGCTTTAAGCCCGTTTAACTAAAATCCAAATTAAACCCATTAACTTGAGTTCTAATTTCGGTTTACACAAAACGGCTCAATTTCCTCGAATTGATTTCTTAAACCGTCTGGTTAAAACCTTAGGCCAGAAAACTACTGAATCGTTCTCAATTTTCATCCATAACTATTGTCATGTATCGTGCTTAATGCGTGTGACCCTCTAGGCTCACGAACAATTGGCAGACTGGTAAAATTACTATTTTACCCTTTCCATCATAAGTGGTCTTTAGCAAGACATTATGATTATCCAATGTTCGTGATTATCGATTATTCGACTTAACTTGTTATCGTACATGTCACTGTCCTTTTATCAAACCGATATCCAGATTGATCAATAGGCATAGAATGGTCATCCTAATTTATCAATCACTGTTTTTTGATATCTGAGATGACTGAAAACTGATACTAAGGTATCACCTGCACGGCCGTGCTATTCCTTCAGTCATACTCATCAAGTGGCCTAAACGGATATCTTTCTCATACAGAAGTATGAGTGATAAATCCCTCAGACGCCTTTCGAGTTCACTAGTGCAACAAATATTAAAGCCAATCGAAGCCGTTATAGTTATCCTTTTATAGATAACGTTAGACTAGGTCAAAATAAGGTATTCGTTACATAGTGTACACAAAGACTCCTTGGTCTTAGAATATAATGACAAGCTACGATATGTGAGTATCTCATGACTGGATCTATGCAGCATACTCACAATCGGGTTGTCCGATATCATCAACCTGATGGTATCTATGATATAACTCCGGCACGCACTTTGCCATGATCAGTAGAGCATGATCACAATGAGTTAGTCTCATACTGATCGCTTCAGAAGAAGCTTGGCTGATCAGGGACTTTATCGAATGCAATTCTTTCTGATCTATAGTTCAACTATAAGTGGTTACACACATTATGACATAGATCAAATCACATTAGATATATTACTACAACACATTAGTAATATTATGCCTTTTATTATGTAGAATAATGATGTCCGTTACAATATAGATTGAGGAATTACATTAGACTAGGGCACAAACCTAACAAAAAGAAGGCAGGTCATGAGGATGATGTTGCTACTATCACTGTAGAGTTTCATCTCTTGTGTGATGATGAAGATGTTAACTTGGTCTGTGATGAGACTAGTTGGCTAGTAGATAGTGGTGCCTTCAATCATGCTACAAGTCGAAAGGATCTCTTTTCATCTTATACATCTGGTGATTATGGAAATGTTAAGATAGAAAATTGAGGCATGTCAAAAGGTATTGGCATAGGAGACGTGTGATTGGAAATGAAAAATGGTACAATTCTTATTCTGAAAAATGTTAAGCATATTTCTGACATTCGTTTTAATTTGATATTAGTAGGCAGGCTAGATGATGAAGGTTTTCATCATACCTTTGGTGGTGGTTCATAGAAGCTCACTAAAGATGTTATGGTCATGGCTAGAGGTAAAAAGTTTGCTTCGTTGTACGCGACAGAAGCTAGAGTTTGTGGTGGCATTATTAATGCAATTGAGAAAGTTAGTACTGTAGGGTTTTGGAGCGTTCTAGATCGTCGAGATAGCGGAAGCAATAAAAGATAATCTACTCCAAACCTTGTCCAAGAACATTTAAACCATTAAATCCCAAAGAAAAATCTATTCCACAAGATGTTTACCTTTAAGTCTTGTTTGAATCGATAAAGAAGAACGTTCGGATCTTCTTCTCTAAAGCTAGTCCACACCAAGAGGATGATCTTCAAGATCCTTCACTTAATTGCCTACTAGAACAATTAAATGAAGAACAAGAGAGCAAGATGATGAAGAGGAGAGGGGTGGCCGGCCACAATGAGAGAGAGAGAGGATTTTTGTGTGTTTTCTGACTTAATAAATTAATGAATTAAAGTCTTGCATTATAATTCATCACCCAACTCACAAGTATGGGTTAAAAGTGATTGGTATGGGCTTAAAGGTGCTTTAACCCATACCCCTTAAATCACTCACCTCTTAATCCATAATCACCAACTAAGCATGGCATTGTGTGGCCCCCACAATGGCCCCACCAAGTGGGCCGGCCATATGGCCTTATTGGGCCCTTATTGGGCCGGCCATGAGGCTTCATGGGCCGAGCCCAATGGGCCCTCCCGTGTTGTCTCATGCCGCGTCCAAAAGTTGCCCGACCTTTTTGTCGTTACTTATCAAACAAAGTCCGACGCGATATCGACGAAAAACTCAATTTTTCTCGATTCGCTAATTATTCTCTCAAACCGAACCTATGGCACAAAACCTCCAGTTTTGTCCATATACTTCTCCTTAAGAAACATCCATGTTTCCTTGTCTCAAGTTATCCGTCTTGTATGTGTGTGACCCTCTAGGCTCATGCCACCGTTGGCAGATCAGCGCAAGACTCGCTCTTGCCCGATCCATCATAAGTGGTCTCTAGTAAAACATTATGATTACCCAAGGTGCACGATGATCGATAATTCGACTTAACCTTTGTGCGTACAAGTCACCATCCTTTTATCTCTAGATATCCCAATTGATCTCAAGGCATAGAGTCGTCTCCCTTGTTCAATCAATCATTGTTACTTGATATGCGAGATGACTGAGAAATGATAACCCGTATCATTTGCATGGCCATGCTTTTTCTCTCAGTCAGTCTCCATCAAGAGGCCTTCTAACGGATATCTTTCCCATACCGTAGTATGAGGGATAAATCCCTTAGCCGTCTTTCGTGTCACTCATGCAACCCGTTCCGCCACCCAATCATGCCCTTTATAGCAATCCTTTTACAGAGAGCGTTTGGCGCAAGTTAAAGCCGTACGTTCATTGCATAGTGATCACAAAGACTCCTTGGTCTAAGGATGTCGTGACAAGCTATCGCATCTGAATATGTTTATGGCTTAATCTATATAAACACTATTCAATGCGGGTCGTCCGATATCAATCACCTCATGATATCTATGATATGGTTCCAGGATCCCACATAATTATGACAAGTAGAACTACGTCATTAAGAACCATCCTCATACTGGTCGCTTTTAAGGAAGCATAGGTTGACCAGGGACTCGTTAAGTGTGATCCGTACAGATTTATGGTTCTACTACTTTAGTGGTCATAAATCAGATCATGCTTAACATATTACTTCAACACATAAGTAATATAAATCCGTTTATATTTATACATTACAAACGATGATATTTGAACATAGACGTTTACAGGCTAATACCAACTGGACTAGGGCACAAATGCTATCTATCTCCCACTTGCCATTAGCTCCAATCTAAGTCCCAGTCTATACCCATTGACCTAACATGTTTTTCATGTTTATCTTGAGGAAGAGCCTTGGTCAATGGGTCGGCTGTGTTATCATCAGTTGCAACGTAGTGGATCTTCACGTCACCTCTAGCAATTACGTCGCGGATGATGTGATACTTTCTGAGTACATGTTTGGATCTGTTATGTGCCCTGGGTTCCTTAGCTTGCGCAATAGCCCTGGTGTTGTCATAATATAAGTCTACTGGGTTAGACGGGTTTTTAATTACACTTAACCCAGCCATGAAACTCCTGATCCATACAGCCTCTTTTGCCGCCTCACATGCGGCAATGTACTTAGCTTCCGTCGTAGAGTCGGAAATGGTATCCTGCTTCTTGCTTTTCCAGCTGAATGCTCCACCGTTCAACATAAACACATATCCCAACTGACTCTTAAAGTCATCGGGGTCTGTCTGGAAACTAGCGTCGACATATCCTTTGACGACGAGATCATCATTTCTGCCCCCGTATACAAGAAAGGCGTCCTTGGTTTTTCTCAAATATTTGAGAATCGCCTTGACAGCCATCCAGTGTGCCTCACCGGGTTTGGATTGATGTCTACTGGTACAGCTTAGGGCAAACGAGACATCCGGTCTCGTGCATATCATGGCATACATTATGGACCCTATAGCCGAAGCATATGGGATCTCATTCATTCTTGCTAGCTCTGCAGGTGTCTCAGCACCCTGCTTCTTGCTAAGCTTCACGCCATGACGCATGGGCATCAATCCTTTCTTTGAATCTTGCATTGAGAATCGTCTCAACACCTTGTCTATATAAGTGCTTTGACTTAAGCCCAAGACCCGCTTGGCACGGTCTCTATATATCTTGATTCCCAAGATGTAAGAGGCCTCGCCTAAGTCCTTCATTGCGAAACACTCACCTAACCAAGTCTTCGTTAAGAGCAAGGTAGGGACGTCGTTTCCAATGAGCAGTATGTCATCAACATAAAGCACTAAAAAGATTATATTGCTCCCACTTGCCTTTCTATACACGCAAGGTTCATCATCGTTCTTGACGAAGCCAAACCGTTTTACTACTTCATCAAAACGCTGATTCCAACTCCGAGATGCTTGCTTCAAACCATAGATTGATTTGAGCAACTTGCAAATCTTTCCCTTATTCTTTGGATCCTCAAAACCCTCAGGCTGACACATATAAACGTCCTCAGCTAACCTCCCGTTGAGGAAGGCGGTTTTGACATCCATTTGTCATATCTCATAGTTGTGATATGCTGCTATGGCAAGAAGAATGCGGATAGATTTGACCATAGCTACTGGAGAAAAGGTCTCTTCATAGTCAATTCCGTGGACTTGTCTATAACCTTTTGCTACCAGTCTCGCTTTATAGGTCTGAGGTTTGCCATCCATGTCAATCTTTATTTTAAAGATCCATTTACACCCTATGACCTTAACATCAGGGGTATGATCTACCAAGTCCCACACTTGATTATCTGACATGGATTGCATTTCTTCCCTCATGGCTTCCAGCCATTTCTCAGAGTCGGTTCCGTCCAAAGCCTCTCGAAAGGTAGCTGGATCATTGTCCACTAGTACTAAACCATCACCTTCAGTTACTAAGAAACCGTATCTGACAGGTGCATGACTTATCCTTTCAGAGCGCCTCGGACCGTCCTCATTAACTGCAGCTATTGGTTCTTGCTCAATGACCACTTCTGGCTCTACCTCTTCTAGTGGGTCTTCTCGTGGTTCCCGAGTGACCATCTCATCTAGAACTTCATCAAGATGAATAGCCCTCCCACTGACTGTCTTGGAAATGAACTCTTTTTCCAAGAACGTCCCACCTCGAGCGACAAAAACTTTATTTTCGCTCGGTTTGTAGAAGTAGTATCCTTTTGTTTCTTTTGGATATCCGACGCAAGTGCATTTATCTGATCTTGGTTCAAGCTTGGTTGCAAGCAACCTTTTAACATAAGCCTCGCAACCCCAGATTTTAAGGAAGGACAAAACGGGTTCCTTCCCGTACCATTTTTCAAATGATGTCCCTTCCACTGCTTTCGACGGAGCCCTATTTATTATGAAAGCGGCCGTTTGCAGAGCATAACCCCAGAAGGAGATCGGGAGATCAGTGAGACTTAACATTGATCGAACCATATCTAACAATGTTCGATTCCTCCGTTCGGACACACCATTAAGTTGCGGTGTTCCTGGCGGAGTCCACTGAGATATTATTCCACCTTCAGTAAGATAACTAAGAAACTCCTCGGATAAGTATTCTCCACCCCGATCAGAACGGAGTGCCTTGATACTCTTTCCGAGTTGGTTTTCTACTTCAGTCCTAAACTCTTTGAATTTATCAGAAGCTTCGGACTTATGTCTCATGAGATAGATATAACCATATCTACTGAAATCGTCAGTAAATGTGATAAAGTAGCCTAAACCACCTCTGGCATGCGTACTCATTGGTCCACATACGTCTGAATGTATTAGACCCAATAAGTCACCTGCCTTCTCACCTAAACAAGTGAAGGGCGCTTTAGTCATCTTGCCCATCAAACAAGCTTCGCATCTTTCAATCGCTTGGAATTCGAATTGACTTAGAAGTCCGCGCTTATGAAGCGCTGAGATGCGTTTCTCATTTATGTGACCTAGACGACAATGCCAGATAAGAGTTTGGTCTAAATCATTAGTTTTAAACCTCTTAGCATTTACATTATAGAGCATGTTGGATTTCGAGTTTTGCATATTCAATATGTATAATCCTCCAACAGTGCGAGCATTGCCATAATATATGTTGTTGCGCATAATATCAAAAAACCCGTTCTTAATATTAAAATAATATCCCTCTATTTCAAGAAGAGAAATTGAGATAATATTCCTGTTGAAAACAGGTACGCAAAACACATCATTAAGTTCAATTACAAGCCCACTGGGCAAAACAAGGTTCACAGAACCCACAGCAGTTGCGGCAACTCTGGTATTGTTCCCAACTCTTAGGTCCACCTCGTTTTCCTTTATATCTCTTCTACTGTGTAACACCTGCACATCAGCACAGACATGAGACTCAGCTCCAGTGTCTAGTACCCAGGTATTTATTGTAGAAAGATATAGCTCTAATGGAATACCTGATGAAGTAGTGGCCCCACCGCCCTTCTTCTGATCCTCCTTCAGCTGCTGACAGTCTTTCTTCCAATGACCAGGCTTTTGACAGTAGAAATAGACCGACTTCTTTGCCTTCCCTTTGCCTTGTACGGGCATGTGAGGTCTAGGAATAAATGGTCGTCTGTTCCTCCCTGCGAGGTGTCTTGGGCCTTTACCCTTGCCACCAACAGCTTTGAAGCTGGGTCCCTTCTTGACCATGAAGACATTTTTGGACGAACTGCCCCTTATGCTCTTCTCGGCAGTTACTAGCATGTTGTGCAACTCCGACACGGTCTTGTCCATATCATGCATATGATAGTTCATGACGAACCCACCATATGCATGAGGAAGGGATTGCAGAACAAAATCCGCAGCCATTTCCTTTTCCATAGACATACCGATACTAGTCATATGGTCAAAATGGCCCTTCATCTGTAGGACGTGAGGACCTACGGAGCTGCCTGCTGACATCTTGCAGGCTATGAGTTCTCGGAGAATAGTGTATTTTTCAATACGTACTTTCTCCTTGAACATATCCTTGATTTGTGCAAACATTGCAAACGGATCATGGGATAGCTCCATAAACTGCTTTTGGAGGTCCGCCTCCATGCAGCCCAGCATGACACACGCAACGTCGATAGAGTCGCTAAGGTGTTTCTGGTACGCATCCTTAACGACCCTCGTTGCGTTGGCAGCTGGCTCCTCAGGGATAGCCTTATCAAGGACGTACTCCCTGCGTTCCATTTTTAACACAAGTCGTAAATTTCTGTCCCAGTCTAGATAATTTGTCCCGTTGAGTTTACACTTCTCGAGTATAGTCCTCAATGACAAATTAGACGAGTTTGTTGAATTACTAGCCATTTCTACACGAAGAAAGTAAATTTAATCAGAATAGTTGAATAAATTTACGAAGATCCGAATTAAACACCAACCATTAGATTCTAAAATTTAGAATCTTTAAACCAAGATCCCTTATTCGTCATTTGAAGTGCGCTAAGGCACACCGCTCCAATTGACTTATTTAGGTAGGACATCCGTCCAATTACAACCCGTGTAACTCTTAGTCAGGGTATGTGTAAAACACACGGCTTACCCTTCCGATGCCCCAGCTCGACCTCAGGCCAAGAATCGTGGTTGAGTCAACAAACTTTCACTAACGAGTTAACTTTGTGCAGATGCTCCGCTAAGGCGCACGACATCCCACAAAGTTTACCATTCCCATCTAGAACCCATTCGATCGATGCTCCGCCAAGGCGCACGACACCGATAAAATGTTTCTACATGGGTGTGAATTTGGGTGGCATCTCACTTGACTCAAATTAACTTGTAATTTGGTTGTGTTTAATAATTCGAAAGTATTTGGTAAAATTACGAACCCGTCATCAACAACCAGTGTTGTGACGTTTCTAATTGTATCACATACTATCTTCATTTGAATCCTTCATTTGCAACCCGTGCAAATACGTTTCAAATTTGAACTCATCCATCACAACCCGTGTGATGATAGTTCACAACGCTTTAAACATGCAAACAATTAAAGTTGATTTTAATCTTTGCATGTGAGGTGATCGCTTATAAACTTATAAACTAATCATGCAAGCATGCAATTAATTAAATAATTCAAGCAAGCATCCATAAAGCGTTAAATATGCATTTTATAGCCCATCCTAATCTTAGGATTCTACGAGTCTTCACATCTTCTCGTCTTTCTCATTCGGGCTCCCACTAGCTCTTGGACTTCCTCCAAGACCGTCATCGTGCTCGATTTTCCATCCTTCTCGTCTTTGAGTAATAATTACAATTAATATTCGGTTCGTAGACCGGATAAAAAATAATTACACTTTATGGGCTCGAATAAAAGAATAATTACACGCTAACACTAACGGTATGCAAACCATGAAAGCGATAAATCTAATGGGCTACTAATGCATCATACATTTCATCACATCATCCAACATGTTATCACACAAACATGTTATCAAATAATATGCAATAATTCCGGTTTTAATTTTGCCAAGTTGCTTGGTCGGGTTTATCGAAACTAGACCTTTTCGAAAAACGGTTTATCGAAACCGATTAAATTTTGAAAGTTTTCGAAATATTGGATCGCGGGTTCGTGACATGGATCAAACACCACACACGAACCAAGTCGGGCCAAGCCAATGGGCCGAGGGCCCATTGGGCCGAGCCCAACTATGCACGGCCCGGTTTGGGCCTTGGAAGGCCCAAACCCGGCTTGCCGCCACTCTCGGCCTCGGCCAAGAGTGGGGACGGGCCCGGTCACCGCCGGCCTCACCGGCCTTCGGTGACCTCCGTCCGGTACCTCCGATCCGGCTCCCCGAGAGTCTCTTCTCGGACCCGACAAATCCAATAATTTCTGAAAAATTCCAAATATAATAAATTTTTCAAAATTAACATATTTCATGCAAATCTCCCAGAAAGCATTAAAATCATGTTATCAACTTTTGGCATGCAAATAATCACAAAACCGAAATGAATTCAACAAGACAAAGATTAAGAGGGTAACCAACCCTCTAATACCACTGTAGGGTTTTGGAGCGTTCTAGATCGTCGAGATAGCGGAAGCAATAAAAGATAATCTACTCGAAACCTTGTCCAAGAACATTTAAACCATTAAATCCCAAAGCAAAATCTATTCCACAAGATGTTTACCTTTAAGTCTTGTTTGAATCGATAAAGAAGAACGTTCGAATCTTCTTCTCTAAAGCTAGTCCACACCAAGAGGATGATCTTCAAGATCCTTCACTTAATTGCCTACTAGAACAATTAAATGAAGAACAAGAGAGCAAGATGATGAAGAGGAGAGGGGTGGCCGGCCACAATGAGAGAGAGAGAGGATTTTTGTGTGTTTTGTGACTTAATGAATTAATGAATTAAAGTCTTGCATTATAATTCATCACCCAACTCACAAGTATGGGTTAAAAGTGATTGGTATGGGCTTAAAGGTGCTTTAACCCATACCCCTTAAATCACTCACCTCTTAATCCACAATCACCAACTAAGCATGGCATTGTGTGGCCCCCACAATGGCCCCACCAAGTGGGCCGGCCATATGGCCTTATTGGGCCCTTATTGGGCCGGCCATGAGGCTTCATGGGCCGAGCCCAATGGGCCCTCCCGTGTTGTCTCATGCCGCGTCCAAAATTTGCCCGACCTTTTTGTCGTTACTTATGAAACAAAGTCCGACGCGATATCGACGAAAAACTCAATTTTTCTCGATTCGCTAATTATTCTCTCAAACCGAACCTATGGCACAAAACCTCCAGTTTTGTCCATATACTTCTCCTTAAGAAACATCCATGTTTCCTTGTCTCAAGTTATCCGTCTTGTATGTGTGTGACCCTCTAGGCTCATGCCACCGTTGGCAGATCAGCGCAAGACTCGCTCTTGCCCGATCCATCATAAGTGGTCTCTAGTAAAACATTATGATTACCCAAGGTGCACGATGATCGATAATTCGACTTAACCTTTGTGCGTACAAGTCATCATCCTTTTATCTCTAGATATCCCAATTGATCTCAAGGCATAGAGTCGTCTCCCTTGTTCAATCAATCATTGTTACTTCATATGCGAGATGACTGAGAAATGATAACCCGTATCATTTGCATGGCCATGCTTTTTCTCTCAGTCAGTCTCCATCAAGAGGCCTTCTAACAGATATCTTTCCCATACCGTAGTATGAGGGATAAATCCCTTAGCCGTCTTTCGTGTCACTCATGCAACCCGTTCCGCCACCCAATCATGCCCTTTATAGCAATCCTTTTACAGAAAGCGTTTGGCGCAAGTTAAAGCCGTACGTTCATTGCATAGTGATCACAAAGACTCCTTGGTCTAAGGACGTCGTGACAAGCTATCGCATCTGAATATGTTTATGGCTTAATCTATGAAAACACTATTCAATGCGGGTCGTCCGATATCAATCACCTCATGATATCTATGATATGGTTCCAGGATCCCACATCCTTATGACAAGTAGAACTACGTCATTAAGAACCATCCTCATACTGGTCGCTTTTAAGGAAGCATATGTTGACCAGGGACTCGTTAAGTGTGATCCGTACAGATTTATGGTTCTACTACTTTAGTGGTCATAAATCAGATCATGTTTAACATATTACTTCAACACATAGGTAATATAAAGCCGTTTATATTTATACATTACAAACGATGATATTTGAACATAGACGTTTACAGGCTAATACCAATTGGACTAGGGCACAAATGCTATCAAGTACAACTATATTGTGGCACAAGAGACTTAGTCACATGAGCGAGAAGGGAATGATGGTTTTGGGAAAGAAGAATCTCCTACCGGGAATGAAAGGTGAACCGTTAGAGAAGTGTGAGCATTGTTTGACTGGCAAGCAAACTAGAGTATCTTTCAAATCACCCCCTCCCTCGAGAAAACCAAATATGCTTTATTTAGTATACTCTGATGTTTGTGGTCCTATGAAATCCAAGACGTTTGGAGGTGGTCTTTATTTTGTGACTTTTATAGATGATCATTCAAGGAAAGTGTGGGCCTATATCTTGAAGAGTAAAGATCAAGTGTGTGGTGTCTTCAAGCAGTTTCATGTCCTAGTTGAGAGACAAACTGGGAAGAAGTTAAAGTGCATGCGAACCGATAATGGAGGTGAGTATTATGGTTCTTTTGATGATTATTGCAAGGATCAAGGCATTCGACATCAAAGAACGCCTCCAAAAACACCTCAACTAATGAGTTAGCTGAGAGGATGAATAGAACGCTTATTGAAAGGACGAGATGTTTACTTTCACAAGCAGGGCTACCAAGATGCTTTTGGGGTGAGGCTTTAAATATAGTGGTTCATGTATTGAATCTCACACCGTGTGTGCCTCTTGAGTTTGATGTTCCAAATAGAGTTTCGATAGGTAAAGATGTCTCCTACAATCACTTAAAGGTATTTGGATGCAAGGCATTCGTGCATATTCCAAAGGATGAAAGATCTAAACTTGATATGAAAACTAGACCGTGTATATTCATCGGTTATGGCGAGGATGAGTTTGTGTACAGATTTTATGATCCGGTGCAGAAGAAACTTATTAGAAGCCGCAATGTGGTATTTATGGAGAATCAAGACATCAAAGATATTGCGAAGTTTGAAGAAAGAGCTTTGCAATTTATAACTGACTTTATTGATTTTGATATGGTTCCTTCTACAGTTTTGCCAAGTTAAGTTGAAGATGAAGTTCGTGATGACCAGTAGGGTGTAGGTGATGTTGAGGCTCCAATAGAGGTAGAGATGGATAATGAAGTCCATGAGCAGTTGCCAGTACCAGATGTTCCGTCAGTTATTCCACTCAGGAGATCTTCTAGAGATCAAAAACCGTCTACAAGGTACTCAACTAATGAGTAAGTGTTAGTATCTGACGGGGGAGAACCCGAAAATTACAGTGAAACCCTTGAAGATGAGAACAAGAAAGAGTGGGTTGAAGCCATGCAAGATGAGATGAAATCATTGCATGAGAATCATACTTATGAGTTGCTAAAGTTGCCGAAAGGCAAAAGAGCTTTGAAGAAAAAGTGGGTTTACAGAGTAAAGCAAGAAGAAAATACTTCACGTCCACGATACAAAGCTAGATTAGTCGTCGATGGTTTCAGTCAGAGGAAAGGTATTTACTTTAATGAAATATTTTCTCCTGTTGTTAAGATGTCATCAATTCGGGTGGTTATTGGTTTAACAGATAGTCTTGATTTAGAGGTTGAGCAGATGAATGTGAAGACTGCATTTCTCCATGGTGATATAGATAAGGAGATTTACATCTGGTGATTATGGAAATGTTAAGATGGAAAATCGAGACATGTCAAAAGACATTACCATAGGAGGCGCGCAATTGGAGACGAAAAACGGTACAATTCTTATTCTGACATTTGTTAAGATCCCATGTTTTGGACATTCGAGATCTTTTAGGACATGCATTGGGGACATTTAGGGACATACATTTTTTTCATTTTTGAGGGATTTTTTTTCTCAATCGTGGGAGGACTTCTTCTGTCTTTGGCTGAAATAATTAACAACCTCCTGCGCAGCAACAATAGGTAAACCCATAGACATTAATTATACGAGCTACATCGATACATGTAAAATGGTATAATACAGTTTGAATTCGACTCACTTAAAAGTTCAATTTGTTTATTTCAAATCATCTAATTTGGACCATATAACATTTGAAAAAATGACCGTGGTAAAAGTAAAGACTCGACTCATTTACCTTACGATATAAACTTATCAGCCTGATCTTTAAATTAAATAAACACATTCGTACTTTGCTTGTCTTCTATTCAATTAGCTGACGCTATTCTACTTAGGAAATCAAATAAGCGCTAATATATATATATATGTAATGAAATATATATAGTGAATCAATCACTCAAGCCTCTAATATTTTAAATTTTTTGCTTCTACGTACATTGTTTTGTTCTTTCCCTGCAAACCCAACTCAATGTCTTGTTCGTTTTTTCTTTTCGCTTCTACCCTTTCCACACCCCAGTTCAAGCAACTCTTATCAAGCCCAAATTGAAGACTCAAAAAATTTTCAAAAAGGACAACCAATTAATCAATAAGTTATAGACGAGATTTTAGACCGAAGCAGAGTAATCTCTCGTCTTTAACCATCCTTTTCTTCAAAACGGATGTGTAACCCAAAAGGCTTCCGTTCGTCGTTGTACTTTGAAAGACATTTACCCATAGGAAATATCCAATTTAAAGAAAACGGGCTACCATCCCCAATAAAACAAACCCAATTCCATTTCAATCATCATCCTGCACCAGCTCTTAGATCAAGTAATATATATTGATGACAAAGCAATTTCTGGAAATTGTTTTCAAGAACTAGGACTATCGTATGAAACATATATGTCACAACTTGAAATTTGGTACTTGCAATGAATCAAATAAGTTTTCAGTACATTATTATTGGGTGTAAAACAAGTATGGCCATGAAACAGGCACAATTAATAACAAAACCTTGGGCATATTTTGGTCTTCAATTCTTGAGGAACTCCATGATGTAGGCACTGAAAGCATTGCAGACGACGCGAAAGGTTTTGAATCTGGCCCCGGTCGCCAGTGCCTTGAATTCCTTCTCTTTCCTCTCTTTCCCCCCTCGGGTTAATTGCCAAAATAATGACATTACTTTGACTCGAATTCTCAATATGAATATTCTTACATAATAGTATCTCCGAATCCAACGGAGACTAATTGTTACCGACTTCACAGGTGAAAAATGAAGATCAATAAAAATGCCTCATTATCATTTTAGAGTGACAAAAATCTATGAACATGTACTTAGTTTTTTAAAATTGACAGTATCATATTACTATTGTCATTCTTTTATTACACCCAATTTTAAAAGTTCTCTTAATAAAATGTAACAAATTTTTGGTAATACTGAAAATTTGTATTATTTTAAGGTGAAACGACTAAAATATCTTAAGTCAGGATTCTAGAAATTTCATCTTCAAATAAATATTTTATTTTATTTTCCAATTTATTAATGCTAAATCTTAAAATTTGTTAAATGTTATTAAGTGAAATCTTTTAAAACTAAGATGTCTATAGTGAAAAGTGTCAGTTATATTCAATTCTGAGTTGGTTTGATTTGGTTTTGAACCAAACTGATCAATTTGATTTTAAGAAAATAAAAGTTTAAACCGAACAGATAATATTTTGTTTTTCCAGTTTTTAACATATCGATTTTCTGTTTAGTTTGATTCGGTTTGTTATGAACCAAATTTCTTGAAATTCTCATTTACTAGATCATTTTGACTTACTATTTGACATGTCGATTTTCGGTTGGATTTTCTTGAACCAATTTCACTGAAATTCTCACGTTTTGGACCGATTCTGACTTGTTACTTAATTTGTTTTTTGTTTGCCCAACATTTTCATGCTCAATTAAAAAGAATTGATGACTTAAAATGAGACTCGTGCCTGAGTAAATATGTATGATTTTAATTTGGTTCAATTTTTTTATCGGTTCTCATTTCAATAATCGGAACCAAAGTGATAGATTTCGATTCAATTTTGAACCGAATCAATTCAATTCTTTTCGATTCATTTAAAAAATGACCCTGGTGAAAGTAAAGGTTCGACTCATTTACCTGAAGATATGCACCTATCAGCTTGATATTTGAATTAAATTGACATATTCGTATATTGCTTGTCTTGTATCCAATTAGCTCACACTATTCTACTCAGCAAATAAAATAAGCGTTAATACATATGTACTGAAATATATATAGTGAATCGATCACTCGAGTCTCTTATATTTTAAATTCCTTGCTTCTACGTACATTGTCTTATTCTTTTCTTGCAAACCCAACTCAATGTCTTGCTCTTTTTTCTTTGTTGATTCTCATTTGAAGCAAATCTTATCAAACCCAAACTGAAGACTCAAAGAGGTTTTAGAAAGAGACAACCAATGAATTATGGACGAGATTTTTGGGCAGAGTAATCTCTCATCTTTAGCCCTAATTTTCTTGAAATTGGGGCCTCAATATGTGTCTCTTAATTCACTATTTGCATATCGAAAACACATTCATTCATTCGATTCGTACATTTCGTTGCAAATTTCTAATTGTGAGAAGTTTAGGAACACATTCTCGATTTGGGACAATTCAATTTCGAGGCCAATTTTCTGTTTGGGGCCAGACAACTCTTCTCGTTCACACTTGCAAGCAAGCCTTTAGTCAACTTGGGGCAACTCTTTGGACATTTTGTTTTCAAATCGGGACTTTTTCCCTTTTATATGGCAACTCATTGGTTTTTCCATTCGGGACAGGCACCTCGTGGGACACTGTACCTTATTTTTCAATTTCCATTGGGGGCACACATCTCCCTCTTCTCCCATATTTAGGCACCACTACTCTTTCAGTTTCGATTCGGGACAGGCACCTCGAACCCCGCATTCTTGGGTCATCATTCATATCATTCGGGTTAGTCGGAGCTTGAACACTTTATCCGGTTCGAGTCATCTTATCGAGGCAAGTCGTATTACAAGCCTCCGGTCAGTCGGAGCTTGAACACTTGATTCGGGTCAGTTTTGATTTAGGACATTCTTCTTTGAGGCATCATTCTGGACCTTTTCGGGACAGTTTCGATTCCAAGGGACACTGTCGATTTGATTCGGGACAGACAAGCCTATGTCACAAGGCTCATCGTTTGTAAGTTCCACAACATGTGTATTTATACCTTCAAATAACTCTATTTTTGTCAATGTGGGATTCGTGATATAAGGAACGCGCGTGTCGTTTTGACAATAAGCTCTCACTTCGGTTGATTACGTCACATCTGGGCAATTGAATTAATTTATGTATATATATATATATACACACCAAATGCGTGAGGTAATATTGTTGTAAAATATGTATTTTCCTTTTGGCTTTTAACCATTTACTAATTACTGCTTTGCTTTATTATTACCAAGTTTTTTTCATATTTAAAGCCCCGCAAATCAATGAATTTACTATATGGTAATGGTTTTTGTGATATCACAGGTACGTGAATTAAATATATACTCCAACTCAAATAAAATTTGACCCGAAACTTGATGCCTTAAAGTTGTGAAAGATCGAAATTTTGACCTGAAACGAGATATATGATGCTTAGAGAAAGAAAGCTCCGTGATTTGATGATGCCTCGAAAAATGACCCGACCCGAGAACAAAACGCCTAACGATACAAAATGTCACGAGATGGATATGAAGCAAAAAAATCCCCGAGGCCTAGCGATGCCCTCGAAAATGTGTCCCAAAATGGAGAATGCCTTGAAGTTGTGAAAGGAAAAGCCCCAAAATTGATGAATGCATGCCTGACCCGACCCGAGAACGAAATGCTCCTCGATATGGTCCTGAAATATGATAAGAGGCCTTGAAATGGATTGGAGTCCCAAGATTGATGCCTTGATAAAATGACCGACCCGAGAATGATGTCCTTGATGCCTTGAAATAATAATATTCTTCTTGAGATTGAACGCCTCGAAAATGACCGGACCCGAGAACGATCCCTTAGATATGTCCAGAAACGCAAGATGCCTTGAAATTGACAGAATTTCTCGAGATAGATACCTCAAAAATGACCCAAGCCCGGAGTATGAACGCCCTTCGATATGTCCCAAAACGGCGAGATGCCCAATAGATGCCTCAAAAATTTCACGACCTGAGAAAGATGTCATTCAATATGTCATAAAACGCAGTGAGATGTCTTGAAATTCACAGAAGTCCCCACCCATTCCGGGACGAGATATGTCTTCAAATTGTCAATAAGTCCCCAATTGGAGAAGTGAATAAGGCAGTTTAGGAGTTTATGAGTTTAAAATGTACATGACACTTAACTCATTATTTATAGAGAATACTAATAAAATGTACATGACACATGTGTTTTTTTGTTCTATTTCCATCTCGATCAAATCATAAAATTTGAAGTATTTTGTCATATGTGACACTATTTTAATACCATGAGTTCAAAATATAAATCAATAAATGTCTTCTCCCAAATATATTTATTCGATATAAGGTTGAGATAAATCATCTCAAGACGGCTTTTCATTAAATCGCTTGATTATAGCCCTTTTCAAGACGTTTTCAATTAGGGACTTTTTTATGGACATTTGGAACATTCGGTTTCAATCACTCAGCTGATTACAAAACTTTTCAGGACGTTTTGGGAACACGTTCAATTGAGGTTTGGGGTTGAACAATTTTAGTCCCCAAAGTCTCGAATTAAAAGTATTTCCAAAACGTCATGAGATTTTTGCTTGTGCCCCAAAAGAAATAAAAGAGAAAAGTCCCGAAGTTTGCTTGTGACCCAAAAGAGAAAAGTTCTGAAATTGAAAACAAATGTCTGACGAGGTGCCTGTCCCAAAGAGATGTGTCCCGAATCAAAATTGAAATACGAGTTGTTGTCCCCAAGGTAGCGTGTGCCTCAAAAAGAGAAAACGAATGGAGTCCCATAAGTTGCATGTATCCCAAAGAGAGAAGAAGGTCCCCCGATTGAGAAAATCTCCCAAAAATTTTCTATCTCAAATCAAAATTAAAAATGTCCCCAATCAAAATGTCTCACGAGTTGTGAAAATCAATTTGAGGAGCATGTAGAAGATTCTCTCTGAAAAGGCGATCATTGGAGTTCCCAACCTCAAGATTGTTAAAGGAAAAATTTGTGAAGAATGCCAGATTTGCAAACAAGTTAAAACGTCACACAAGAAGGTACAACATCTTACTACTTCTCGTGTTCTAGAACTTCTACATGTTGACCATATGGGGCCTATGTAATTGGAATTTCTAGGAGGTAAGAAGTACATATTTGTCTGTGTCGACGACTTCTCAAGGTACACCTGGGTTGACTTTATTAGAGAAAAGTCAAACACTTTCTCAGTCTTTGAAGCCCTATGTCGGAAAGTTCAACGAGAAAAATGAGAAGCCATTGGCAAAGTCGTCCGACTCAGAAGTGATAATGGAAAGGAGTTTGAAAACATCAGCTTCGCAAACTTCTGTGATGCTGAAGGAATAGCTCATGAATTCTCTGCCCCCATCACTCCTCAGCAGAACAGGATCGTGGAAAGGAAAAATCGTACTCTTCAAGAAATGGCCAAAGTCATGATGCTAGCCAAAGACATCCCGCAGCATTTCTGGGCTGAGGCTCATAACACGGCTTGTCATATTCATAATAGAGTGACCCTCCGCCCTAGAACATCGTTCACTCTTTATGAAATATGGAGGGGGAGGAAGCCTAATGTCAAATATTTCCATGTCTTTGGATCGATATGCTACATACTTGCAGATAGGGAACCTCGATGCAAACTCTATCCTAAAAGCGATGAAGGCATCTTCCTTGGCTACTCCAGAAATAGTCGGGCCTTTCGTGTATTCAACAAACGCACCCGGTCTATCATGGAATCCATCAATATCGTAATTGATGACATTTATGAGCAACCTATTGACGATGAGGAAGAAGTTCTAAATATCTCAGGTGAAGTCAGACCATAAGTTAGAACCGAAGATCGCAATAAAGAATCTGAAGCCGAAAGCCAAATCATCTCTGACAAAGAGGCATCCCCCATCATAGAACAGAGAGCTCCGTCCAGAAGAATTCAGAAGAACCACCCATCCCAGGATGGGATAGGAGACATCAATGAAGGAGTGCGGACTCGACAGAAGGCACCTATATAAACTACAAAGAGATGATAGACAACATTTTCTTTGTTTCAAAAGTTGAACCAAAGAATATACAAGAAGCCATCAATGATGAGTACTGGGTCTGCGCCATGCAAGAAGAATTGGTTCAATTTGCAAGGAATGAAGTCTGGGAACTAGTACCTAAGCCAGACAATGTCAATATTATTGGAACAAAGTGGATATTCAAAAACAAGTCTGACGAGCAAGGAAATATCACTCGAAACAAAGCAAGACCAGTGGCGTAGGGGTACACACAAGTAGAAGGAGTTGACCAAATATATGTCGATGATATCGTATTTGGAGGAAAGTCAGACAAGATGGTGGGACGCTTCGTACAACATATGCAGTCTGAATTTGAGATGAGTATGGTTGGAGAGCTCACATACTTCCTAGGCTTTCAGATCAAACAGGTGAAAGATGGAATATTTATCTCCTAAAGCAAATATGCAAAAAATATTGTGAAGAAATTCGGGTTAGAAAAGGCTTCACACAAAAGAACCCCCATTGCCACTCATATCAAATGCACAAAAGACGATCTTGGAGAACCAGTTGATCAAAGCCTCTATCGAAGCATTATTGGAAGTCTTCTCTATCTCACATCAAGTCGACCCGACATTGCTTTCTCAGTGGGAGTCTGTGCTCGGTATCAAGCCAATCCAAAAGCTAGTCACTTAACTCATGCCAAGAGGATAATAAGGTACATCTCAGGAACCACTGAAATGGGTTTGCTATACTCTTTTGATACCTCTCCTACTCTTGTTGGATACTGTGATGCTGACTAGGCGGGATGCACACCAGATCGAAGAAGTACCTCTGGAGGTTGTTTCTATCTTGGTAACAATTTTGTGTCTTGGTTCAGCAAAAAGCAAAATTGTATTGCTATGTCTACAGCTGAGTCTGAGTATATTGCAGCTGGAAGTAGCTGTACTCAACTTCTTTGGATGAAACAGATGTTGGCAGAGTATGGGGTCAAACAAGAAGTCATGACTTTGTTCTGTGACAACATTAGTGAAATCAATATCTCGAAGAATCCGGTTCAACACAACAAAACCAAGCATATTGATAACAGGCATCATTTTATTAATGAGCTTGTAGAAGACAAGAAGATAAAACTCGAATACCTACCTACTGAGAAACAAATCGCTGACGTCTTCACAAAGGCGTTAGATGCTAACAGGTTTGAAAGTCTAAGGTCATCCCTTGGACTTTGCTGCCTTGAGTAACCAGAATTCAGGAAAGAAGAGAGTGAGCTTTTAGATGATTTTACTCTCTCTCTATTAGGACCAGCAAGGGTCCACAAAATCAAACCGGGCCCAATTTCTTTATCATAGCCCAGTTCAAGTCTGATTTAAAGAAGAAGGGGGGGGGGGGGGGGGGTGGGAACTGAATGATTACAATCTGACAATCAACCAATCAAGCTTCAATCCTTTCGGCTTCCGCGTAGAACTCTACACGTTTTCTCAAAACCATCTCAAAATAGTTAGGGTTTCCTTTATTGCTCTCAAAAAATCAAATCTTCTCATCTCGCTCAAGCTTTTTCCTGCTTCAAATTTTCTCTCTACATTCCACCGATTTACTCTTACCAATGGTTGGAACCAGAAGTGGACTTGTTTCCTCTATTCCTCTAAATTCAATGCTTGAAACAAAGAAATCTCCGGTAGACGAAGCAAGGCATGTAGCAGATAGTCTCCTTCTCGCTCCTAACAGCAGTACGGAGCTGAATGAAGAAACAGAAGTCATTCCAGAAGCCCCCCAACCTCTAGTAAATCCTGAGAACAACGAGGAAATAGACAAAACCAAGACGGTTGTGGAAGAAGAAGCTCCAAGGGAGAGCAGATAGCCTCTGAGAAAGTCTGTGCCTGAAGGGCAGAAGAAGAGAAAACAACCAAAGAGAACTCTGATTGATAAGGAGGAAGAACCTCCAGCTCAGAAAAGACAAATCTCGAAAAGAAAAAGTATGGAGAAAGGAGGAGCATCAGCTCCTAAACTAGTAAAGAAGTTAAGAAAGAAGTCATCCACTTCAGTAACAACCCCTGCTCCAGAAGAAGAAGAGGAGGAAGAAGAGGAGGAAACTCGTGCCTTACCCCCACGGGTCAAGAAGTCTGTGGGAGGTTTGAAACTCCCCAAAAACGTTCCAAAAGCCCCAACAAACAATGTCTCCTTTCATTCGATAGACAATGCAGTCAAATGGCAATACGTGTATCAACGCAATATCTACCCGAAGAGGGAGCTCTCTACAGAAGCTCAAGGGATGAACGCAGTTGTGGAGCTCCTCCATGGCTCAGGACTAACCAACACGGTCATCAACATCGGACCGTTCTACCCCTCTCTGGTCAAGGAGTTCATCGTCAATCTCTCAAGTGAGTTTGATGATCCAGAAGACGCTGAGTATAGGAAGGTCTTTGTTCGAGGAGAGTGCTTTGATATATCTGCCTCCACAATCAATGCTTATCTAGGCAGAACGGCTCCAGAAGTCACTCCAGACATCCCTCACATGAAAAAAGTTGCGTTTGAGATCACTAGAGGAAGGAAAAAAGTTTGGCCCGTCAAGGATACCATTGCGGCTGCAGAACTCACAACCAAGTATTCCATTCTATACCGCATTGGTTTGGCAAACTGGGCGCTCTCCACTCACGGGTCTAGCATCAAAACAGAGCTAGCAAAGCTCATCTACCAAATAGGTACTCAATCCCCTCTTGACTTTGGTACATATATTATTGAGCATCTTGTCAAACATGCCAAGTCATGTGCTATCAAATTACCTATTGGTTTTCCGTTATTGATCACTCGACTTGTCCTCTAACAATGTCCTCACATTGTTCGAGATTCTGATGTACCTGGAAAGAAGCCTCTGCCTCTCACTATAAGTCTCAAACACTTTGAGGGCAAGCATATGAGAGATCTCGCTCCTCCCTTGGCCAAAACATCTGAAGCTGGTTCCAACTCACGTCCTTCTGGACCTCTCGGCACCAGGGTGGAGGAAGAGCCGGTGGACATGATCAATGACTTGGAGAAGACGATTGCTGCTCTGACAACCCGAAAGATTGCCTGTGAAGCCCTCTTACATGATCTACGCACCACTCATGCTGAGAACACTATATCTGACCAAGATGTCGATGATTCCGCCTCCTTTTAGAAAATGTTTCATTTAATTGCCTCTAGACTGATAACTTGTTAAACAACTACTTAATCCTCGGGGACTGTCCGAGTTCATTTCTGCACTTTGTGACTTTTTGGTTATTTGCTCATGTTTTGAGCTGGTTTATACCCTATTATAAGTGTATCGTTGTATGATTGCCTTTGGCAATTTTGTTAGACAGTCAGGGGAAGATATAAGCTAACATTATGAACGTTACGCTAGACGCACTCTGTGTGAACTGCAGACGCTCCAAGGATGTTGTATGCACCAGATGCTCTCAACCTCTACTCTGACATCTCTTGATGTGCATAACTGCCACAAGATGACGATGTGCTTAAAAATGTGTTTGCCTAAAAAATTGCCAAAGGGGGAGATTGTTGCTACGTTTAGTGTTGGCATAATTTTTTAGCGAAAAAGTAAGAAGTCAGTGCAAAATGTTACAAGACATTTGGGGCGACTCATTACGCTCCAGATTAGGAAAGGCCTGAAGCTTTCCTATTTAGAGTCGCTTGGAACGCAAGAAGAATTACGTCACAACAACTGAAAGACTTGGAGCTCAAGAGAATGACGTCAACAAACCCATGCGACTTCTAGCTGTCATTAACACGTCAGCAAAGGCGGCAACTGCTTGTCTAATTTGTTTAGGAAGTCTGAGACTTCCTATTCCTAATCCGAGCCAGATTAGGAATGTAGGTCTGCTATAAAAAGCTTGTCCCCCATTAGCAGCCCGTCCGTTCTTGTTCTTTATTTTCTAAATTTCTCAGAGCTCTTAACCGTGCACCATTGGCATGTTGAGAGGCTAATTAGTTTGCTAGAACGGCTTTGCTTCGATTAAAACTCAATTCGCGAAGATTGTGTGTTTGATCGATTAGGGTTTTTGTGTGCCTGATTGAAGATTCACAAATCTGTTAAAGAAGACTACGACACCGAGCATAGGCGCTTGCTCAAAGGGTGGAATTGAGAGGATCTCAAAGACAG